>CAWUFW010004556.1:1200000-1515251 GCA_963921515.1 Calotriton arnoldi | reverse complement strand
CAGACACCTGAGGGCTCAAATCACTGTGCACAATGTGTCAGCTGATACACGGGAGTGGGAGTACAGAGTGCATTGCATGGCCTGGAGTAGGCATGACTGTCCTGCTCCACATGAATGAGGGATGTGCCCTGGACAGTGGATAGCTGGCTATGTATGTGTGACACACGTAAACTGCACACTCCTGGGGCCCAAACATTGTTCCCACCCGCTGCATGGGCGTGTGCCACATACCCCAGGCACATGTGGTGGCTCAGCTCAGCAAGTGGACCGCATATCAAAGCAACACGCAGATCACATGTCCGAACACAGGCGTTGTGTGAACAATGGACCCACCCATGATGCCCACAACAGAGTTAGGGAAACAGATGCTGTCCCCCACCTTTAGTGAAGCAAACTGCAAGGACACAGTCCCAAGTGACACAATTCCCTGAATGTAAGGGCCACACCTGGGTATCAGATGAGCAGTGGGCAGTGCACAATAGAGGGACATGGCTCCTGGACAACATGACTGCTGCACTGTGGCAGTTGAACCAGGCCAGAGGAGGGCACAAAGCATGTAATACAGAGTTCACAGTGCAGTCTTTGACTCACCCCCTCCTTGCTGCTGTCTGGCCTTCAGCTGCCCATCCAGGTCTGGAAACACCACCGCCAGGATCTGGAGCATGTGGGGGTCAGGGTCCGTGTTCCGCCCCTCCTGCGAGGAGACGACAGCTTCAGCTGGACCCGTGCAATCCTCCGGGTCCAGCCCCGAAGGTCCTGCCACCTCTTCTGGCAGTTGCGGATCCGGCGCTTGTAGACCCCCACGGACCGGATGGCCTGGACGATGTCCTTCCAGATCTCCTGCTTCCGATGGGCATTAACTTGTCAGGATGACAAAGTGAAAAGGCCATTACTACACATGCAACATATCCGTGCATGACACAGTTGTATATACATGTCTCAATCACAGGGGCACATGATGTACACAGGCAGTGCAAAGCTGCCCATGGACAGTTTGCCAGACGTCACTACATGGTATCATTGCATGGGAAGTAGAACCTTGTTCAAATGCACTGTCACTGCACCATACCTGTCCAGTGCATGTCACTACACACTATGGGGGTGACAACTACTCAGTGAGCCTGCTAGCCAGTGGCGTGCAGACTTCCAGCCTTGCTAGTCAGACAAAATGCACATTCAGAAAGGCAGTGCACAGAACACTCACCTGCTCCCCTGGTGTCCCATACAGCTTGCTGTACTGTGGAAGTAGGCTGTCCAGCAGGGCCTGGTTCTCTTCAAGGCTGAAGGCTGGGGCTCTCTCCACAGTACGTGCCATTGCAGGGTCCAGAGGGGCAGAGACAGCAGCAGTGCAGTGGCAGATGTCGTCCTGGAGCATGTAGTGCAGGCAAGTGAGCTCTCAGGGGAACAGCCAGCAATATATATGTGCTGGAGAGGCAGATACTGTCCCTTGTGTCCAAAGTGATAGGTCCAAGTCGTTTGCATCTTCTGAATCTGGCCAATCCATGGAATAGCAGCACCAAAACACGCCCACAGCATCCTTCAAATCTTCAACTTCATGACATACATGATTTTGCAACATTGTTGTGGGTGACCAACTGATTTTCCAGCAACCGACTCGTTCGAAATTCGAAAACGCGTCCGTTGCCAGGCAAGCCCATTGTCAATGGGTGCGCACCGATCGGTCCATTGCGGTACAACGCGTACAGGGGTACAACGCGTACCCGCACACATTGAATGCAATGGGCCGGCCGGAGGCACCGATCGGTCCATTGCAGTTCAACGCGTACAGGGGTACAACGCGTACAGGGGTACAACGCGTACCCGCACACATTGAATGCAATGGGCCGGCCGGAGGCACCGATCGGTCCATTGCAGTACAACGCGTACAGGGGTACAACGCGTACCCGCACACATTGAATGCAATGGGCCGGCCGGAGGCACCGATCGGTCCATTGCAGTACAACGCATCACTGTACATGTGACTGGCATATGTCAGCATGCCTGTCTCAGATGGACATATGCCAGCCACAGACAGCTCCCAGGAGTGAGGGGCACACCTACATCACGACAGCCTGTCCAAACTTTATCATAAGGCATGTAAGGCTGCATTACCTATTGTGTGTATGTTGGTGTACATGTTGTCCTGTGGGTGTCACCTGTGGGCAGCCACCCCCAGGCTGTGCACGTGTTCATGGGGACAGGATCCTGGGTGTTACGTGTACATGACCACTGTGATGTGCGACTGTTCATATCTGTGCATGTGCCATGGTCACATTTCACGGTGGTGTATGTGTATGTCATGTCACATACCCCGTGAGTCCCATGTGGGACGGTATGTTTGAGCCAGGGTGTCCCAGTGGCACAATAGTGATGGTCCTCCACAGTCTTTGTGCATGTAGTGTTTACAATGTCTCTGATTTCATGTGCACAATGGGAGACAGTCTCCACATCCAGGTTGTGTGTGCATGGACTTTGATGTTGTGCGTGTGTGTGTCACAGACGTCCATGTCTGTCCTGCCGTGGCAAGTGGGGCCACTACCTGTGGGGGTCATGGTTGTTTTGCTGTGGTGTATACATGATACTCCATGTAATGCCAGTGTCCATGTGGCAATACAGGGTCCCTGGGAATGTACCTGTCGTTGAGCTGTGGTGCCTGGGGCACATCTGTCCTCACATGTCACTGTGGGGGTGATTGTGACACGGCAGCAGGAGATGGGAACTGTGACACGGCCTCATGATATCCAATGGGCCAACCTGGGACTAATTGATGCCACCTGTTGGACCGTGTTGACAGATGTTGGCCATGCATGTACCATACATGTCCTTCCGGAACTGTACACTTCATGTAGTTGTGCCTCATAATGATGTATGTTGGGATCTTGAGTGTGTTCAATGCCGCATATGTGGGGTGACTGACAATCTTGCTTACTTCTCCTCTGCACTGCAGGGCTCCTGCTGTCCATCGACCATTCCCAGACCTGGCAACGATGGTGGAACGGGACAGCATCCGACGGTACCGCTTCACCAGGCAGCTGATTGAGGATTTGGCAGTGCAGTTGTCCCCACATTTGCAGCCTGGCCGGCCGTATCCTACAGCGCTGACCCCCAAGGTGAAGGTGATGGCAGCCCTACACTTCTTTGCCACCGGTACCTTCCAACATACTGTGGCGACTGCTGGTGGGATGTCACAGACCATGTTGAGCCGTGTGCTCCGCGATGTTTTGGCGGCAATGTTGCTATTCCTGAACCGGTACATCTATTTCCCTAGACTGCGACGACTCACTGACGTGAAGAGTGACTTTTATGCCCTGGGGAGGATGCTGCATGTCATTGGCTCCATTGATGGGACACATGTGGCTTTGGTACCACCACAGGCCCAGGAGCAGGCCTACAGGAACCGCAAGCACTAACACTCGGTCAATGCACTGGAGGTGTGTCTTGCAGACATGACCATCACACACGTGTGTGCCCGTTTCCCTGGTTCAGCACACGATGCCTTTGTGATGAGGAGTAGTCGCATCCCCAGGATGATGGCACAGATGCAGAACCAGCATGCCTGGCTTGTCGGTGTGTACTGACTTTGTGCCATTGTGTGTGACCTGATCTGTAGTATTCCGCCCACTTTTCCAAATCAGCTAATGTGCACTTGTCTGTCCGTAGGTGACTCGGGATACCCCAACATGCCGTGGTTGCTGACACCCCTCAGGAACCCTGTGACACCAGCCCAGATGCGCTACAATGAGGCACATGGTCGGACCAGGAGAGTGATTGAGCGGACATTTGGTCTCCTGAAGAGCCGCTTCCGCTGCCTGGACAAGACCGGAGGGTCCCTCCCATATGCCCCTGCAAAAGTGTGCAAGATTATCATCGTCTGCTGCATGCTCCACAACCTGGCAGTGCGGAAGGAGTTGCCTCTCATCCAGGATGACAATGACCAACATCCGCCACCTGTGGAGGATCCTGGCCTGGACCACGATGCCAGTGTCGATGATGATGATGATGATGATGGTGATGTCCGCACACAGCTCATCACCAACTTCTTTAGCTGAATGTGAGTATCCTGAGGTGTCATGTCAATGATGTGAGTTGGCATGATGTGTGGGTGGTGCTCTGGTGCTGTTGGAGTGTGTCCATGGGCTACTTGACTGGATGTGTGTTGCGATGTGTGCTAACAGGTGGGCTGTACTCCCCAACAGTGTTGACATGCTAACTTGGTTCTGGGTGGGTATCTTTTAACATGTATTGTGCATGAGTTTTGCTGTTCTGTCCTGTACTCCATTGCTTTTGACTGTGTGTCATTTGTGTCCTTCACGGGGTACTTTCAGATTCGTTTGGTCAAATGTGTCCACCGACGACGTGATTGCACTTCCAGGGTGGTAGCTGTTGTGTCCCTACAGGTGATGTGCGCCACACCCATGGACTTCCTTCCGTCTACAGTTGTTGACTGTGTGCCCGCTGCCAGGTGGGATTACCTTGCATCTGTAGTGGTTACGACATGTTGCAACTGTGTAATAAACCTGTGCTTCACTTTGTGATGTGCGTTGTCTGTGGTCACACATTTGACTGCCATTTGCTTACTGCACCTGTGGGCTACTTGACTACAACTGGGAATGGGTGTGGTGTCTGTGCATTGCACCGTCTTCCCTGGCAACATCAGTGTAGGCAATGAGTCAGATGGCCTAGGTGTGTATGTGTTGTGTAGCCCTGGTGGTGTGTCTCCCTCATATGTGTCACGTTGCCTTTACTCACATGCCTGTGTTGTCCTTGCTGTTGCAGTTCGCATACACAGTGTAATTTTGCAGTTCATCATCCCCATAACAGCACCCACGTTGGAATCACGACAGAGGCAAGTATGGTGTATTAGTGTGTTTATTGTGATACATTTGTGTTAATAGTGCATAGGATGGGTGGTGCTGTACATAAATCTTGCAATCCGAAGTTCCTAGGTGAATTGAAAGTCCTGGTAGACAGGATCCCCAGTATCGGGGCCACAGTTGTCTGACACATTGGTCCAACTTGTACTCCCCATGCAATGTGTGGGAGTAGTGTTGCCGTCAACAGGGTGAACAGTCTGTGCACAAAGGCGAACATCCAGAACAGGTTCAGGCTTCCTGGGAGTTGCGCATCGCCATCGGCCTCTCACTTTTCCCTCCTCGGACGACCCCTCTTCTTGGGGGGCCCCTCAAGTACAGGCTGCTGCGGTGCAGGGGACTCTCCGCCAGAGTCATCCTCCCTCCCTGTGGCAGTTGCAGTTTGTTCGGCACCAGATGTTGTTGGCACACAGGGAGGTGTGGACTGGTTGCTGTTCATCTGGCGGAGGCATTGTAAAATGTCCCTGTGCACCGCCGTCATCTCATGCAGTGCATCCCACTTGGACTCCACGCGGGACATGTGTGAGTCCACGCGGGACATGTGTGACTCCACGTGGGACATGTGGGAGTCCAAGCGGGCATGATGGGCAGCCTGCTGCTGTTTCATGTCTCTGAGGAGCCCCACTACCTGGCTGAGGTCTCCGGTGCTGGACTGGTACGCATCAGCTATGCGTACCAGTTGTGGGTCATCATGCACACCAGCAACGTCTGCAAGCAGCGACCTTTGTCTCCCACCACCCCTGCTGACAAGTGCAGTGTGTGCAGTGGCACGCACAGATAACCCTGGTCCACCTTGGGGTTGGTGGTGGTGGTGGTGTCCATGGCCCCAGGTTGGTCCAGGGTCCCTGTGCTGGTGTTGCTCCTTGTTCTGTCCATGTCGGCAGGGATGGTATTTGTGGTGACAGTCGTTGGAGGGGTGGGTGCAGGGGGTGCAGCTGGTGGTCCTGCTGGTGCTGCAGCTGGTGGTCCTGCTGGTGCTGCATGTTGACTTGCACCGGATGTGCCAGGTTGGTCTTCATCGTCCGAGGAGGACAGAGGCTGTACGACGCCAGTGAGCTCCGCATCCTCTTGAGCCTGGGACTGGGACTCCTCAGCGTCTGCTGCTGTGTCCCCATCATCACCTGTTTTTGGGAGACACAAACAATGTATGTTATGTTTCTGCAGGCATCAATGGTTGACACACATGACAGTTGTGACTGTGCCTCTGGGTGCGGGCCTGTACATTGCATAGTCCTAAGTCGTCACAGTCAGGGGTTGATATTGGTGTGGCACATTGTCCTGCATTATTTTGGCATTTCTATGTATTTTTTGGGGTGTGAACATGGTCTGCATTGGTTGTGTTTGGTTGACAGCCGGCCCTCCTTCCCACCCACCCAGCCAGTCAGTTATCCCACCATGGAACGTGCTTGCGTTGCAGGGAGTGGAAGTTGTCTCTCAGGATGTCAGTCAGTGGTGTCCTGCTGTTTGTTGGTGCACAGTTGGCAGCAGGGCCTTGTGCTCCCCACAGCAGTAGCCAGTGTCAGCCATCTTGTGAGTCCTTCTCCACTCCCTGTGATGTGAGCATGGTTCATGGTGGTGTTGATGGGACAGTTGTGGGGGTGACCAATATCAGTGGCTACGACTCCCATCATGCTATTGCCTCCACCCCACTTCCCAGCATTCCCATACTTACTTGCTTTTGTGGGGAGTTCAGTGTGTGTGGGTGTGAGAGCAATGGCAAGATGGCTGACAGTGGTGTCCTGCTGTTGGTTGGTGTGCAGTACCCAGCATGCCCTTGTGCTCCCCACGACACAGCAACAGTGTCAGACATCTTTGATGGGCCTTTCCACTCTCTGTGGGATGTGCATGCGTGAGTGTGAGCTTCCTGGGCCATGTGGTGGGGGATGTAGAGCTGTGACTACGACTCCCATCATGCTATTGCCTCCTCCCCCTTCCCAGCATGCCCATGCTTCCTTCCTTTTGACTCTGCTTCCCTGTGGGGTGGGCTGGCTGTGCTGACAGGATGGCTGGGAGTGTTGTCCTGGCAGTTGTTTGGCTGGAAGTCCCAAGAGTGTCCCTGTGCTTCACACAACATAACCCAGGGTGGTGGTTCTTTGTGGGAACTTGTGTTAGGATGGGGGCATTGCATTCTACCAGGTGGGTTCTGTGGAGTTTGTGTTGGGGTGTGTGTGAGGGGAGGTGCTTGTGACTATGGTCAGTGCTGCAAGTCCTCCTTCCCACCCAGCTAGCCAGATATCCCACCATGGAACGTGCTTGCATTGCAGGGAGTGGAAGTTGTCTCTCAGGATGTCAGTCAGTGGTGTCCTGCTGTTTGTTGGTGCACAGTTGCCAGCAGGGCCTTGTGCTCCCCACAGCAGTAGCCAGTGTCAGCCATCTTGTGAGTCCTTCTCCACTCCCTGTGATGTGAGCATGGTTCATGGTGGTGTTGATGGGACAGTTGTGGGGGGGGCAATATGTGTGACTGCAACTCCCATGATGCTATTGGCTACACTAACTTGGCCAGCATACACAGAATTCCTTCCTTTGAGTGGTCTTCACTGTGTGTTGGTGTTGTTGTGGTGGCTACATGACTGGATGTGTTTGTTAGTTCTATTTGTGCGACTGCCTAGCTGTAGTTGTAGTTGTGTTTGTACTTGTGTTGGCACAGTTGGATGTGACTTTTTTGATGGCATGTGTTGTGTTTATCTGAGTGACCAACACATTTTGGGATGATTCTGTTCTGGTTGCTGTGTAATTGCTATGAGTGCATGGTTTGACTCTCCCCTTGACAGTGATGTGTGTGTTTTGTGGCAGTATATTGTGTACATTTGTTGTGTACTCACCAGGCTCTGGGATGTCCTCTAGTCCATATATGCTCACTGGCGGAAGGATGGCCCGCACCTTCTCCTCCCAGGGCCTGAGGTATATTGGCTTGGCAGGAGGGCCACTGCCGGTGTATTGGCTGTTGATGTAGTCTTTCTTCAGCAGGTCCCGTACCCTCCTGCGCACGTCATACCACCTGTTCTGGATGTCGCTCTTTGTGCGCCGACATGGTGATTGTGCGTTCACCCTGTTGATGATCCTCTCCCACATCTTGGTTTTCTGGGAGATGGGGTCTGTTGGACCAGTGTGCCAAACAGCTGTGGCTCTACCCTGAGGATCTCGTCTACCATGACTTCCAATTCACAATCTAGGAACTTGGGATTCTTCTTGGGGGGCATGGTGATGGGTGGTGATGGTGAGTGATGTGTGTGTTGGTGTGCAGGTGAGGGTGTGTGAGTGTGTGTTTTGCTGGGTGTATGTGAGGTAGGTATTTGTTGGTGTGCTGATGGTGTGTGGCTTGTGTGAGGGATGAGCTGTGGGTGTGTGGTTGCTTTCTCTTGGGTGCTGGCAGTGGAATGGCATTTGCAAAGGCTCATGGTTGTGATTTGTGTCCTTTATATAGGTGGAGTTGTGGGTGTGTCTTTGTTCTCTGTCCCCACCCCCCAGTATTTATTGGCTTGGTAATTGCTTTTTTGGCCTTTTTTGGGTGATTTTTCCTTTGTACTGTCTGTGTATGTTGGAAACGTTCTTGTGACCGAGTCGGACCCTGCATTTGTCTCGTACGGTGTTCTCCGTTTCGTTCACGCTGTGTTTGTGCAGTTTTCTATGCTGCGTACGCGTCGGTCGCGGTGTTTTGTGTTGCTTCGGCTCGGTTTTGTATGCGTGTCGGTCGTGCGGCTTGGCCTCCGTCCGACTCGCTCGTGGTTTTCGCGCCTTGCATTCGCGTGTACGTTTCGGTCGGATTTGTTCCGGGTGCGTGTCGGTCGGTTGGATTCGCGTGTTTTTCCGGCCGGATTGCTGTTTTCCGTGCGGCTCGGTCGGTCGACTTGGTTTCGGTACGTGTCGGTCGGATTTTTCACGCCTTGCATCGTACTTGTCGTGTCGGGCGCCACAGGTACGTGTCGGTCGGTATTATTTCCGGATCCGAGTCGGTTGGTGCTTTTTCCGGCCCGAATCGGAATCGACCCCACAGTGTAGGTAAATTATGCCTCGATTGGCTGCATAAGTCTACACTACAGGATGTTAAACAACACTTAACCTTACTTAAAAAGGACGCAGACCTTAGGGAATTCTTGCTTGGACCAAGAAAACCCCATCAAAAACGTTTCATATATGCCGGCATTTATGCTGCTTATAATGAAGCTTGGAAGGTATCACAGATAGAGGCCGCAGAACGAATACGTGAACTTGATCGTATTAATTTAGAGAAAACACTCTCTGTGGTCGACAATGGGTTAACAACTTTGTCCTCCAGAATATATTCATTGGATGGCATTGTATCCTCTGCTATCGACATTCTAGAACAAGATTTGGCGATGTTACAACAAGGCCAATCTCAATTACGTTCTATTATGTTATTAAGCTGGACGCTGCAATCTTTGCGAGCGGGCTATATGCCTTGGCGTTTCATCAACACAACGGCTCTGTTTGCAGAATACAATCTCACTGATAAACAGATCGAACCGGCACAAAGAGGAGCAAAGTATACAGTGCTGAGCATTGAAAAATTGGAGAAGTTACCATTCACTGTGGCAGAAAAAACAGCTACAGAATGGCTTATTCATGGCAAAATAACATTACCTGTGAGTACTTTTCAGTTTCAGTATTGCCTCAGACAAATGCAAGCAGGCAAATATGAAAGGTTGGGTAAGGAATACATTAAGACATCGTGGGATTTACCGTATACATATAGATGTTGGAGTGGGGATCGTGAAGTGTTTTTGAGCGGTTCAAACTGTAAACTTGCACTGAGTGGTTCACTTATATGTCAAGACATTTCCTTGCACGGGGCTTGTAATGGTTCAGTGGAAAATTTGTCTTGCCATCAGCAGGGTACTCCAGCTGCTGTGATTAATCGAACATTTGGTCAACTTTCTAATGGGAGTTACCTCATGTTGAATGATCAGAGCTGCTGCGGAATGCTGCCAGGCATCCCATATCTAGTAACGGTCAACTCCAGGGTCACTTGCTGTATGCAAGTATTGTTTCCCCCAATAGACACAGTCAGGGAGTCGCCTCTATGGCCTTCACTGAACGTCTCTTTTATAAGATTTGATACTCTAAGCAGAATGAAAGCCATGCTTTTACAGCAAAAAGTGCCTTTGACCTCGGCCAAAGAAACCTATGATCTACAAATAGCAAGGACTTCGGCTGAGATACAGACTTTAATACGTACAAACTGCCCTATACATTTCGTGGAAATGATATCACGTATCTTTAACATGTCTGATACAACCGGAATTGTACATGTATTTAAGAGCATCTGCTCAGGTCTGTTAGCACCTTTCCAGGCAATACTCGGAATCATCCCGAACTTTGCACATTCGGTGTTTGGTGGCATACCATTAATTCTAGCACTTGTTGCTGGGATTCTAGTTCTCTTCCTGCTATTGCGCTATGGCCAGCCTATTCGCAGACATCACTCCGAGCGAAATGGAGAAAGCTCTCCTTGAACGAAAGTGCTGTGAGCAAATAGTAAAGCTTTTGGGCATGACTCGTCTACGGGACCTTAATACAACTTGGTTCCTCTCATTCAGACCAATCTGGCAAGATTGCATCTTACCTGTTCTACGATGCCTGCTATGCGGTGAAGAATGCGTGTTGGACACCTGTCTAACATTTCCATCAGCAACGCCAACGGATGTCGATACTCTGCTGGACCCGATAACGGCCCATGCTCTGTGTTGTCCCCAGAGGCTTCCTATCCTGCTGTCAGCATTCATTGAGATCTCACAGACGCTTCCGGCTGCTGCTGAGGTACGAGAAAGAAATCCAGGCACACAGGTAACAACGGACGCGAACATTGCTGAGGCAACCTATGCTGGAAGCAATGCTTCCCATCTCTGTGCAATTAATCTACTACACGAGGTGTTCCAACTGACACCAACAACAGTGGATGATGTTTTGTCTATTGAAATAGATGATCTCATGTTTACACCAGACCCGTGAACTAACTCTGATTCGGCATACAGTGTTCCAGAGATGCAGTGACAATTTGGCCTTCATTTTTAAACAACTTGGAACTCTACCAAAATTGAACTTTTTCCCATTTTTTTTTAACGAAAATGGCACATCGATCTGCTTAAAGTAGAACTAGCCTTATAATACAGACTTCAAGGTATTTCCACGGACACTTAGTCATCTTGTGTGTCTAAAACAGTTCATTAATTTTCATGACATGAAATGACATTGATTTTTGAGAAACTTATCGATCATTTTTTGTCACATGTAAATATTACTGCTTATTTCATTCCAATTGCATTTATTTTCGAACTTTATGCCTGTAATGAAAAGCAATGCTTCAAATGTACAGTACCTTTTGCATTCTAATAGGTTTTTTAAATGCCTTTTTTAAATGGTTTTATGAAAAATTTTAGAAATATGCGGTACTCCATTTTAATGTTTAGCATTTTAAATGTTTAGCATTTTAGTTTAGAATTTTAGTATTATCGTACACACGAAAGAGGAGTGGGTGTTGTATTCCTCTTAGGGTATCCATAAACGGGCTTTCCAGTATCATGTCCTTATATAGGCACAATTCGCCCTGCCCTTATATAGGCATAAAATCCCAGCCCTTATTTAGGCATTAAACCATGCACTCCAAATACAGGCATGGTCTCTGACATCCGTCCACCCTAACGTCACAACGAGTTCATGAAGAACAGACCCTTAGGCTGCGGGAGTTTCCCTAGTCCAGGACTATTGATTTCTTCAAGGACTCATATATTATGAATGAACCATTATTCCTTAGGGGGTTCATTCATGACGTCTTTCGCTGTCCAACTCACGTCAATGCTAACATTCTTAGGTGCTCTCAGGTATAAATATACCTTCCCTAGCCCCTGTAAACCAGAGGAGACCTCGACTTCAGAGGAGCCCGTTTCCCGGCCTGACGCACTGAGAGGACGCTGCCTTCACTGCACGCAGAGAGCCCAGCTTCCAGCTTCCAGTGATCTGACTTCCCTTGCGGGGTGTTGGAGTTCGAGTCTGGCAAAGAGATTCCTACCTCTCTCATTCTTCAGGTATGGAGCTGACTAGAACCTAGAGGGACTCTTGGCATACTAGGCATACTAGACTTAACATACTCTTAGTATACCATAGTAAGGAATACTTCACCTACTTCATACCTCTCCCTACACCTAAGTTAGGTTAGGCACATTGGGGTAGAATTAGCTTAGCAACGAATCGTATGAGTACTCGCATTTTTAGTCTGTGTTATTTATGTAAATGCATATGTACTAAAAGATAATGCTATTGCAGTATTATTTATTTCTACTGCTCACCCTGTACATTATTTATCTCGCATACTGTCTTGTGATCGTAACAGCACATTTTACTTACACCAGAAACAAGACTGTTCAATAAATCCTTTATTGAAACGCCCGTCTATTTCTTTCTGTGTAACTTGGAGAAAACTAAGCATGCACGACTGAGCTGAGTGAAATAGTTATCTATTGTTTCCACGACTCTGGGACACGTTCTGATTCTAAAGGGAAACACAGTGGTCATGTTTTGCGGCTGCCAGAAACTACTCCCTTCTTGTTGTCAAGGAGTTTCTAGTGGCCTCTGAGCTAGCTGGCACAAGTAATTAAGTTTAATATACTCGATAGGGACATACTGACCTTAGTCCTATGTCAAACCTATAGGATATATTATTCCAATGCGCAGAGCCTATTAGGGAAATAGGAGCTACACTACAGTGTGGTCAAGAAAATGGTGGAGTTCTAGGTGGTTGGTGAGTTGAAGGTTGATTTATTTTGCTATCACTTTTGCTGGGTAGAAGGGAAATGGGGCATGAGTTGCTCAACTCGTTGGGGTCTGCCAGGATTTCTTGAGAAGGGCCATGACTGCAGCATGCTTCTAATCTTTGGGGAAAGTTGTGGAATTGAGGGGAGTTGATGATATGCGTGAAGAATTTGCTGATCAAAGGTAGACAGGGGTTAGTGGGGACCTTGGAGTGGACTGTTTTTATGACTGAAGAGGTGTCTTTCTCTGTGAGCATTCTCCGCTTGGTTAGGTGTGTGTCTAAGTGGACAGTGGGCAGGTTGCTGGTGAAGTCCTAGGTCTTAGGTTGTTTGTCAAAGTTATTGTAGATCTTTACAATTTTGCTCTGGAAGAAATCAGAGAGGTTGTTACAGAGTAACAGGGAGGGATTAATGGAGTTGGCTGAGTCTTCTGGCATAGTGAACTCCTTGATTATAGCAAAAATCACTTTGCAGTTTGTTCGGTGAGGGAATCTCTTGTGGTGTCTCTCAGAAGGTGGTGGCAGTGCTTTATTTCAAGCTTGTAGTATGATCTAGCGTTGGCATCGTGGTTGGCACTCCATTCTTTCCAGCTGTCTACAGTATCCTTTGGGGTCCCGAAGATTGTCTGTGTACCAGGAGGCCTGCTTGCTGGTTCTCCGGAGTTTGTGAGTTTTGATGGGTGCACAGTTTGAGATCCACTGGTTGAAGTTGGTGATGTCCTTCAGTAGGTTGTCAGTGGTGTTGGGTTGGTTGGTTTCGAGTACACTGCGTTAGTCCATGAACTCCTAGTGTAACCTGCAAACTGCAACTGCCACCTGCTGCCTGCCGCCCTCCTTCCTGCCACCTCTCTGTTCACCTCACTGCTCACTGTTAATCTCACGGCCCTTATAACCCAGCTGCTTCGCTCACACAAGCCTGGGGGTGTCAAGAACTTGGTAAAAAACCTGGTGACCACCAGCAACATGGCCCGAGAGGTCAACTTATGGCAGGTACACTCAGTAGAGGGTCCCACCAAGGAGGGTGGTGTGGTAGCTGCAGAGGTGGCCAAACCAGGTCATGGTGGGGCCTGTAGCCCCTGCGCTCCTTGCGCTTGCCCACGGAGCTCTGTACCCCTCCTGATAGCTCTGCTATGTGTGCTTGTGCCCACCAGGCCTAAACAGCCAATTACACTTGTGTGTGGAGAGGGGGCACATGTAGAGAGTCCAGCCAGAACATGCAATGTCTGGAAACTGTCATCAAACAACAGACAACCAGACCAACAAGATAACCAGATGGTAGACCACTGGAAATTTACCATCATTCAGGCATCACCAAGTTCCTCAAGCACATCAAGTGTCAGAAACCAGCAGAGGCTGGGTCATTCAGCAGCAGCAGCAGCCTCTATGGAGAGTGGCAGCATCGCTGTCCTGCAACTCTCTCAGCTCCTCGGTTGTTCGCGTCGGTCACCTCAGAGCCTCAGCTAAAAGCACAGCAAAGCAACCACTTAGCAGGGGCTACATAAGCACTGATCACAGTACTTATTATTATTATTATTATTAATGCATTTTGTAGAGCGCTCGGCTACCTCCAACGGAAGTGTCCCGGCGCTAGCGATGAGTACAGATTGCGTGCAAGAGCTGAAGAAACATGCAGTTCTAGGTTAGGCTGAAAAGCCAAGTCTTTAAGGCCTTTCTAAACAGAGGCTCTGTGTTCGCCTTTCGAAGGTGGGCTGGCATAGAGTTCCACAGAGAGGCTGTTTTCACAGCAAAGGCGCGTCCCCCATCCTGGCCCTTTTGAAGCGTGGGGTCACCATTAGGTCCTGATGGTTTGACCTCAGAGATCTTGATTGGTAATATTTCCGAAGTCTGTGCTTCAGATATTGAGGGCCAGCATCTCTCATGGATCTGAAGGCCAGTATCAGTGCCTTGAACTCGATCCGTCTCTTGACAGGGAGCCAGTGAAGGCTTCGCAAGTGGGGAGAGATGTGGTGACGAAGAGGCACGTTTCTAATCAACCTGGCTGCAGCATTTTGTATAGTCTGCAGTTTTCTCAGCAAGTAATCTGGGAGCCCCAGGTAGAGACTATTTGCGTAGTCCAATTGGGAGGTCACAAGCGCATGGACCACATTTTTCCTGCAGTTCATTGGCAGTAAATGCAGGACTCTTCGTAAACTTTTTAATTTCCAGAAACATACGGAAGAGACTTTGCAGATTTGGGCACTACCCGATAAAGTAGAATCAAATCTAAAGCCCAGGTTCCTAGCCGAGTGCACCGGGCTAGGAGGGGGGTTAAGCTCGGCCGGCCACCAAAGTTCAGACGAGGGAGGAGATGATTGGTTAAAAAACCAATACCTCTGTTTTATCAGTATTCAGCTTCATGCAATTGTTTGTCATCCACGCCAAGATTATTCGTAGACATAGTTTAAAATTCATGAAAGCTACCTCCGTGTGTTCATTAAAAGAGAACACAAGCTGAGTGTCATCAGCGTACGAGACCACCTTCACTCCACACTGTTCAATCAGTGTGGCGAGAGGGGCCAGGTACACATTGAAAAGGGTAGGGCTCAACGCCGAACCCTGTGGGACCCCACAACTGATAGATCTAGAGGCCGAAATAAAAGGGCGCAGGAACACATTTTGAGACCGGCCTTCTAAGAAGGTGCGGAACCAGTTTAGAACAGTGCCCTTCACACCTAGGGACTCAAGTCTCTCTAATAAGATCTGGTGTGACACAGTGTCAAAGGCTGCGGACAAGTCCAGCAGCACTAACATTGCGCTTCTGCCTTGGTCTACCGTTTCCCGTATGGTTTCTGCCACTTCCAGAAGGGCCGTCTCTGTGCTATATCCCTTCCTGAAACCCGACTGGGAGTCATGGAGAAGATGGTTAATCTCCAGGAACTCTGATAGTTGCATTTGGACTACCTTTTCCAGCACTTTGGCCGGTGCCGGGAGGAGAGAAATCGGTCTAAAGTTTTTTAGATCTAAAGGGTCCGCGTCTTCTTTCTTTAAGATAGGTTGGACATAAGCCGTTTTCCATGGCACAGGAAAAATGCCCCGGCTCAGGGAGGCATTCCATAAGGCATTTAGGACGGGATTAAGCCGTGGAGCAAGTAATTTAAAAAAATTGGCTGGACAGGGGTCGGTCGGGGCACCGGATTTGATTTTACTTAGTTCCACCAATGAGGTGGCTGTGCATAATGGCTGAAATTCCGACCAGGTGTTAGAAGGATTGGGATTGTGGGCTAGTGTAGCTAACAGTGGAGAGATCCCAGCTAAGGGGAAAGAGGAGTAGATTTTCTGAATCTTATCATAGAAGAAGCTGGATAGATCTTCACATAGGGAGGCTGAGGGGGTGATGGTACTCTTCAAGGCTAGTGGTTTCAAAAAGCCCTGAACAATCTTGAACACTTCTTTGGTAGAATTATCTGAGGTTTTAATCTGGTTGGCTACATAATCTCTGATTGTGTTATGTTTTAAAGTATGACATTTCTTTAATGCCATTTTATATCTGCATTTAGCGTCGGAGTTATAGTTTTTCCTCCATGCACGCTCCAATTGCTTACATAAACTTTTCTCCAGCCGGAGTTCAGTAGTGAACCAGGGGGCAGAGGGATTTTTCCTGGACAATTTCATACTTTTGAGTGGAGCAACTTTGTCCAGGGCCGATGTAATCCAGTTATTGAAGAGAGAGGCATCTAAACTGGGCTCTCCCGTCAGTACTGGGACTGTATCATCTAGCACATGGTCAATGACCTCCGGTGTAACCTTCCTCCAATTTCTTCTTGTTTCGGGTGTGGAGCTAACCTGCTTGTTATTAGAAGGAATAGTCAAATAAAAAGGAACTAAAAAATGGTCAGACCAGGTCAATGGGAGAGGAGTGTCTACTCTTAAGGAAGGGATATTGGTAAAAATAAGGTCCAACATGTGGCCAGCCACGTGTGTAGGGGCAGAAACTTTTGAGTCAAATTCAACCCTTTGCGGGTATGTAATAATTGAGCGGCTAGTGGGCATATGTCATTGTCCATATGGACATTGAAATCTCCGAGGATGGTGCAATTTGCATACTTTAGAGAGAGATCAGCAATAGTATTATATAGTTCAGACCACTGAGCAATCGGTGAGTCTGGAGGTCTATAAACCAGCAATCCAGCTAATGGAAAAGTGGGGGAGATATTGACGCAAAACGATAGTGCCTCAATCATCCCAGTATTCTCTATTTTCTTCACCATAATCTCCCAGTCCCTTCTATGGATCACCGCGAGTCCGCCTCCTCGCCTATTGCCAGGCCGATTGGCTACTGTAATCCTGTAGCCATCTGGGACCGCAAAAGATAGATCAGGATAAGAATAATCCCTTAGCCAGGTTTCAGTTAAAAACATAATATCCCAAGAGCGGGACTCTAAATGGAGCCAAATATCATCAGCATGCTTAGGGAGGGATCTACAATTGACTAGACAAGCCCAGATACATTCAGCTGCAAGATGAGTCCGGTGCAAGGAGATAGGTCCAATCTCCACAGAAACCTATAAAAGGAAAGCTGGCCGAGGGAAGACCAAAGTTGCCATGAAATAAAGCACACAAAAAAAGCCAAAGATCCCCTAGTTGTAATGTTACAGCAGCTAGAGGCAGAAGCTCAAAGTGAAACACACTCAGCCAGCATGAAAGAGATCATGACAAAAGCAATGTCATGTTATTATCTACTCAAAATATATATATATAATTTCTAAGGACGCAGGCTCAGTACTATAACCTAGCAATCACTGAATCAAAGGGATTCCCTCACCTTTACAGTCTGTAGTTATTAATCTCACGTCTGGGGGGCCAGTGAGCTGCGCTGCTCCGTCCTCTCGACCTTAGAGTCCACGTACACTGGAGAACCAGCAGAAAGCATGGCCAACATGGGTCCAAAAGAGCATACCATAGCTAACTCTATACCAAATACCAAGAATGTGGCGGAGGGAGAAATGGAGGAGGGGGTCCGCTGGGCTCCCAATATTCAACACCTTCCTGCTACTGAGAGTGACCCAGAAGAAATGGGTGCAACAGCCTCTGGACAAAGTCCTACCAGGGCAAGCTGCCCAAATATACCCAACTGCCAAACAACAGCACAGGCAGCCTCCCTGACAGAGCTAGCCAACAGCACAATGATGGATAATTCACCCATTCTGCCTTCGAATGCCAGCAACTGCAACACCGACCACACTAAACTTTCAGTCCTGAGTCCCAGAAGTGCAACCTGCAATGAAGAACAAACAGAAGACCCAACAGACCTCAAAAGACCTCAATTATGACATCTCATAGTTAGCAAGTCATGAATGGGAAGAGCTACAGTATTGTATATACAGATCTCCCTCTGAGCAAACAGTAGGGTTACTTTTAAAGCTGATTATAACCCAGAAAAGGAGCAGCAGGCAGACACCATCTGGTCCTCATTATTAAACACAATGCAGCTTTCAGTAAACGCCTTACAGTACCAGTCAGACAAAATGGACATTCAGCTGTCACTTCTCAATTCATTAGCAGTATTTGTTTCTGGAATAGACAAGAAACTTACTGAACTGAACACTCTGATTAAGCGAGCCCAAACTGTCACAGCGCTAATACAAACAAGCTGCACCTGCGGACCAGTATTGGAAAAGCTTACCACTCTGCCAACCATGCTGGGCAACTTACTAACAGACTTAAATCAAACCGCAAGTGGTGGAAACACCATCACTCTCGATCAACTGAACATCCAATCTTGACTCCCAGATAACAGCTCTGCAACGAACCAACTGGAAGGTCATGCAAAAGGCACTAGGTCTAATGAAATTCAAGCCACAACAGAGATAAAAGATACAATTCTAACCAACATTCACCCACCTCCAAAGATAAACAGAAGCAGCAAAAAAAAAAACCTGAACCCTCTCAGGAAATGTAGACTCTGCAAAAAGAACGGCGAAACACATCCCTCACACGCCAAAAATAAAGAAGGAACGGAAGAAACAGGAAAAACAAAATCACTGAGTACTTTTGTACAGACTCCACTTCTAGCATCCCCCAAAGACAGCCTAGAAGACAACTAGACAGTGCTTGCAGAGACTCAAGATGGGCCCTCCAGCTAACCTAATGGCATTGGGCTGGCCCATCATCAATGGAGCAGCGCCTCGGAATGGAGCCAAAGGATCTTACAAACATCTAAAACAAACAAGAATACTCAAACCCTACCCTTGCGGGGAGCAGAATCCTCACAACAGGGGAATGCCACATTATGCGTCACCTCAGGAGCAGAGGGGCCCCTGTCGGATACCCAACCAGCAGACATAATATTATCCATTTCGCCCACAGTACCCGTTAACAGCTCAGATAGGGCTTTAAACTACGGGGACCAACCAGGATGGCATACCCATCAACACAAGAGTGCTCCCACCAGCCGCAGCTCTGCCTTCAAGGCACAACCAGACACCAACATTACAGTCTTCCTGCCGGAATATACATCACAAGGGCAGCAAGACATATTAAATAGGGGGAATATATTACACCTATTAGCAATAATCGGAGGCATGCAACATCTAAAAACAACAGTCCTGGTGGCCATCAAATGTTTGCAAACAGGAAACCCATCGGGCAACGAGACAACCAAGGCCACGTGGGCAACGGTAGAGATAGACAAGAAGACCCTGAATGAGCAGGCACTCTTCAAGCAATAGAGAATAACACTAACACCGTACTTTTTGCCTGGCTACCTTTCATCCTTGCCAAACACAAGTTGACTCAAAATGGGTCCACAAAACTTAAACCAGTCTTTAGGTATTAAAGGGGGTGAGGAGCAACTCTCTCACAGGAAGAACCAAGAAGAAATTTCAATACAGCTCAAATGCTCGACCAAACGAACCACTAGACTCAAACTGGTTCTGGCTATCCTGCAAAAATAACTGCAACAAATATTACCAAATGACAGAACATGCTAACTACTCAAAATCTATTGAATATCAGACCATTACACATTACTGATCAGTGAAATAAACAGGCTCCTAGGGGAAGAATAAACACTCAACTTTATTTTGTCAGGAGAGTTCATCCTGCATCTAATCAGCACTCTGGTGGATGAAGAACTCATAGCTGCCCAAACATCACAGTGGGACATCCCAACACAAGGAGAGAGCACAACGGCAAGGCATAGCAAGCTAGGCAAGCAACTCCTGGGAGAGGTAGAGCACCTCAACTTTCAGGCACTAAACGGCCACTCTCCAGGAATAACCCACCTCCAGCTACCTTTCATTCCAAAACTGTCTCATCAGTATTGGACTATACATTTGTTTTCTTAACAATGTATCATAAGGTTGTATCATACTGTTTGGTTGAGGAGGATTCTAGCGATCACCTTCCACAGTCGATCGCGCTTAAAGTATGTCCCCAAAACACTGGCAAACTGACTGAAGTTGCCTGCATTGCACACACCATAAATAGCAAAAGGATTAAGTGCAACATCCCTTCAATAGATCGTCTGCTGGGCGCCAGCAAAGATATATTAAAAAAACAGCAAGACACCTACCCAAACCAGGTAACCATCTGGCAGACCTTTACGAAAGAGCTAGGAAATACATTTGCCATTCTCATGACGAGCAGAAATACTTTACTGCAAGGATCCCGGCAGGGCCATCATACTTTTACTCCAGCACAACTACAGCAAGTAAAGGTACTAAAGAGATGTATAAACTCATCACTCAGGAAACTTTGCTGGAACCAATATAATAATAGCCTGCAATGGGAGCTGAGACGTAACAAAGCAACACTGAAAAAACTAGCATGGACAATAAAAAGGGCAGAAGACTTGCACTGGGCAAGGCTTCTCCACAATATAAAAAGTAATGATCATGCACGGGTCTGGCACAAAGTAAACACGCTACAGCGTCCCACACACCAAGGATTCAGCTCTCATATAACTGAAGAAGCCTGGGCAAAGTACCTGCAGGAGCACTTTAACCTCCTTGTGGAGGAGCAGACTCTATCAAAGATGCTAGAAGAAACTACACATGATCCCCTCAATAAGACAGAGAAAAAGGAAACTGTAGGCATGGCTCTTGTCTTATGCCCACTCCAAGGCCTCTTTACGGACTCTTTTGTACCTACTAGGCAACAAATAAAGAGACAAATAGCCAAAGGCAAATGGGAGGAGGCTCCGGGCCCAAATGGGATTCCACCCACACTATTCAAACAGGACGCCAACTATTGGTCAGAAAAACTTGAGCCACTTTTTCAAGAGATATCAGCAGACGCTCTAATCCCCTCCTCTTGGAGAGGATCCATAATCTCACCAATACACCGGCATAGGTACAAAAGCAGCGCAAAACATGACCTGTTTGTGGCACTTATCAACAACGAGGTCGAGTTCTTCGCCGGATCCATTCTGGAGGATTCAGCATCATGGGCTGCTCCTAACCATATCATTCCATTAAATCAAATTGGCCTCTACAAACATACGGGAGACATAACGAATATCATGGCCCTTTCCCTATTAATAGATGGGTCGAAATAATGCAAAACTCCCTCTGTATCTCTGTTTCATAGACTTCAGTGCCGCTTTTGATCCCATTGATCATGGAAAACTATGGCAAAATTAGCAAATCTGTACTCCCCACCCAGATTGATCTGCAACAACTTCTTGAGGCCACCCAAGCATTTTCTGCAGAAAATGGCCTGAGGATCAACTTTGAGAAAACAAAAACAATGGCAGTGCACAGAATAAAAGAAAACCATTAAGCTGCCACATTGCCTGTGAACACCTGGAGGCAGAACATAAGTAACTAGGCATCATCATTGATAAAAAGGGCACTTTCAAATGGCAGAAAGAAGCCTTGAAATGAAAGGGGAATGACCTCGCAATGGCTCTAAGAAACTTGAAGAAGAAAGTGGTGCGACCGACTCTAACACCACTGATCCAAGAAATACTGGCAAAGCTGATAAAGACAATAACATATGGGAGTGAGCCATTACGCAGAAGGGATGCATCAACGTTGGATGGGATCATAGTGGAATCTTATAGTATGATCTTTGGTCGACGCAAATACACCTCTCCCACAAAGATCCGACTGGAATTTGGACTTCAGAAACAATCCCTTGTCAGGAGAGGCACATTCATCAAGTGCTGGCACAAAACCAAGAACGTAGATCCAAACACACTTAATGCTCATTTATGGCTGGAACTGTTGACCAGCAGCAACTCTCCCACCAAGGCATATCTTAATGAATCAGTCACTCAACTTGACCTTCAGGACCTTTGGTAAACATCTGCAACTCACGCCAGCTTCAAAAAGCTAGTAAATCAAATTGGCCTTGTCAACTGAGCACAAATCAGCAGTGGAGGGAAGAGCCCGCGGGTGGTACGTGCTACACAGCTACAGCAAAGTAACATCTCAGCCCTACATTTTTATACAGAATACATAAACTCAATAAAAGAAAAAATTCAGAGATACCGACTGGGCTTACTACTGTCCCTCCTGCACCATCCACCTTGGAAGTGCACCACCACTACGACCGATCTCCGGCTGCGTGGCAAAGGGAAAGAAGACATGGTACACTTAATGTGCATCTGCAAGGAGCTTAAGGCTGAGCGAAGGGACATGTTACGCCCACTCTTCAACCAAAGAAGCATTCAATCATGCAGACAGGCGGTCTTGGCCTGTTTTTCGTCCACAGACACACAGTTGGACTGCGGTTTCGTGAAATTTTCTGGAGGTAGCTGGAATGACACCCTCTTTGAATACAAGGATACAGGAACGCTACTGCAATCCCTGTTTTCTGTTTCCCTTCCTTTAGAAAGACATACAAACACTGACTAATGAGTACACAGGACACCCCAAGGTTAGGGGGTCAAAGTCTTTGTTGGCCTGAACACCTTGGTATTTTTCACACAGGCAATCCTAAAACTCTTTTGCACTTCCTCAAAAGCAGTGATGACTATTTAATTGCACCATAAGCGTTTATGGCCATCACGGCCAGAATGGCCTGCCTTCTGCACTATAGCCTTAAAGGCGCTTTACAAATACCTCAGGTGATTATGCTTTTTTTAATTGCACTGGGAATTTCCCTATTTTGCACATTGCAGATTAAATGTTAATGCACCATTTCAGATATTTTTGGCATACACTTGGAATTTTAGATCGCCTAGACTGCACCTAAAGCTTTGAGTTCTTTTTTCAAAGAAACACTAAGGGGCCGATTCCGATTCCGGCCGGAAATCTCTCCGCCTTAGCCGGACCCGGAGAGAATTCCGACCGAATCGGACCCTAGCAGTCCGACCGGACGAGTACGATGCATTCGCATGCTATCGGACTCGATTCAGTCGGACTCCCATTGAAGTCAATGGGAGCCGGTCGTACAACGCGTACGCGGGCTCCCATTGACTCAATGGGTGCGAGGCGAACAAGGGCGCCCCTACAGCGGGTACGTGTCCATGCGCATCGCGGCGTACATGCACAGGTAGGGGGACCCATGGTTCCCCCTGTGTGCGACTCGCGTGCCTACGCGTACAGGGGGGTCCGACGCGGACCCCCAAAGTCCGGCTCCGACAGCTCTTTCGAGCCGGACGGCGCGAGTCGGACGGACTGCTCGCGGCGCGCATCGTACTTACCAGGCCGGGAAACGTCTCCATAGCGCGGTGCGAGTCGTGTCCGTGCGAGTCGGTCGGAGCGTGTTGAAGCCGCGTACGAGTCGGTCGGCGATTTCGCGGGAGCTTGCATCGTACTCGCTCGGCCGGACCCGCGTACGATTTGGTCGGGAAACAGGGCTCCGAATCGGATCCGGTAAATCCGAATCCGATTCGGAGCACTACCGGCCGAGATCGGAATCACCCCCTATGTCCTTAAGCTTTGCACTCAACAGCCTGTCTTCATGCAAGACTTAACTACTGCTTAACTATATGCCAGCATATTACACAATGGGACTCAAGCGAGGAAGTTTTTCTCTCAACCCTGCAACTATTGTATGGTGACCCTTTACTTATTGTATGGTGACATTGTTATTTGAATTGTTTTACTATGTTTTATTATTGTTATATTTTGCAAAGGTTTTAATTAACCAAGCAATAATAAATAAACTAAAAACTAAACTAAAAGACACCTTCAATGTCCACCACCTTCCTCAAAATGTTTTAGATTGGAGAGGTAATACTTAACCTCACCTCATCAATACCCAACAGTTTCTCTAGGTTAGTTTAGTTTGGGGTGGGATCAATATGTATCACCTTTTCTAATGTCTAATCCCACCTCATTTTGTCAGTGGGTGTAGTATACTTTAACCCCTTCGGTGCTGCGTGAATTCTCCCGCTGTGCGGGAGAATTAATGAGCGGGCGGGGTTTGAACGGCCCCCGGCCGTCCTCCGCACACGCCCACCATGACGTCGGACGGCCGGGGGCCGTCCTGAACACCGAAGAAGTTAACATTATAATGTAAAATGTAATAGACAATGTATTGTAGAGATGGATGGGATACATACATAGGATTTATTGTTTTGTAGTTTGGGTTAGTTTTTGTGTTTTGTTACATAAAAATGCACTTCTATAGTTTAACATATATCTTATGTATAATTTTTTTAAATTATTTAGAAGACATGTATGTATGCAATTTAGTTTCTACATATAATTTTAATTACAAACAATAGGAAAATGTATTGTTTCATATACTTTTGTAGAATACATTTTACTTTTTTATTTTTTGATGTTAATGAATGGTGTAATGCAATTGCTCATATGACACCGACCTATATCATTCAAATTGCTGCATGTTCTTTCACACATTTTATATATGTTTTTAGTATGTACATTTGTATTTTACAAACCACGATTACTAAACAATTGTAATATATATTAATTAGCACTATTAGCTAGTTGTATTAATTATATAGTACTATTTAATATATATTTTACAAATAATACTTTACATGTCCATTAAATGTATTCACATTTTTAATCATTTCTTCTAAACATTTCAAACACATACATTATATATTTTTATAGTATTATTTGATTTCCATTACAACATTGGGCCTCATTACGATGTCGGGCGGAGGACACTGTTACGGTCTTGGGTACGACCGACCTCCGGTCGGCAGTTCCGACACCACTATCACAATGCGACTGCACATGCTGCGGTCGCATACTCCCATTTCTCTGTGGAAGCTTGTGATGCAGCCCTAAACGTGGCAGGCACCTCATGGTGACTGCCATACGGTGCAGGGATTAACAGGGGGGCACCATAGGTGCCCCCTCGACTCCCAACTGGAGGCTGCAGGGGGAAGGGAGCCCTGCTAGGGGCCCCCAAAGTCGCATTCCAACAGGCTTTCCATGCAGGAAAACCTGACATGGAAAGCCTTTGGGAAACCAACATCGTAATCCCGACGGCAGAAACGCTGTCTTTAAGGGATTACATGCCGGTTACAACTGGCTGACAGTCTCCGTGGACCCGTCGGAAGCCAGACGAAATGACCGTCTGGTTTCACTTCTGAACCTATGGTGAACCTATGATGTCGGTCTTACCCACATCATATTAGGGCCTGTAGTCTTTTTTTTAATTTTCATTTAGAACCCATTATTTTTTACTGTTTGTAGTCTATTAACATCATTGTTACAAGATTTTGGTTCCTGTTCATCCCGGTTCCCTGATGCTGCTCCACTGATAAGGCAAGACCACTTTTGAGTTATTTTTAGGGGTTTTGGGCATATGACCATGTGGGTGGGAGTAGTTAGTGTAGAATAGTGCATTGGTTTGCTGCAGTAGTGTAATTTTGTGTTAGCTTGTGCTTTGTTGTTACGTAGTAGAGTGAAGTAGGCCTTAGTGTACTATGTGTAGTGTACTTACTTTTTATTAGGTATTTTATTATGTGAGTATTGTTTGTAAATGGATTTTATATTGTTTGCTTTGTTTTTTGGTTGTATTTTATGTGAATGTGGTTATGTTGTGTTTTTTTACTGGTTTTCTGGTCAGAGTGGAAGGATTTGATTTTTATTGGATGTTTTTTTTTTTATTAAAAGGTTCATCATTTGGTTATAAGGTAACCAAAATTTCTTTTTAATTCCAATTTATTTTTGGGTTTTATAGGTCCATTTTTTTAGGAATCACTCATTTTTATTACGTGGTAGGAGAGCCATTATACACAGCTTAGCTGCCTACATCAAGACGCCGGCAGAGCATACTCTTAAAAACAATACACAGCGTTCAGGTCTACACCCCAGGGGCCGACCCCGCGATAATATGCAGTTTTAATCACGATGATAAGGCACTTATCTGAGATACCACTTTTAGAGAACAAATGATAACCAATAAAAGAAAACACAAACAACCCTACCTCCCTCTGCCCTAACCCCCCATCCCCCCTCCCTCCCTCCGCATCAGTTCAGGACCTATTGGTCTTCCCCTTCCCAACTATCGATCCCTGGCTAGTGTCCTTTGCATTACTGAATAGAGGGCCTGGCGGCGTCAGTGGAATGAGTTGTAGTATTTGTAAATATTTCGGGCATGTCACCTCCCTCATGTCTTTGGTAAGAAGCTGCAAGAATGGGGCCCATATTTCGGCATATTCCGAACCTTTCCCTTCTACACGGAGCGAAATGCGCTCCATCGCTAAAAGATGCCAGAGCCTCCGGATCCAATCGCTCGGGTCCGGCATTGATGTGGATCCCCACTGCGCCAACAGCACCTGCCGAGCTGCCAGCAAAGCCAAGGCTATTTGCTTACCCCTCAGAGATCGCAAGGGGAAGGTCCCTGCGTGGGGAAGTCCCAGGAGCGTGTGCTCAGGCTTTCTTGGAAATGTAATCTGAAACGCTGCGTCTAGGTCATCAAGTATCGCTGTCCAGTACCTCACTAGTTTCGGACAATGCCACAGCAAATGCACCAAGGAGCCAGTAAGGCCACACCCCCGCCAGCAGAGGTCTGACTTATTTCCATCCCATGTTTTGATGCGCTCTGGAGTATAGTACCAATAATTAACCACTTTATACGCAGATTCCGCCCCCGCGGTGTTGGAAGCTGTGTGGTGCGCCCGGTAAAATATGTGTTCCCATTCTTTTTGTGTAAGAGGACGACCTAACTCAGTCTCCCAGCAGACCTGTGCTCTTGTGCGTTGTGTCTGGGGTCGTGCAATGATCATAGCGTAGAGTTCAGATATGAGTTTACAGTCATCCTTTTTATAGACCAGCCACTTTTCAAATGTCGTCAAGGGACGAGACATGTGTGCGAAGTGTGAGGGCTGCGTTACCCAATGTGCAAGCTGTGAGTAATGGAAAGCGTCTGATTCAGGTAGATCATAATGCTCTGTGCGCAAGCGGTGAAAGGGAATCAAGCCCTCCAGGTCAAAGAGCGAGCCCACCCGTTTACATCCTTCCTCCCTCCAACGGTGAAAGACTGGCGATGCACAGCCCGGTGGGAAATCAGGGTTATCTACAATAGGAGTCATAGGGGAGGGGAACGTAGTCCACCCCCTTCGGCGCGCCAACTGGTCCCACACCTTAAGTGTCGACGAAGTAACCGGAGAGGAGTATAGTCCCCAGGCCCTGTGTTTACGTGGGAGCCATAGCTCGCGCCAGATGTTACATCCAGCCACGGTTTGATCCATGAAGTTCCAGTGCTTACTGGACAAGGGCCTATTCCACTCCGTGATATAGCGAAGGCAGGATGCCTGATAGTATGCACTCACCAGAGGGAAGCCGAGTCCACCACTAGCCTTCGGTGAGGTTATTAGAGATAGCGCAAGTCGCGGTTTTTTATGATCCCACAGAAATTTGGTTAGGAGCCCTTGCAATTTTCGCAGAGTGCCCGGGGGGGGGGTTACCGGGAGCATCTGAAATAAATATAGGATGCGTGGGAGCACCGTCATTTTCACTGCCGCTAATCTCCCGTACCATGTCAGATTAAGACGAGACCAGGCAGACAGCGCCTTGGTCGTTTGTTCCAACAATAACGTGTAGTTAAGGGCCGTGGTTTTGGTAATAGCTGAAGTCAGGCGAACACCTAGATACGTTATGTCGTTGGGGGCCCAGTGGAAGGCAAAATCTTGCTGTAGGTTCTGAATCTCATCTTCGGGGATCGACACATTAAGAATTTGTGATTTAGAGAAGTTAACTTTGAATCCCGCCACCTCTCCAAAAGCGTGGAGTTCTCCCGACAAATGTCTTAGGGTCGACTGGGGCTGCACGAGTGTGAGGATAACATCGTCAGCGTACAAACTAATCTTATGCGTGTCAGCGCCAAATTTGATACCCACCACGTCGGGATTAGATCGTATGCGTTGAGCAAAGGGCTCCATATAAAGCGCGAATAGCAGTGGAGACAGGGGACATCCCTGCCGCGTGCCCCTGGCGATGGGGAACAGGGCCGATTTACACCCGTTCACTCGCACTGCAGCCTTAGGGGAGGCATATAAGCACTGTACCCATCGGATAAAGTTATCGCCGAATCCGAAAGCCCGAAGGACTTCAAACAAATAGTTCCAATCGACTCGGTCGAAGGCCTTCTCTGCATCGATAGAGAGGAAGAAGGCCTGCGTACGCGACCGGTGTATGTAGTCCAGGAGATGGAGAAGTCGTTTGGTGTTATCCCCTCCTTGCCGCGTTGGGATAAAACCGGCCTGATCCGGATCAACCAGGCCGTCCATCAAGGGACCGAGCCGCGCTGCCAATATGCTCGCGAATAGCTTCGCGTCGACGTTAAGGAGGGAGATGGGCCGGTAGGACCCGCATTCCTTAGGATCTTTACCCGGCTTAAGGATGACAGAAATAACCGCCTCCGACATAGTGGGCGTCACTTCCTTGGTTTCAAGGAAAGAGTTAAAAAGCCTCGTTAAGAGGGGAGCCAGCTCCACACAGAATGTTTTATAAAATAGTGCTGAAAAGCCATCGGGGCCTGGTGATTTGGCCGGTTTTAAGCGAGCAATCGCCGAGATGACTTCCTCTATGCGAATAACAGAGTCCAGTGTGTCTGCTGACGACTTAACCAGAGGAGTAACCTCGCAGGAGGTCAAGTATTCCCCAATGGTATGGGAACCAGTGGACCCCTTAGTATAAAGGCTTTGATAAAACTGGCGAAAGGTGTCAGCAATGAGGGCGTCCGTGGTACTCTCCACCGCGTCCCGGTCTCGAATCGCCTGTATCGCAGTCATCTGTGTACGCGCTCTCAGTCTGTGCGCTAGCATCTTCCCTCCCTTGTCCCCACTGAGATAGAATTTATGTCGCAATCTCAGGAGGGCATATTCTGCCCTGTCTAAATCTAGATGTTTTAGCATACGCCGCCGTGTTTCCAATTCCCTCCAGACTCTGGGGGCGCCAGTCCTCTTATGGACTGCTTCTAGGTCTCCCACCTCCTCCTCCAGTTCTGCGCGCTTTTCCCTGCGTAGCCGCGCAAAGGAGGCGGAAATCGCTATAAATTCGCCCCGCACCACTAGTTTCAAGGCTTCCCAAATTGCCACAAGAGGAGTGCCCAGGAGATCATTGTCAGCTAGGTAGTGTACAATAGCGGTCCGGACTCTATCAGTAACCTCTTCGGAGTGTAGAAGGGAGTCGCGAAGACGCCAACCCGACGGTGAGGAGCGCGCACCATGCAAGGTTAATTGTACTGCAATAAGGGCGTGATCCGAAAGGGAACGGGGAGTAATCTCCGCCGTGTGCAAAGCCGAGCGCAGTGCGGAAGAGGCTAAGAAATGATCTAATCGTGCGTAGGTTTTGTGCGCTGCCGAGTAGTAAGTGTAGTCCCGTGTATTCGGGTGCAGTGTACGCCAGACATCGCTCAGCCCACAGTCAGACAACCACTGCCTCCCTCCCTGTGACAGTGCTCCCGTTTGCTGCGCCCTTTGTTCTGATCTGTCCATCGCGGAATCCATTACCACGTTCAGGTCCCCTCCCACCAAGAGTGCTGCATCCGGCGAGGCAAGTACCTCAGAGAGTGCGAGTCGTAGAAAGGGTTCTTGCCGTTCATTTGGGGCATATAGCGACCCTATTGTCATGTGCATGTCTCCCCATTGAACTCGGACTGCTAAAAACCTGCCCTTGATGTCTGCCACTGTGGAAATGACTTTGCATTGTGACCGTGTGCTAAAGAGGATCGCCACCCCATTTTTCTTGGCAGCTCCCGAGGACCACATCTGCAAAGGGAAGCGTTTATCTCTCATGCGCTTAGTGTCCTTGGGCAACAGATGAGTCTCCTGCAGTAAACATATATCCCCCTCAGCATTCTCTAAGAGAGAAAGTATTGCAGCGCGCTTGACTGGGTTGTTCAATCCACGGACATTTAAGCTCACTATTTTCAAATCTCTACCCATCGAATCTAACTAGGTGACACGGGGAAACGTTGCATAGCCTACCTGCGCCTGGCCATACGCGCTGCACTCTGCTAAAGCTAAACACCTGCCAGAGTGTAAATGCAAATTCCCCCTGGACCCACGGCCTGGGCTGTTGCCATTCCTGCCTATGAACTGATGCAGAGCCCCAAAAACAATCCCATAAACCCCAACTCCCAAAAATTACTGAAAAAACGAAAGAAAAAAGCAAAATAGCAAAACTGTAAGAACCAATAAGGTGACATATGTCCGTCAGGTAATACAAATGTTCCAGGGGACGTGGCATCCCCCAGATTGAATCGTGTCTTACAGGGGAGGACGTGGACGGGGTCCAGAACTCTCGTAGATCCCCGTGTTCAGCACACCGATGTCTAGGGTGCAGGAGCGCTACGTTTCATTGAAGGACCGCCTCCCTCCGGCGCCTACTAGAGTGCCCTTGTGGACGCCAATTGAAGAGCCTCAGGGTGTGATGGGGTTGTCAGTGACTCGCGTGACTGATGAAAGGGCTTCCTCCCTCTCAAGCTTGCTCGTAGCTATGTCTGGTGCAGCACCCGGCTGCGGTCCCCCACTCGCTGCCATCCCGAAGAGCGTCTACGCCCGCGGCGAAGTGGATGTTCCTCCATAGTTCCAGCAGTTGGCCGTTCTATGCTTAGCTTCTCATATGCGTCCTCTAGAGAGCGTATCTGCTGTAGTTTGCCCTGGTACTTGAAGATAAGGCGGAAGGGGTGACCCCAGGAGTAAGGAATCTGTTGCTCTCTGAGATGGTTGGTGATAGGCTTAAAGTCCCTCCGTTTCATTAACGTGGAAGCTGCTAGGTCTTGATAAAGAACTGGGCAATGATCTCGGAAGCGGATCGGATTAAGGTCTCTAGCTCTGCGAAGGATACGTTCCTTAAGCTGGAAATTATGGATGCAGACTAGGATGTCAGGAGGAGGGGCCTTTGGACCCCGCGGCAGCCCAACTCGGTGGACACGGTCCATTTGGACCTCAGGTGTTTCCTCATCCTCCAAGATTTGCAGGAACAGGGCATTGACATATTCACGGAGGTCATCACCTTCTCCCTTCCATGGTACTGCTCGGATCCGTATATTATTCCGCCGAGAGCGGTTTTCAAGGTCCTCCGTGTGGGCCTGTAGATCTATGTTTTGGTCCCGTAGACGCAGCATTTCCTGCTGCAGCTGGTGCATATCGTCCTCTCTACTTAGGTCATGTTCCTCTAGGGTCGCCACCCTCTCTCCAATGCCATCCACGTCTCGCCGCACCTCTCGGAGATCCGTCGACAGCTGCGAACGAAGCTCTTGTATGTCCTCTTTAATGGCTGAAAAGAGCTCCACCATAAAAGCTTTTGTCGCTGGGGCATCCTCGCCGTCCAAGAGCGCTGCTCCCGTCGTGGTCTGCGCCGCGGGATTCTCCGAGGTCTTCCGTAATAGGTCCTTCAGAGACTTGTCCCTTCTCCCCTTGGCGGAGGACATCGTGAGGACGTACACCCGTCAAGTGACTGCCCCAGACCAGGCCCAGGCCCCTCGCTGGCACTCCGGGGGCTCAGGTCAAAGCTCCAGTCCTACCGGCTCCCCTCCTCCGCTGCAACACCCTGGGGCCCGCCGCTTGCGGCGCTACAGTGGTTCAGGCGCAATCCTCAGAATGTCCATTCACCAGTATGGCTACTTCCCCGCTTGTTGACGCTCCTGTCAATGCTCTCCTCGCTATGACCAGGCCCGGTAGTATAGGGCGAGTGCAGGAGGTAGGTGGTCGCAAGGAGGTAATGTTAGCAGGGGGAGCCAATGTCCGCCAGAGTCAGAGGCGCACAAGGGACCCCTCTCCCCCCCGTGCAGTCGCGCAGGTTTCTCCGGGAAGACAGGGGGGCCCCCCAGGCACTCGCCGCCAACCACTCTGCAGTCGTAGGCCTCAATGGACCACACTCCGTCTGCCGATCTGCAGACCGCTCTCACGCACCCGTCAGTCTCACAGCTCCTCACCTGCGGCGTTCAGCATATGGCACAGCCTCCGCAGATGGTTCCGTGGCTCTCCGCTGCATCGCATCAAGGCCTTACCAGCAGGGTCCGCCACCGCCTCCGATCAGGGTCCGTCTCCGGGTCCCTGCTCACGCTGCTACGCCAGGAACCCAGTCCGCAGGGGACCCAACCGGCACAACGCTTCCACAGGCACCTCGAGGGGCACAGCCAAACCCTACAGCCTTCCTTCTGTCCCCGCTAGCCCCCTCTCCGCCGGGCCGCAGCAAGGCCGGGGCCGGATGGGGCCGGGCAGCGGGACAAGTCACTCCGTGGGTGGTGGCTCGTTGATGTCGACAGATGCCGGGCCCCCGCGGTGGCAGCTACCACCCCGGCAGACCGCAGCACAGCCCCGCGTTGCTCCGCATTCACCACTCCCAGCCTCCGGGGGCTATCAGGGCACACCTCCGTCCGCCGGCCTGCAGACCGAGCGCTCCGGCCACTCGTATGCGGCCCTCCCAGGCCCGCGTCTCTTCGCCTGTGATGTCCGCTGGGCAGCGCCTACCCAGCAGAGGACGCAGCCCTCAGCCACCGTGGCAGGGCCCACCAGACATCGGGAGGCCCCGTCCCACTCACCGCCCAACAGCTCGTTCAGGGCCGGGCAGGCCTCGCCGCAGTCCACCAATATGGCGCCGTCTCCATATCTCGGCTCCACGGCCCCGTCACCATCCGGTTCGCCGGGAGTCCAGCGCCGTCGGGGGCAGTGCGTGTCCTCTACGCACCCTTGTCCAGGTCGCCCCAGGCAGTCCCGCAGCTCACACCGGGGCTCGGCTCTCCACCCGGCCGCGCCTCACCCGCCGGGCCGCAGCAAGGCCGGGGCCGGAAGGGATCACACAGCGGAGCAGAGTGCACCGATCACCGAACGGGGCCCACCATTGGGTCCAGGACAGCTCCGCAACACCGCTCACCCGTCTGCAGGGTCAGATGGGCGCCAGTTAGGGCGATAATACAACGCTCAGTATTAACGGCGCCGGAGGGATAGGGACCCACGTCCTATCTCGCCGCCATCTTGGCCACGCCCCCTCAGGTCCATTTTTTTAAAATCATATTTTTGTGTTTCTATGATTTCCTAGGAATGTGGACTACTTTTATGGATTTACTTTTTGTTTGTTATCTCATTTTTGCAATTTTGTGGGTTTCTTTTTGTCTGCTTTTGTGGATCTGTTTTGGTGGATTGAAGAAGTATCATGGATATCAGTTATAGAACTGTAAGTTGATTTTAATTATGAATGAGAAATGTTTATATGCCTCTACATTTGATTTTAATTTTGAATGAGAAATGTTTGCCATGTTTACCCCTTTTTATTTTTTGCCATTTTAAGCTAAATGTTGTTTAATTACCAATTATTTCATGAAATGTTTGATATTTTCGATTTTTTGAATGTTATATTTTGTTGTATTCCATGTATTTATTTATTTAGATGTGTATTCATTTATATTACCTTATTTTTATTTATCAGTCCTACTGAATGTTGTTTAATTTAATATTTTAAGTTAACTGATTAATACAGATAATTAAAAAAAAATTATATATGAGTAAATAAATTATATTGTTTTTGTTGATTTATGCTGGTATTAGTTTAAGGTGGATTGTTAGGTGGTTTATAATATTGCTGTCCGTGCTTTTTAGATAGCGATGCCTTTGATATCTATAAAGAGCTTTCCTTTGCATTGTAGCATTTTGTACATTTCTTTGGTCTGTTTGAATATTTTAGTTTTAATACGATGGCTCTACTCTAAGTTCTTGGTAGTTTTTTTAGTACTTCTAGGGATTGATACAGGGTAGGGTGACTTCGGCCTAATGTGACTTGGAAAGTGTTATGCCATCCTTCCACTGCAATGTTGGTTTTGGCTTCTCAAGGAATTGTTGCTGTCATAGACATTCCACCATGGAATTTAAACTTAAATGTGCAGCTGTGGCCAGAACGGTTCAATCTGCCATCCCAAATATCTTCAAAATAGCCCATTAGGAGACATAGGGGAGTATTTATGAAATGTGTGGCGCTCGGCAGCCCAGCAAGTCACATTGCTGTGCTGCCCTGTGTCACAGGGAAAGGGCAGGAATGCACGGTATTTACCAAATATGGTGCATCCCTGTCCTTACCCCCTGCGCTGGCGCCATTTTGACAGCCTAGTGCCAACGCAGGCACCTTTGCACCATAGTGCAAGGGTGCCTGTGTTGTAGCAGGATTGTTTATGTGCATGAAGGGGCACCTTCCTGCACAAAAACAATCCTGAGAGGCTTTTTCCTCTTTCTATGTGTGCTGCAGAATGCAGCACACAGAGAAAGAGGAAAAAATGAGGAGAAATAAAGTTTTTCTCCTTGGCATGCCTCTCCTGGGGAGACGTTTCTTTTTGGCGCTTTCCCAGGATTATGAGTCTTTGCAAATCTGGGAATGCGTCAAAAACCATGGGCGTTGCGTTGGAACACCCAAAGCAACTCATATGAAATGCCTCCCTTGCACAGAGTAAGGCAACACAGCGATTTGCGCTGCATTGCCTTACTCCAGGGTTTTGAAGCCATTCAAAGCCAAGCAAAGTGGCTTTGTGTTGCTTCACAAATCTGACTTAGAGGTTTGTGTCATGCATGTACTATGTTGTGTGGTGCAAGCATGGCGCAAAGCCCTCATACATTTGCCCCTTGGTTTCTGTTTGTGGATTTGGTAGCAGTGGGACTCTATGAAGAGGTTGCAGTGGTCAGCTACATCTGTGACTGGTACATATTTTATGCCTATTCATTTTTTTATTTCTTGTGCAAATTGGCAGTTTTTGCACATTGTACATTTAGTACAATGTTATGGAGGCGTCTCCAAATGCCTTGGTTGATATGGTAATAGCAGTCTTCTATGGCAGTGTGAGGAGTAGATTTTCAAAATTGTTTGTATCATTGCTTGCTCAAAGTCTAGTCTACTTTTTTGGGGGTAGTAGTTGTTCTTATTTTAATTTGTCTTAGTTGTATGCAGTGCGCAACTCTTTGCTTGTTATGACGCAGAGTGTAAATTAGGGGTATGTTACTGGTATGACATTCACCATGTATGGTCTATATCTGTGTGAATGGTGGAGGGCATGATTAAAAAGTGCCATCCATTATCCACGTTTGGGTTTGAATTACTATGAGGAGTTTATTTTCATTGCATATATTATTATTCTCCTGCCATTGTTTTATTGTCAAGCAGGAGGGTTCTTCAGTATATGTAGAGGTTAGATTTTCAGGAATTTCTATGCCTTTGTGTCTTCTGTGGGCAGCAGGGGCTTCTCTTGTGGCCTTTTTGGTTCTAACTAATAATCCTTTTAGATTGGGTATTCTTGCTGTTTGTCCTGTTGTGTGTTTACAAAGTTTTAGGAGTTTTTCTTTAACATTTTCCTGTTGGTTTCTGAGGGATAGTGCTTTCAACTCTGAAGAACGTCTCACTTCTATCTCTGTTATGTTTGGTTGGTGGTTGTGCTCTCTAACATTAATTTACGATATCACTGCTAATTGTAGCCCTCCCATAACAAGCATTAGCATAAGGTAATATACATTTCCAATGTATATTCTTGGTGCTTGCACTCTCCTGGCTGTATGTATATTAGGGGTAGGTGGAATGTTCATTCAGCTTGTGGAACTGGTGGACTTTGGTAATGCGGACTTTTAGCCAAATTCTGCCAATCGCTCATGGGCGAATTTTCTTCCTGTGAGGCTCCAGAAATGCAAGCTGGCAAGTGTGAACAAGATTTGCCATCCCTTAGTGTGATATTCTAATGCTGCAGTTGTGAGCAGTCATGGTCAGAGGGCTGCCTGTTGAGTAGATGTGCTGCCGCTCTAATAGATTTTCTACTTGAGTTGCAGTAAAATCAACTTGGATGATCGCATGCTCTTGCACACCCCATGGTGCCGTTCACGCTGATTTTTCAGCGCTGCTTATGCTACCAGCACTAAATTGTTGTGCAAGTAGCGCAAAGTTCATATTTTCTGTCAATTGGTGTAACTCCACAGAAACTCATGGAGTTTTTACACACCTCTGTGGGATTTCGCTGAGTGAAACTCCACAAGTTCTGCCCATCTCCGGTGTATATCCCATGTCCGATAATAATTTGTTTTCTTTCTGGGAGGTGATGTAAGTGGCTATTTCTGAAATTATAGCTACAAATGTTACAAGTATATATACAAGTATATATTTATTAATTTGCAGTGAAAATGTGTTTAATTTACAATTAGCATTTTATATGCATTTTCACTGCTTACATTTTATACTTAAATATTTGCTGGACATGTGGGTCAGGTGGTGTTTTTTTCCACTTTCGGATATAGACAGCTTTTTAAATTTGATGTTTAAACAATAATTACGTTAGTTTCAGGGGTGGTTGGTATTAGTTGTATTTTTTACATTTAGGGGCTTTCAGTTCTTTAACATTTAATCATATTTATTTACTTTTTTGGTTTGGTTGTAATTTGAGAAGTTGGTGTTTTTTGTGAGCAGGGCAGCGTTCTTCTTCCTTTGTATTCTTTTAATGGAAGCTAAACTTTAGAGATTTAAAGAAAAGGATTTACTACAGTAATTTATGGTAAGTAAAGTGTTAGTTTAGGTTAATTTGTAGTTAATGAATTTATTTTACATACTCTTGGTTGTAGATGGTTGGTTTCGTACAGTGTAGTTCCTGATCTTTCAGTGTATAATACGGCATATGCTTGGTTTTGTTTAAATTTAGGGTATTTGCTGCAAGCGCTAGGTAATTTTTGTGCTCTTTTTTTAGTATTTATTTAATAGGTCCATTGGGTACTTTGTTTTATGTTTACATTTATTAGCTACTCTGGGGCCGATTCCGATCTCGGCCGGTAGTGCTCCGAATCGGATTCGGATTTACCGGATCCGATTCGGAGCCCTGTTTCCCGACCGAATCGTACGCGGGTCCGGCCGAGCGAGTATGATGCAAGCGCCCGCGAAATCTCCGACCGACTCGTACGCGGCTTCAACACGCTCCAACCGACTCGCACGGACACGACTCGCACCGCACTATGGAGACGTTTCCCGGCCGGGTAAGTACGATGCGCGCCGCGAGCAGTCCGACCGACTTGCGCCGTCCGGCTCGAAAGAGCTGTCGGAGCCGTACTTTGGGGGTCCGTGTCGGACCCCCCTGTACACGTAGCCGCGCGAGTCGCACACAGGGGGGACACATGGGTCCCCCCTACCTGTGCATGTATGCCGCAATGCGCATGGATGTGTACCCGCTGTAGGGGGCGCCCTCGTTCGCCTCGCACCCATTGAGTCAATGGGAGCCCGCGTACGCGTTGTACGACCGGCTCCCATTGACTTCAATGGGAGTCCGACCGAATCGAGTCCGATAGCATGCGAATGCATCGTACTCGTCCGGTCGGACTGCTAGGGTCCGATTCGGTCGGAACTCTCTCCGGGGCCGGCTCGGTCGGAGAGATTTCCGGCCCGAATCGGAATCGGCCCCTCTGTGTTCAGTTTTAATTTTTGGTAGTTTGTACCTTATTTGTTGGACACTTAGGGGCTGATTAGGATGGCAGGTGGACTTACGTCCACCCGCCACCCTTTCGGGAATCGGGACCACCCAACAGGCTATTGGCAGTCCCGACATAGGCATTACAATGCGACTGCCACCACAGGAGTCGCAATGCCTATATTTTGTATCGCGGCAGGTGCTGCTGGCTGCAGCTCCCGCCGCAAGAGAAAAAGGGGTCACTGCACATATCCCTGCACTACGTTGCAGGCACCATGTGGTGCCTGTCACATGGTGCAGTACCCACATTGTAGGGTCAGGTGGAAGGAGGGCCCGCTACGGGCCCCCACAGTCCCTTTCCGCCAGCCTTTTTCATGGCGGGTTCACTGCCATTCAAAGAGCCAGCGGAAAGGAACATCGTAATTCCTATGGCGGTGCCTGATAGGCACCGCCACCATTGTAGGGACTACGAGCCCCTCCGCTGCACAGGAAGGCTCAAGGAGCCCGTCAGATGGGTGGCGATCGGTCTTGCTGACCTCCAACAAACCGCCCGCCGACTTAATGTTGTGGGCGGGAGACTTGCTTAGGGTGGCAGTGAGACTGCCACCAAAGGGCATTCGGGGGCAATCTCACCGCCATCCTTATCAGCCCCTAATTTAGGATTATGTTTAACTGTAACACATGTGTATGTATGAAGATAATTTATTTTAACTGTATATAATTTTAATTTAATGTTTTTGTTAATTTTTTTGTATATATGTTAGTTCATTAGTTTTGTATTATTTCTATGTGTTTAATTAGTTAAAACTGTTTTATATTTGTTATAGTTGCTTAGTAAGTTGTTATGGTTGTAAATAAAATTCAGAACATTTTCTTTTGTGTTTATTAGGCAAATGTAATATTTTAAAATGTATTTGGTTAGTTTATGGATTTGTAATGATAATTATTACTTCAAAATTAACTGAAATAATATTTTTTAATTTATTTAAACAATATTCTTGTTGTCTATTGCTGTTTTTGATATGTTTGTCATTTTTTATATATATAATCTGGTAATGGCTTTATACTATAGTTTTGAATTCAATATTAAGGTATTTTACATATTTTAACTGCAACATTTTTAATAGCAATATTTATATATTTTTGTGAATAGGGTGCTGATTTTTTGGTCAACAATATTTTTGGGGGCAATACGTTGGGAATAGATTTTTCGCTTGTCAATATTGTATCATTTAACCACCATAAATGAGTTAAAAGTGGTGAGATGGAAATGTTCCCCGAGCAATTATCACTGATTCAGAGTGATATAAGCACTTCTGTCCAGCACTTGCGATCTCTAGATTCATCAATGAGGTCATCATGAGTGTTTCAGATGCAGGACAAGCATAGTAAAATAGTAAAATGGTTGTTGATTCACTTAGCCACACTTGTGGTACTCTGCCTTATTCTTGAATGGGGCACCACTGGGTTTTAATTAGTGCAGCCTCGGTCAAGCTGACACTGGTAAACTTGTTACAAGTTGCTCATTCGTCACAGAGAGATGGGTTGTCAACTTTAGATTGCCTGCCTTATTTAGAGCAGACCTTCCAAGGCTTATTTGCCCCTGTCCAGGACCACAAGGCAAGGCTTGACTGTCCCAAGCAGAACAATAATAAAAACAATTACATTGTGCAGGGATAAATCTTCCTGAATTGCAATACAGTTTATTTATTTTTTTAGAAACAAACCACTGCTTTGAAGATTTATTTCTGAAAAACAAAAACAATACCATCCTATCCACCAATGCAAGACATCCCACCCATCTTTGGATTAGCAAGGAAAGTGATTACAGAGAAAATGTCCCATGAAAGTCATAGAAAATGTACAATATTGAGGATGGGCTGCTGTTAGCCTGGCAGAGATTGGGCTTATTGCCAAACTATAACAGTTCCAAAAAAATGTGCCATTAAATGTTTTACAATCTGAATGCATATGTATCCTAATAAACTGATTACTGGCCAAAAAACAGTAATTTTGCCTCAAAAACATACATTTTCGGGATTTTTCTAATGAGATACATTACATATTATAAAACCCAAATTTCATATACAGAGTCCACATAGTGCATGCACAAGATCAATTTAACGACGGCGGCCTTCATATTTTTTTATTTGTATGTTGTACCTATTATACTTTTTTCAGCTTCACTCGCTGGGAGGATACAGAAGAATATCCCTTCTAAGAAGTTCCTGAACATAGCGCTCAAGATATCACTACAATGTCCAACACATTCAACATGAAGGAAGTAGGTCTTGGATAAGGAAAGTTAAAACTCAGTGTAATTCTGCTAATCAGCACATTATCACTTTGAACCTCTTCTCAGTACATATCCATGAAAACATAACATGTGGTAAGGAGAGCATTGATTGAATGCACAATTGAATAAAGAATGAAAAGATAAACAAGACATTACAGAGCCATAGAGCTCCACAAAGCCATCATAAATGTGTCTGAAGCAAGTACCTTGAACTGATAATGGTTGATGAAGGCCCCAGGCGAAGTCCTGCAGGCATTCTTAGTGGACATGTCAGGGAGTCCTGTAAGCTGCACCCCATAGAACATCGTGTGGCAAGAGTAGCCAAAATCAGGTGTACAGTCCTATTGTTGGATCTCGATTAAGAATGCAGCATGTGTAGGATTTTCAAAAAAAGATAAATGAGCTATGGAATATCTTATTAGGGTGGAAACGTAATAAATTTCCTATGTAAATATTTTTGAATGCTGGTATATGTTAAAAGTAGAGGGTGTTCTTTGTGAAGTTGCATCATGTCTATGAAATATCAATACATGTGATGGCTTTTTGTATGTTGTGTTATGTTTTTTGTTTGTTGGATACAAATATTGTGTTTGAATGTGATACTTTTATGTATTATTGTCTTTTTATCCATAGATGTTTATAAAACAATCAATTGCAATCTAATGCAAGAGAAAAAAAAAATTTGTCCTGAAGGAAGTGGAAATTATAATTTTTTCCCACCGATATGCATTGATGAGTAATTGTGTTAACACCCACCAAGACTGGACATTTGCTCACGATTGATGAAATGTATTAATGCTCAATAACATATATAATGAAGATACATGACCCTAAATAGAGAATGATTTGTCTTATGAAGAAGGCTCTCTTTCATTAATATTTATGTGGAGTAATTTATGCTGTGTAATATGTGTTCCTAATGTGATTTAAATTATTATTTTTCTAGGTATTCAGTATTCTCATTAGCATTACTTTTTGCATATGAGTGTGGCTTTGTATTATCTGGCTAATGTGTGAGAAGTGTTTGAAATTGTTTCATTTAGTTGTACAAGGGGATTAAGGGGAAACTGTAGTGTTGAGATCAGTCCAAAACCTTTCAATTACCATCCAGCCCCCGGGCATGGTTTTGCGCTCAGTTCCCCATCAGGAATTTGCCAGTGTGTCCAACTGGAGGTTTGTTGGTTCACAGAAGGTCTATATGAAACAACTTTGTGGCATGAAACATTGATGTAAAGGAAGATATGGCTGTGTAAAGTCATGTCCAAAAGTGTCAGAGGCCATTTTAGGTCCCATGAAAAAGCCCGAAGTCTTGCAGAATCAGCTGACAATAATGTGGAATCCTGCTCTAAATAAGGAAAACGTCCAATGACTCACCACTAGTCAACGTGTTGATTCTTGAGAGCAGCAGCAGCAGCAAAAGAAGTTTCTGTAGGGAAAGCAGAGCCTATCCATTGGCAGCTTCCTGGTAAGGTTGTTTTCCTCTTTTGAATTCAGCTGTAAGAAAAGGCCTTTTTGGAGCACTTGTTGGTCAGAAGCTCATGTTGGCCTCCTATGGAGTACGGTGTTGGTTTTGACCAAGTGCTGTGAACACTTTTAGAGAACTCCGGTCATAAGTTTTTTTGGTAGTTTGTAGTAACAAGCAAGGATCTTGAGAGAACTTCTGAATGCATGATGTTTGGCACACATCTCCAATGAACCTAGGCAGTTTCACAACTGTGAGGTAATAGTGCCTCAGAAAAAACAGTTTACTATGCTCTCGCACAACCAAACAAAGCATCAAGGTGGCAGTAGATCCTAGCAGTAAGTTCTATTTTTGCAAATAAGGATCAGCACATTAAGGGGGTGATTAGGATGTAGGGCGGATCGCCATCGCCCGCATGGCGGTGGTGATCCACCCTACATTTCCCTCCGCCCGCCACCCATTTCCCCCGCCATATTAGTATGGCGGGGGGGACCCCGGCAGACGGAAAGACCGTCCGCCGGTTTTCCGCCGGTAGGCAATCCGCCCGATTGCCTACCGGGCGGAAAAGGCCTGCAATATGGAGGTGGTGCCTTGCAGGCACCGCCATCCATATTAGGATGATGGCGGTCACCTGCCTTTCCATGGCGGAGACTCCGCCATGGAAAGGCATGCGGAGAATGCCTTTGGGGACCCGTTGCGGGCCCCCTGGGGGGTGGGGGGATGGGGGGCTGCACTTGGGGGGTACCAATGGTACCCCCCCAACATTGGCATGCACCAGGTGGCAGGCACCGCGCGGTGCCTGCCACCTTGTGCATGCCAATGCACACAGTGCATTCCCAGCATTGTGGCGGGCGGTGCTGTGTGCACCGCCTGCCACAATGCTGGGAATGGAGGATGCCACCGCCATGGTGGCGGTGGCATCCTAATCGCTGGTGCGGGACCGCCGCACCACTGGCAGCCGGTCCCAGCACCGCTAGGGTGGCGGGCGAACATAAGTCTGCCCGCCATCCTAATAGGCCCCTAAGTATTTGTGTTTCGGATACAAACTCATCCCAGCAAATTACTGTAACCCTGGTTGCAGAAAGCAGGAGGAGCGTTATTACATGACTTGCTTTGATAGAAAGGTATGAATGTTGGTGATGCCAGTGAATGTTGTGCTTTGCCCAAGAGTGAGAGGAATATAAATTGTTTAACCCGGCCAAAGTCTATGGTTGTGCCTTATGAGTACTTTCATACCAGGGTCAAGCCCTCATGTTTACATAAATTCACTCCACTCCCCTAAATTACCTCTAGGTGGTGATAATTCTGGAGAACCTACCTTAACCCGGGAGGCAGTCATCTTTCAAGTAGGACAATCACTACCTTTGGTATTGCTGCAAAGTGATTTATAATGTCCAAAGGCACACTTTGCCTTTGAACTTATAGCTCGAGGCTGCTGTGCTTGGAAAGGGGTGGTGAGGTGTTCCAATTTGATTTTGCATATGTATAAGGGCCCTCACAGGACACTCCCCAGTGACAGCATAAGAGGCCTCCATGTACCAAGGGGACGGGTTGTGAACAGAGAGAAGCAGAAAAGCTTCAGACTACTTATATGTAGGGTTTATTGTTTTGAGTGTTGTTTGCAAATTCCACTGTGCATTTTCCAATGTTTTCCAAACGTTTGAAAATTAGTGGTTATCTGTGTTTATATTTAAAAAAAAGGGTGGAGAGAGAGGATAAACTGGGTTTGTCCTCCAAGAAGTTTCTAAACCAACATAGCAAACCCCAGCAGTGCTGAGGAAAAACACCCCACTGGAAAAAAACAAAGTTTTGTAAAATCCTCACCCACCAGGGTTACCCCTTTGTGGCATGCTTCATCATTGGGTTCATCCCATTCAGGGCATACTACAACCTACGGATTACGTGGGAGCACTTAGATGACTCCATAATGACAAAGGAGATGGTGTAAAAAAGGAGTGGGGGGGTTGATCTTAAAAATACCTGCCTAGTGGGTTATTTTTATTTATTCTGACCCCTAGTCGGTATGGTTAGCGGGGGGTTAGGAAAGTAAGGTGTCATGTACCTGAGCCATAAAGAATCAACATGTTTCAAGCCGTAGTCCTATTGGCTTTTCATCAGGACTTAGGGAAACAGTAATTTATAGTGATAGTGATAGTAACTCCCTGGTACCACTTCTGTTCTTATCCAACTGGTTATACATTTACTACATGCAATGGAAAGGTATATATACTTATACCAACTAACTGGAGAGTGTCTTTGTTTTTGTGAAAATAAAAAAGGAGTGTTAGAAATGACAGCCTTGGGGCTGTATATATGCTCCTATGTGTTCAATCATACCGGTGTCTGTGACTTCAAAAAATGCATTGTGAGTGGGCATATCTTGTGTCATCTCTCATATATACGACCTGTGTTCCCCGAAGGGTAGATTCAAACACATACATATAAACACACAACGTTTAAGGCTTTTAGAATACCATGTACATTTATATCACTTGGCTAATGCCCCATGGTTCCTTCGGGGTAGAGTGTAGTCTGGTGTCACACTCTGAAACAAGAAGATGCGGTGGAAACCAGATAGGGCATATTTTACATTAATACGGGTAGGATCTTAGGGGCTGATTACGATGGCGGAACGATCGCCACTGCCGGGCCGGCAGTGAGGTCCGCCGGCCCTGCGGACCGCGATTCTCTGACCGCCATATTACGATGGCGGTGGGATCCAGACCGCGACCGCGTGGAGGAAAAGCCCGTCTGCCATGGAACCGCCACAGGCAATCGTTACGATTGCCTGGCGGAGCAGTCAGCATGCTTGCAATGGTGGTGGAGCCAAGCAGGCTCTGTCCGCCGAATTACGATGCAGGCGGAAGCCAGCCTTTCCTTGGCAGGTAAACCGCCATTGAAAGGCTGGTGGGGATTGGTTTCGGGGGCCTGTTGCGGGCCCCCTTGTGTTGGTGGGAGGTGTGGGTGCACTGGGGGGGTACCCATGGTACCCCCCTGCATTTCACTGCACCATGTGGCAGGCACAGTGTAGTGCCTGCCACGTATTGCAGTGAAATGCACAACATGCTCTTTTCGACATTGCGGCGGTGCTGCTGTCAGCAGCCACAGCCGCAATGTTAACGGTGCAGAATCTGACCGCAGCGGTCCCATCCTAATCGGGTTGGCAGGACCACTGCATGCATGGCAGACGGTCCCAAACACCGCTACGATGGCGGGCCGACTAAGTCCGCCCGCCATCGTAATCAGCCCCTTAGTTTGAGGATGAGCATAGTTAGAAGAAAAAATGATGCATGAGAGAGTGAGCAATGTGCAGCCACAAAACTCACTTACCCCACCGACCTCAATTATGCCAATAGAGATCCTGAGAACGCTGTCCTGAAGGACATTGGGGACAAAGACCCAAGAACTATATGAGTCTTCCATAATACAACGAGAGAGGAACAGACAGCCATACAGGAACTTTCTAAGGACAACTGCATAGTTATAAAACCAGCCGATAAGGGAGGAGCAACAGTTATCCATCCACGGGGGCCTGCATAATGGAATACTTAAGACTTTTGGGGGACAGAAGGAACTATACACCATTGACCGTAGACCCAACGGAAAACTCCGAATCCAGACCACGAGTATGATTGAACAGGCCCTGGCACATGACTGGATCACAAGGAAGGAAAGGGATTTCCTTAACAATAAAAACCCAGTTACCCCTTACTGCTACACAATTCTTAAAAATCCACAAAACATTGGACAATCCACCAATTTGACCCATAGTGTCGGGGATAGGATCAATCCTGGTACGACTCTCAAGATTTGCGGATGTCTTTTTGAGACCCATTGTCCAGAAACCAATACATACCTGAAGAACACGAAGGCGGTACTGAACCTATTGAGAGATACCCAGTAGACCGCAACAGAGGAAAGAAATCTTTCACGCTGCCCCTGGCCCACGAAACGCACGCAGCACTTTAGCCCCGGTCCCTGGAGGGGCTTTCAAAACTCGGCGGCGGTACCGCAGCGCGGGAGACCGCAACAGAGGAAAGAAATCTTTCACGCTGCCCCTGCCCCACCAAACGCATGCAGCACTTTAGCCCCGGTCCCTGGAGGGGCTTTGAAAACTCGGCGGCGGTCCCGTAGCGCGGGAGACCACAACAGAGGAAAGAAATCTTTCACGCTGCCCCTGGTCCACCAAACGCACGCAGCACTTTAGCCCCGGTCTCTGGAGGGGCTTTGAAAACTCGGCGGCGGTCCCGCAGCGCGGGAGACCGCAACAGAGGAAAGAAATCTTTCACGCTGCCCCTGGCCCACCAAACGCATGCAGCACTTTAGCCCCGGTCCCTGGAGGGGCTTTGAAAACTCGGCGGCGGTCCCGCAGCGCGGGAGACCGCAACAGAGGAAATAAATCTTTCACGCTGCCCCTGGCCCACCAAACGCACGCAGCACTTTAGCCCCAGTCCCTGGAGGGGCTTTGAAAACTCAGCGGCGGTCCCGCAGCACGGGACGCGCGCTGGGGCGTGCCCGGGGTTGGCCCGGGCGAAGACCGGGCCAAGACGGGCCCGTCTTAGCCCGTCATAGACTGTCAGAGGCCGGGCTGGGCCACAGCTCTTTCACCCACACATTAAGGTACTGTGATTTGATGCTAACCCTGACGAAGAAGAAATTTGAATAAGGATATTGTAGTTACTTGACTTTGATTTTGACTTTCCATCACTTACCTGGCAGGAAAAAATTACATGGGGCATAAGGGGCTCTGAGCATTATTGATAATAGATATTTTTATTTCTCGTTTTTGCTAAACCTTGGGTGCTGTATCTTACTTTTGGTATATATTCTTTCTTTCTTCCTTGTGATTTTACTGTGATATAGATAGTATGGGGAAGAGAAAAATGGCAAGCATTAAGAATAACAAGTTAGCTAAACCAGGGGAGCTTTCCCGTCAATCCCTACTTAGTTATTTAACTGGAGCTGTGGGTGCCATAGAACGGCAGATTACAACGGTCGAAGAGGCTTTAAAACCTGGAGCGGATGAGGGTGCTTTAGTGGAAGTTAGTTCTAATCAACTTGAGGCTCAGAGAAGTATATCGGGCGTAAATGGTTGCCTGGTGAACATTTCGGACCATTTGTCAGGTAGTGAGCAGGAGTACGATGTGCAACAACAACCACCGAATAAGCGCACCAGGAACCCTGATAACTGCCCTTGTACTTCTGAGGAACTAGGCCCTCTGATTGGGAGGTCTTCCCCAAAAGGGCCCTTAAAAAGGTAAAGTCCATATCAGCCAATAAAACTGAAAATTGGGAAAAATCATTAATTAGTTCTAATATGCGCACACAGAGTGAGGTTGGAAAGCTAAAAGTAAAACTGGATGCTCTGGATTCGCTAATTAGAGAGAGCCTAAGCAGTTTGACATCTAGAATAGACACTATGGAGGCAACTTTAGCTAAATGTTTGGATAAACTTCAGCCCCCAGTGCTTGAGGGTATGCGTATGCCTGCCCAAACGAGTAATTACGACCATCAAATTAATAGCACAAGGCCAAATAACACTAGCTCTGCCCCAGTTACCCATAACGTATTAAGACATGTGCCATCTAACATAACCCAACAAACTTCTCCTGCTAACATTGAGGTTCATCCACTCACTATCCCACAAGCTGTGACCATGCCCACATCTATTTCACCATCAACAAATTCGAATTGTGCGCATGTGAATCAGAGGGTACGACACACCACATATCTGGACTTACCGCCAGCTGTTACGCCTTACGTAGTGGTGCTAGTTAACGTTCCCACATTAGCAGATGGGACGGTAGAACCTTGGGAGATTCTAAGGAACAAGTCCTTACAGTGGCTTGGTACTAGGACGGGTTTAACCGAGAAATTATTTGATGAGTTTAAGATGGTAAGGAGAGTGGGATGGTTAGGCAGAGGGCCCAAAAAATTCTCAGGGGACTGCGTAGTGTTGTCATTTAAAACCCCTTACTTAGTGAGATCGATACTGAATAGATTGGGAGATAACCCCATGTTTGGTCCAGACGTCAGTGTTGTTCCTTTAGGCTACTTCTATCAACCTATATATAGCAATAATGCCAGGACCAACTGGGAACTCCATACTCCGTTTTACAGGAGACAGATTAATATTCCCACTCAAAATCGCTTCGATAGACTTAACAATCTCGAAGCAGTTGATTGACTGAGATCAGAGGACCCTACTCAAGTTGTAAAATTCAGTGGCATGGATGTTTCTCGCAATACGGGATCACTAATAACCAGATCTAGTATTGTAACAGTCAAACCACCAGTCCAAGTAATAGCGGAAAGCACAGAGGCACTTAACACTACAACCCTAGATATGGAGGTTGCTTTGACTAAAACCTCCATGTCCCAAACTGGACTCATACCTTCGCCGGCGGAAGGAGGCGGGGGAGGGACTGGTTGTAAAAGCAGGAAAGCTAATTGCCAGATTATGTTTTGGAATGTGGCTGGTTTAAAATCTAAAGTGACCAACAAAGTATGGATTGACTATGTGTGTAATTATGAGATATTTAGTTTGCAAGAAACATGGGTAGAGGAGCCAATTCACATGAGTGGGTATAAAACATTCCACACCCCAGCAGTAAGATCGATCCATGGCAGAGCAAAAGGGGGTATTTGCACCTATATTTCTAACCACCTAAAAACGAGGAAAGTTGAATTAGTTGTTAGCAACCGATATTATCAAATCATTAGTATACACATAGATCAGGTATCCTGTGTGATAATATTGAATTTTTACAACAATGTCTCTCCGGAAATGCTGGAGGGAACACTGAGAAATTTAAATAGAGATGTGAATAATTTGCAGACTCATCCAACTAAAGATGTTTTTGTTATATGAGGCGGGGATTTCAATTGTTCTCTATGCCAAAACAGTGACAAGGGGGTTTGTGGAATAACTTATAAAAAAGGTACCAGTCTTCCTCATTTTTTGCACACATTGTACGGAGATCTCCTGAATGACATCATGTTTTCATGTGATATGGGGTTTGCTAACAATTTATGTTCGCCCGTGGTCCCTTTTAGCCCGACTTTTAATGGACGAGGTACCTTTTCTACTATAGATTTTATTTTGATATCGAGCAGATATTCCCCCCGTCTCAAGGATTTCATTACCCATGATATAGCCCTAAGTGATCATTTCCCATTAAGCATTGATGTCATGGTGTATAAACAGGATTTTAATACTAAAGGTAACTCTACGCAGTTCCTGAAGAATATTACCTTGAGTTGGCAAAATGGGTATGCACTGAAATGGGCGAAACTGGATCCGGAGGAATATGTCACCAAATTAATGATAAGGTGTAAAAATATGTTTCTTGCTTGCCTCGATGAAAATTGTTCTCATTTAGAAATCATAGAGAGCTTCTTAGCTATTTCAAATCAAATTAAAGAAACGCTGTGGGTAAATGTAAAAGGAACGATAACCATAGCGAAGGGTGGTTTGACTCTCAATGCACTAAGGCCTATACTAAACTAAAATATGCATTAAAGGCCAGAGAGAAGGATCAGGACCTTATTAGGGAAGCCAGAAGAAATGATAAGAGGACATTATATGCAAGGAAGGAAAAACTAAAAGAGGAAGCCTGGAACGCCCTACATGAGGCTTCGATTAACCGAGACTCTGCTGCATTTTGGAAGGCGGTTAATGTGCCATTTTTGGCTGAGAAAGACAAAGCTACTATAGAGATCGCCATATCAGAATTAGAGTGGGTATCACATTACTCAAAGCTTTACACCAATCAACCGTTAGTTGATCAGGGAACTTGGGAGACTGAGGTCGACTCCGAGTCTTCCCCCACCTTCCAAAAATGTACATTGGATATTACTCTGAGTGAGGTTAATGTGGCCATAACTGCTAGCCTGGGTGGTAAGGCCCCGGGGCCTGATGGCATCCCGGTCGACCTATTTAAAACTAATATGGCACTGTGGGGACCACTTTTAACGCATCTCTTCAATTCATGCAGTTCTAGGGGGTTTTTATCGTCTTGGTATGAATCTACAATAGTCCCCATTTTTAAAAGGGTGACAGGGCGAACCCAGTATGCTATCACCCAATTTCTTTACTGGATTCCACGGTTAAGATTATAGGGCGAGTGATTTTAGATAGATTACAGACGTGGGCGGGGAGCATTCAATTTTAAGTGACCTACAATACGGCTTTCGCAAGGGCCTGGGCACAATTGATCAGGGCCTAAACTTACATATCTTATTAGATAAATACACTAAAGCGAAAAAGGAAAGGCTGTTTTTAACCTTTGTTGACTTAACGTCAGCATTTGACTGTGTTGTTTATGAGAAGCTTTGGGTAATTTTAGAGGGGCTGGGGGTAGACAACTCTATAATTTCCTTTCTAAGGCAGCTTTACTCAGGGGCAAGGGCGAGGGTCCGTTTTAGACAGGGTGGAGATTGCACCAAGAATTTCAGAGTATCGAGAGGAGTGAGGCAAGGCTGTGTCCTTGCCCCATTCCTATTCACGCTATATATAAATGACCTAGAATCCATCTTGGTCAAGGAGTGCAGGGACTTACCATTAGTAGCAACTCGTCCTATCCCTGCACTCCTTTACACTGATGATGCGGTCCTGATGGCCCGTACGCCCCTCGGTCTCCAAAGGGTAGTAACTTGCTTCACAAATTTTATGACTAATCTGGGTCTCACAATTAATTGCACAAAAACGTTCTCAATGAACTGCGGGATCGGGTCTAATAAAAAGAAAAATACCATCTTTATCAATACTAAGGCATTAGAGAACACCAATACTTTTTCTTATCTAGGGATTTTATTTGAACAGTCAGGTTCTTGGAGTCGGGCAATTAAAGCCAGAAGGCTGTTATTTAGCAAATCACTGATGGCATTAACAAATTTTAGCAGAAAACTAGGCAGACGCTCTCCTGGGGAATTGCTACACATCTACAGGGCAAAATGCATCGCTATTGCCACTTATGGACCGGGTATCTGGGGACATGCCAATGTCAACTCACTGCAGATAGCAGAAAATATTTTTTTCAGGTTTCTTTTGGCAGTACCGGACAGTACGTCAACTTTTATCTGTCATACAGAACTGGGCACGCCATACTTAGAGGACATGATCAAGATACAGCCTGTCCTCCTGTGGCACAGGATTTGGACCACTGATGAGTCCGCTTTTAACCGCCACATTCTGAAGGATGCACTGGGAACTGATGGGGTCAAACACATAAGATGGCTAGAATATGTTAAAATATTTCTATTTCAAATAGGCCACCCAGAATACTATAATGACCCCTACACTATGTGTGACGTGCCCAGGAAGGATCTTAAAGGTAGTTGGATGCTATTCCTGAGTGAAACCAGAACTATGATTGAAATGGGCAAAACTACGGTCATAGCACACCATCTTACTCTGACATCTGTAACTACACAACCATATATTTTGTTAATTACTAGAGACTATGACAGATTTCTGCTAACACGTTTTACACTGAATATATTGCACAGATCTCTAAGTTTCCTTGAAGTAAACGATTGGTCGAGAACACTTTGTAATTGCCCATGTGATGACGTGTCCGCTCAGTCATCTATACATATATTGCTTTTTTGCATATTCTACTCTATACCTAGAAAAAGATGGATTATCCCTGTGCTAAAAGATTGGGACTGAGACGATGTCGCCCTGCATTCTTGGCATTGCAATCTCTGGATAATGTATTCATTGCCTCTGTTATTGCCTTTTTAAAAAAGGTTTTTAAATCTCGTACATCAATTGTGATATGACTTTTATATGTTTTTAGCCCTTGTGTATAGCTTTTATTATGACTGTGGAATTCTTTCTGTGACCTATGAACTGTGCTTTTATGGTTATCTTTTTCATAGTAACCGAATAAAGTTCTTTGATTGATTGAGATACCCAGTACAACGCATATAAACACATCCTGATGGACTTGGATGTTGAAAGCTTATACACAAGTCTGCCCCAGGTGGAAACCCTCAACATATTCGAAGAAGTACTCTTCGAAGAAGAATGGGTTTTCATGCACAGTGACTAGGTCATGCAACTTGCTTCAATGAGCAAATCAATTATCTCACAGTCAGGGACTTATTTACAAGGAGCTTGCCCCGCCAATGAGTCATAATTTTTGATGCATTGATGGCTCTGCCAGTACTCCACATTTGCAACGTGATATATCTAGGGCGATGCATTACTTTTGGGACTCCTGTGTCAAAATGTACCTGCGTCTGAACTGGCTGCATCACATAAGTATTAATATATGCAAGGTAAGTGTTCCATCATAATTTCCACCATAAAACCAACACCTTGATATTTATGAGATTTTAGAAAAGCAACACATCACCGGCAAGTGTAGCGCAGAGGCCCAAAAGCATCAAAATTCCTGTGCTTTGGAAACCCACGTGTAGGAAATAAGGCATTGGTTGTGGTATACAAAGAGAAGCCAGACAGAACAGTCTGGCAAGCACAACTACACCATGGAGGTGCTGATTTTGCAGCTGGTAGTCGCAAAGAGATGACCACCATCCCCCACCACCCACACCCCTCCTTACTACAACAAAGGCAGCGCATGAGAGGTTCACTGACAAAATATCGCCTATGAAAAAATGGCCATACCAAAATATCGTTGTCAAAAATATCGTTATCCTATACTTATAATGGTAAGTGAAAAAATATGAAAAAAATTAATATATATATATATATATATATATATCCACCAAGATCCAGTGAACACAATCCTTAAGGCAAGAAAACACCGGAGCCGTGGCCTCTATTCATGAACGTGTTTATTGCAATGCACAGTCCCGACGCGTTTTGGAGTTACATCACTCCTTTCTCACGGGCCCGTGAGAAAGGAGTGATGTAACTCCGAAACGCGTCGGGACTGTGCGTTGCAATAAACACGTTCATGAATAGAGGCCACGGCTCCGGTGTTTTCTTGCCTTAAGGATTGTGTTCACTGGATCTTGGTGGATTTGTAGGGGTGGCTACCCCGCCGTGTGCCCGCCGTTCGAAGAGGCGTGGGTGCAGCCAAACTACGAGTGGATATATATATATATATATTCCACAGCAGGATCCCAGGGGTACCACCATCCAAAGAAAGGCGCAACACCAGGAAACAGACTCCAAAGGCAAAGTTTAGAAAGTAAAATGATGATTTATTCGAGCATCAAATGTCCAAATGACGCGTTTCGGCCGCCAGACATGCGGCCTTGATCACATGATATATATATATAAATTTAAATATTAAATATTAAAAATAGTAAATAGTAACATTAATTTAATAAAACTAAAAAAGATTTTATAAATATTTCAGCAAATTTAACAAACAAACTTATTTAAAACGTTAAGCTCGCATATATATTAATATATTTTAAATGATGTAATAATATAACAACTATATATATATATATAACAAAGAATATTTAAAAAACAAATTAAAATAAAAAAGTAAACAACATACATTTCTTACAATTTAATAAAAATATGTTACACTTTAAAAACATTAATAATTATATATATTATAATTTGTAATAAGCAAAAACATGACAATATAAATTGTAACAATATAAAATAAATTATAACATTTTACATTTAATACATATACTATTACCACTTCGATTTATACAAGGGCAAAGTGTTGTACCATGGATGTATAAAATGTACTACTCCCACTTCATGCAATGCTACAGTAGGAAAAAGGTTACATCACATGGGGTGAAATGTACTAGTCCTATTCCAGTCAATGCAACAGTAGGGAAAGTGTTGGATTGCAGAGGTGTATAATTCAATATTCCAACACCAATAACTTCAACAGTAGGAAAAGTGTTGGATTGCTGAGGGGAAAAATGTACTATTCCCCTCCAGTCAGTGCAAAAGTAGGGGAAGTGTTGGATTGCAGAGAGATAAAATGTACTATTTCCACTCCAGTCCATGCAACATTAGAAACAAAAAAATCCTCTTCAATACAATAAAATAATTTCAAAAACATAGTAAACAACCAAAAATATAAACATGTAAAAAAAAAATATATATATTTATTTTATAGAAAACATTAAATAAAATAAATACATATTATAATGTTAAATACATATAAATAACTACAAAAATTCTTATAATTAAAATACAAAAATTATTTTCATTTAAATAAACCATTTTATTTAAAAATTATTTAAACCAAAAACATGTATTAAATATTATTTTTTAAGTTTCTTCCCATCCTATACCACTACAAAACTCACAACCCACACCTAAAACTTAACTTAAAAAAACAAATTATTTACACAATTAACATAAATATTTATCAATAAACTAATTGTCATTAATTAAAAATTAAATATTACTTAATTATAATTAATTTAGTTCCCACAATATACCACCACAAAACACACAAAGCACTCCTAAAATTTAAATTAACAAACCAATAACTACACAATTAACACAATTAATTATCAAATAAATAATTAAAATTAATTAACAATTAATTATTAATAAATTACAATAAATTTACTTCCCACCCTGTACACCTACAAACCCCTCCACCTGCACCTAAAATTAAAAATTAAAAATTATAATTACTTAATTAACATAATTAATTCTCAATTAAATAATTTATATTAATTAACAATGAATAATTGATTAATTAAAAATAAATTACTTCCACAATGTACCCCTATAAACCCCATAACCCACCCCTAAAATTTAAATAAAAAAAATACCTGCACAATTAACATAATTGTTTATCAATTAATAATATTAATTAAAAACGAATTATTAATATATTATAATTAAATTATTTCCCACCCTGCACCGCTATAAACCCACAACCCGCTATGATACTAAAAGTCAGAAAAATTGATTACATTCAATTTAATAACTACAAAAAATATGACACCTATATTAAAAAACATAATAATTATACAAAAATGTACATCATGTGCATTTAGAATATATACTAAAAACACAAGAATATTTACAGAATGATATTATAAGCAGCTATATTTTTGTAAATGATATTAATGACTTCGATATTTTAAAAATCGATATTACTTACCTTAAAAGTGATATTCTTGATAACGATATTATTGCAGACAATATTTCCATATCACAATATATTGGACACAATATTTTGGTAGGAGAATATTTTGGTTTCAATATTTTGTCTGAATACTGCAGGAGAAAGGAACGCTTTTATCGGCAGCTGACTTCCCTCATTGATATCAGGGAGGATAAGGTCATCACTAACTACCAGCTCAGGAGGGAGTCTATCATCCAACTCTTATACCAGATAGTGCCAAAGCTCCAGCAACCAACTCCCAGGGCCATCAACATCCCTCCGTATGTCAAGCTTCTGGCTGTCCTCCACAAGTTGGCATCTGGGTCATTCCAGATTACAACAGCCAGAGTGGCAGGAATCTCCCAGCCATCTTTGTCGGCTTTCCACCCTCTGTCATGAACGCCATCATCTGCCCAACACCACAGTATCTCAACTTCCCCAACACACAACATCTGCAGCTAGAAATGAAGCAAGGCTTTCTATGCCAACGACCAGTTTCCCATATGCCATGGACCGCACACATGTGCAACTGGTCCCCTCTGCAGCTACATCCCATCTCTACAGGAACCGGAAGCGCACGTACTTGATGAATGTCCACGCCATCATGGACAATTGGGGCATGTTCACCTATGTGTTGGCCAAATACCCCTGGAGTGTGCATGATGCATGCATCTTCAGGTTATCCATCATTATTGAGCGCTTCCAGAATGGCACATATGGGAATGGCCTACTAGAAGGTAAGTACACCTGAAGTACATGTAAGACCTAATAACAGTAAAAATCAATGACACAATGGACATATCTATGAGGGCTACCTGAGACAGTGCATATGTAGGAGGGGTGGTTCTCATACTTGCATCATTCATCAGGGCAATGTGCAATGAAAACCTGCAAGTCACACATTTTAAGACTTGCTAAGCCACTGTGTTTGTCTTTCAACACTGTCAACAACCCGAGCAATATAACACTTGTACAAATGCTGTATTGCAACACTATGCACAAGGAAGGGATGTCATGACTATTGTGTGTCCAAATGTAACCTGCACCTTATGTACTCACCACATTACACTTCCGAAAAGAAGTTAGGAATTTGAAGGCTCCGTCATCGCTAGGTAGTGCAGCAACGACATCACTGGTTCCACAAGAACACATGTATGTGTGGGTGTGAAATAAGTTGGTACTGTGATCAACATACTGTCACTTATTGTGGCAATAGACCTACAAAACACCTATCACACTAAGCCACATCCCAAATGTGTTTGGCCCATTGTGGCTCTGTCAAACGTAGCCCGCCATGCATAATGTTTCAATCTGACACAGAGAACAGGAATAGACGTGGAATTAATTGTGCCAATCTTCATGTAACCAATTGCGTACAATAGTGGTCGAAATGTGCAAGAGTCATTCAGTACAAATGACAGATATGTACTTGAATGTGGATTGATCAATCATCATGAGCATTGAGTGAACTTTTCTCCCCTCGTCTTTTCAGCTGACCAAGGATATGGCCTGCAATCATGGGTCATGACCCTGTTTGCACATCACCAGACAGAGGCAGAGCACACCTACAACAAGGCTCTGGAAAAGATCAGGGTTATTCTGGAGCGGACTTTCGGAGTACTGAAGTCTCACTTCTGCTGTTTGGACATGTCCGGGGGCCGATTGCTATACTCCCCCCCTATGGCTACATCTGTGTGTGGACAAATGTCCCATGGGACCAGTGCCATGAGGAGCAGGAAGCAGCGGATGAGGATGAAGATGAGGACAGAGGGGAAAATTTAGGCACAATTGCTGGGACTCGGCAAAGGAACACCATTGTGCAGAACTTTTACTCTGAAGCATGATTCATTGTGTTGGCCATACATACAAATATTTTTGTGAAAAATGGTGTAAAAATGTAAATACATGAATAAACACTTACTTTGTGTAAACACTTTCATTTAACAGTCACTGTAAACATCAATACGATCACATCAGTAAAGCAGACAGATAGTACGAATCTCAAGTATGGCTGTCATCTTGTATCACAATGTTGATATCATGTGCATAGGAGTGCAATATCCGTGAACAAAAAATGCCTACTACGCAGATACCTACATCAAGGCAAGCATAATACAAACTGTAATACATATTGATTATGTCAAGATATGCACATTTGACAATATATCTGTGGATTTTACAGCAATATATTGCCTGTCGAGTGTCTTCACAATGAACGCACGGACTCATACATATGTGCACTGTTGACATACACAAGTGACACATTCTAAGTCTAGAAGCACGCCAACATAGTTAATGTGAGCAAGGAATGTGATACCTGGGAGTGTTTACCTGCATTGGAACAAGCAATACACTGTACCACACAAAAAGGGCTAGTTGTGTCTATGAAAACAAACGCATTGCCCATTTCTTTAGTGAGCCATCAGGCAAAAACAACACTTTAGTAGGAAATGTGACACTTTAGTAGAAAAAGTGATGCTTTAATAGGAACATGTCACTTTAGGAAACAAAATGCTTTAGTAGTAAAAGTGATGCTTTAGTAGGAAAGGTGACTCTTCTTTAGTAGGAAATGTGACACTTTATGAAATAAGATGCTTTATTAGTAAAGGTAACGCTTTAGTAGTAAAGGTGATGCTTTAGTAGGAAATGTGACACTTTAAGGAACAAGACGCTTTAGTAGTGAAGGTGACACTTTAGTAGTAAAGGGGACACTTTAGTAGGAAAGGTGACACTTTAGTAGGAAACATGATGTTTTAGGGAACAAGAAGCTTTAGTAGCATGAAGGTGATGCTTTAGTAGGAAAGGTGACACTTTAGTAGGAAACATGATGCATACAGCCAGGAAATGATGCAATGGATCAGCCATGCTTCAAACCCAGAGGTGTGAAGTTCCTTTCACTTTCACTTACAGTTTTTTGTCTGTGATAGCTGTTGGAGGTGTTTGATGTGAGCTCTTGCGATTTGGTGTGTTTTGTAATTGTATGTTGTAAAATTTTGTCCACTATCTTGTTGGGTGTTTGTCCATTTAGGGGTTAGTAGTTTTAGGGATGGGGGGGAGGGATAGTTTTTGTGTTTTTGGGATCAGTGTGGCTAGTGTGGGTAGGGAGATGTCAGGCAGGGCCAGATATAAGATCCTATTGAAGGAGGAGTTTGCTGGCCTGCTGTGGCTGTTGGTGTGATACCTGCCAAACATGATTGGAAGTGGAGGTAGGGTGAGCCAAGGCTACCCTGCATGTGAGAGGTGGGAGCGTTGGGATCTTTGGGAGAAGGTGCACTAGCAAATGAGTCAGATCTTCAACGACCAGTAAAGCATCCACCAACTGAAGCACCAATGAGCTGATGTTGTCAGTCGGGAGGCAGGTCTCCTCGATAACTTGGGGATTGAAGTTGGTGGGCCTATTGGAAAGTCCCTATATTCCATGAGCTTGTAGCAGTGTGGCTTTCACACATATCTTTAAATGTTTAATCTTCAGGAAGGCCCAGATATATATATGGGTCAGTATGGCATAATAGGGCTAACTCAGTTAGATAAACAGAATATGCCACAGGGGCCTGTTCACAGTGGCATTACAATAGCCAAAACATACCATGCAGTGCAGGGGAGGCCCAGAGGTGCTGTGGGACCCACCTGGCACTGTGCAGTGAGTATTGTTACCCAGCCTTCTAGGTCATTACTGACTCCAAACTGTGGTGTCCTCCAGCCATGTATGTTGCAGGGGAGCGCACTCACATGGCCACAAGGTGTTTGATTTAGCCATAAAATGGTAACACACATGTGTATATAATGAACATTTTTAATAATTACTTTATGAGCCTTTATAGGCCTTGAATGCTCATTGTTCATTTACAGTGCACTGGCCACATATAAGGAGCTAAGTGAAGAAGACAAACAGCATGGGTACTGTCTGATGTGTGTATCATTGCACAAAACACATATTGACTTGAGAAGACCCCAGCATTATCATACTATGCAGAGTGTGGTCAGTCAAATGGGACTATTCAGATAGACATCAAAGTCAGCCACTCTTGCACTATATCGCAAGCTTGGCTGGTCTTGTACTTTGTCTGCACTCTGTGAACCTGATACGTGATGTGCCTGTTATTATCTGAATACACCGCAACATGGTTTACATATGTACATCATTAGGGCAATCCAACTTGCCTTATGTTACAGACATTACCAGGCATTTGTGAAGTCAATGTACTGTGCCTCATATGTACACAGTGTATATGTTCAGCATTCACAGAGCAATGTACCATCTTTTTGTCTTGTAGCTGAACCTAACCCATACAACTGTGGTGCGGTGGACAGCTTCAGAGATCCTAATGCTCTCAGTGAGTGTCATCTGATTGTTTCTGTGCTCTGTAATGATTGTTAGTGTTGAAGGGAGATGTATAAGGCATATCCCCAGTCAATGGAAACAAGCTTCACCTTACATGCAGATTCACAAGAGAAGTTGGATAAAGTTGTATGTGCAATTGACAGGGCCAAATTTCAATGTGAAATAATTCCCAGTGTATGGAGGCCCACATTATGGATGGCTCTGAATCTGCTGTGCTAATGTTGTGCCAGCTAAGGTGTGGATGCTTATGGCACATGTACCATCACTTGCCCCAAAACCAAATGATGGCCATTAATTCAAATGTCTATCTCCAATACCATGGACAGAAAGTGACAACATTTTACTCAAAATATGTGACAGCAATGTTACATGGGATAAGCTATGATTTTTCTGGCACAGTAAGTCCAAATTTGAGCAGAACACAGGTGTGGTTGGGGTGTAACACATATCTCAGACAGCACTACCAATTGTCAACAACACATTTAATGTTGACATGTGCACAGTGAACTTATTTTCCAATTTATTTGTCCTCCCATTGTGTGTTCACATCATACCATGCCCATGCCTGCAGAATACATTCCTCCACCCTACCAAAATTGGTACTGTCTAAATGATTGAAGGCATGTCAGACATTCATGCCACTCAAACAGCAAATTCCTCTGGGATCCATATATAAACCTGTAGTTCAGATTTTAGCCAAAGTTTGGACTCCAGGATACTTGGGTGACCATATGAGCAGGCTCGGCATACGGAAACATGATTCCTTACTAGTATAGATACTGCATATGAATTTGTGAGGAGTAATTGTTCGAATGTATTATTTATGATAGCAAAACCAGTGGGCAAGTTACATATCCCCATTTGTTGTAGTTAGTGTGTAAGTCCATTGTCCATATCAATGAGTAACTTGGGTTCACCCCTTCATCCACATTTATCAAGGATATGTGGCAACTGTCATCCCGCATCAAGGGTACCTGCTCATCCCCAGAGTACTGCATATCCGTGACATGTTAAATGGCTGACAGAGGAACAATTGCCAAAAGGACATGGTGGTATAAAAGATGTTGTCACAAAACTCGATGAGCACATAGAATTGAAGGGATGAACTTTAATCTGCATGTCTGATGCACATTGATAGTGACTGCATGCACATGCCAATGTATGGTCAATTTTGTGTGGCAGGTCCACAGCAGGCTGTGATGATTCCTACCTCAGTGCAGACTGAATAGGTATGAGTCAATGTGGAACATGTCACCAGTCCACAAATGCCAATGCAGTTACATGCCCTCATATACCCAAGGCCCTATAATAAACATGTGTCCATACCTGTGTAGTGTTTTGTGAGGAATAAGGTCAATGTGTTAAGTAACATAGGCATGTATGCAGTGTGTTGTCAGCATACATGCCATTTCACAGTCCACCTACTGCTGCCATTACCGATACTGTATCCCCCAGAAATTGTCACCATTTAACTTTTTGGCCTATTACCTGCAAGATGCAGCACAATATACTCAAATATATGTGATCTACAGCATGCATGCACCCACTTATCACATTGATTAAGTATGAGTTGATGTGCATCTAGGTAACAAGCCATATATAAATGTATGGACAGATTCTTAGAAATGTAAAGGACCACATGCTATTAGTTGAATTTCATTACGTGATCTATGTTAAAGTGTACTAGGTATGTCCATGTGCCATTCTTGGAGAAGTGTCCAACGGGTCTGTTGATTTGGAGGAAGCTAGGCACATTTCGTCTATGTTTCAACTATCTGGTACAGATACAATATATGCTTCAATGTGTGTGGACTTGTCTATTTGCCATAACAGTGAAGCATTGCTGAGGCACAATGTGTGTACTTGCTACACATACACTCATTTCACATAGGTGATTGGCCATAGATTTTACCCTCTTGCATATTGCATGACAACTAAGCCCAGGCAGAGCAGGCGGAGTTGCTCTACGCGGAGCTCCACGGAGCTGGGCGAAAACTACGTGGGGCTCCGCTCCGCTCCAAACCTCCACCCCCTCCATAAATATTTATAAAATAAAAATGAAGGTAAATAAAACACACTTACTTTTATCGCGGCGTCTCTGGGCTGCCCTCCTCCTCCTCGCCATGGTCCTGCAGAATCCCCTACATCAGACGTGCGTCGTGTAGGACTGCGCGCGCATGCGCAGTCCTACCAGGACGTACGTCTGACGTAGGGGATTCTGCAGGACCACGGCGAGGAGGAGGAGGGCAGCTCGGAGACGCCGCGATAAAGGTAAGTGTGTTTTATTTACCTTAATTTCATTTCAAGCAGATCCAGGATGGTCAATATTCCTATTGGAGCAGGACCAAGACTGATGTGCATATGGTTGGGTCTAAACTGAGGTGCCATGGTGGACAAAAGAATGATGGGTTGGAATTCGACCTGGAGTGATTGGCAGTGTTTTAGACAACCTGCAAGCACTCCTCCAACCTTTTGTGTGTATGATTCAATCCCCTGAGTGGCCGGGTGTATGCCCAGATGTGGGTTCTTGTTCACTGTGCAACTGGAACCTAGCTGAACCCAGGGTTGTTTATGTTATTGTTTGCAGAGAACCTGGCTTATCTATTTGGAGTGGACTGTTCCTATTGGAGCAGGACCAAGACTGATTTGTGTATGGCTAGGTTTAATCTGAGATGGCTTGGTGGGCAAAAGAATGATGGATTGGATTGCTACTGCAAGTGCTTGCCAGTGGTTACACAAATTGCAAGCATTCCTCCTATCACCTTTTCTATGTTTGATTGTGAAAAGCATACCTGCATCATAGCCAAGAGTAACTCTTTCCTATCTCAGAATCCCTCTCTATATGATGGGCTATGAGGTGAAGCCGGGCAAAGGAAACACTAATATCATTGTTTCCATCTCAGATAACCTCTGTGAAACTTAGAATCACTTTTCTGTCTGCATGTTGGCAGTGGCTGCATGGATAAACCACAATTCCCCAAAATGAACCTGAGATACTATTGAGATCTTGCTTATTGATTATCAGTCCTCATTTTAGTGTTCTGACTAGGGCCACCCAAGCTTGGCCTCACCCCCACTCCTACCTTTTGTACCAGGAATTTGGTAATCTTCTTTGACGCCAGCTTATCTTTTGTCTCTCAGATTTCCTAAATGGCATCTAAGTAGTTTGCTTCATTAAGATCTATTCACGCAGTCTTTCTTTTGATTGCTTGAACAATTGTGATTCAGGCTTCTGTCACTTCCCTATTAGATTTCCATCCTATCTTATTAACAGGCTGCGCCTGGTTTAAAAAGCTGATGCACAGTTGATTCTGAACCTTGCACTAAGGGAGCCAGTTCAACAAATCATGGGCCTTGAACCCCCTAATTGAAATGGGGCTCCAAGGGCTTAACATTTTTAAATCTTGATAGCCCTAGTGAGGGGTGGGGGGTTAGCTATAGTTTACAGGGAGGACTATAGCTGTGTGATTATCTTCATTGAGGAGCTGGATGGTGCTGAAGCATTGGCTTTCTAACTGACATTATCCCCTCACCAATCCTTAGTGGGGGTACTAACCGACAGACCATTCTGGCCCAGTAGGACTCTTCCTTAATTCCTTGGGTAATGCGCTAGCACATCTGGCCCTACAATGTGTGCATTTATGGTGCTGGGAGATCTTAACCTACTTATGGACTGTCCGGCAGATAAAGAGGTTTCCATGCTATTAGACACCCTGGCATTGTTTGAGCTCGCCCAACATGTATTTAAACTCTCACATCAGGCAGGGCATGTATTGGATCAAGTATTCTCCAACGTTAAGCTGCAAGCACATAACTTATCACTGGACCGATCACTTTTTGATTAAGTTTGGATGGCCTGTTTTATCAAAAGTTAGGGACCAACCCGCTAGAGCTCCTTAGACTGCAAGATCATTCTATAAGATCCAACAAACTCAGATGCTTCTCTCTCTGGAGGAAAGTGTTCCCACTATCTCGGGCTCAGTTGAGGCAGATGCTATTAAGGTCAACAGCTGGATACGGAATATGGCAAGAAAGCTTATGTCAGCACTACCGCGTAAACACTGTAGAAGTAAGCCTTTGGGTCCCTGGTTTACGGACAGACTCAGGGTAGAGAAGAAATGCTGTGAGAACTTGGAAAGACACTCGCAGAAAGAATATAAAGATGACATAAAGCTCCAAATAAGATAGCATTAAGGAAGTATCACGCCTTGGTCAAAAGAGCTAACAAGCTCTATTTTGAAGGAAAGATTCAGGCTGCAGTAAATAAATCTAGGCAAATCTACAAGGTCGTGAAAAATTTCATGTCACCTGTGGCGTGGTCCAGAGCCCAACAACCATCAGTTGTATGGTGTGTACAACTTGCCTCCTTTCACTATCAACTTTTGACCACGATCTCTGGAGGATACCCTTGCAGCTATTCAAATTGGGATCACCTATGGATCCTTGTCCTTCTAACCTTTTAGTGTTGGGTGCTAATGCAATTAACTCTTTAGTTAATAAGGTGCTTAATGACTCATTGTCGATGGTGGTAATGCCGCATGCCTGAAACAGGCACAAATTCTCCCCCTGCTAAAAAAAATCTGCTGCGGATCCTAAAGTACAGTCCAATTACAGACCAACATATTTGTTGCCAGCTCTGTCTAAAGTCATGGAGAAATTTGCTCACCACCAACTCTCCTGGTACCAGCAGACTAACAATTTCTTGCACCCGTGCCAGTCTGGCTTCAGACCTAATTTTAGTACTGAGACCGCATTGCTCGATGTAACAGAGTACATTGGAGACACTCTGAATGCAGGGGGAAGGGTGTGCTGATATTGCTAGATCTCTTAGCGGCCTTTAATACAGTCCCCCACTCTAGCCCCTTGGCATGCCTCTAGTCATTCAGATTAAAAGGTCAGGCCTTGAACTCACTAGCATCTTTTTTGAGTGGCAGAGAACAGGAGGTGTGCGTCCCTCCATTTTTTTCAGGGTCCCTGCAGTTGACAGTGGGGGTGCCTCAGGGCTCTGGCCTTAACCCCACTCTCTTTAACATCTATCTTATGCCACTAGCACAGCTGGGGAAAGCTTGTAGGGCAAAAAATTATTCCTATGCCCATGACACACAGCTGCTCTTCTCCTGTACGAAGGGGGAAGAGATCACAAGGGAGTCTATTACATTTTGCTTAGCTGTATTCTATTAGATGACCCTCAATCAATTGAAATGTAATGCAGATAAAACTAAAATTTTGTTCTTAAGTCAAAATCCCCCGGCAAATTGGTTGTCCTTTTGGCCGGATGGAGCTCCTCGGCGGGGCCCGTAGGTTGGAGTAAATCTTGGTGTAAAATTTGATATCCTTCAAAACACAAATTATTTTTGTAGTAGGCTCCTGCTTTGGCCTGCTGCACATTTTGAAAACCTTTCTGCATTTTCTCTCCTTCTAAGCCAAGAAATCAGTTATTCAGGCATTCCTCACATCTAGGTTGGACTATGTGAATTCCTGTATTTGGGCTTGCAGGACTACCTGGTCAACATACTCCAGGTGGTCCAGAACGTCGCAGCCGTCTACTACTCAACCTGCCATTAAGAACGGATGTGTCCCCTTACCTTCACTGTCTTCACTGGCTCCCGATGAGGAAGCGGATTCGATTTAAATCTCTGGTCCTGGTCTGTAAAGGGCTTCAACACACTGTGTCAGACTACTTAAGCTCCAGAATCAGATTCTATCTTCCCACTAGGAATCTGCCTTCTGCGAACAGTCTTCTGGCAAGGGTACCCACAATATGCCGCACCAGAGCAGGAGGACCGAAAAAAAGAAGCTTTAGAAGGATAAATGCAAAGAAATTTAACTAGAGGCCAACTTTCTATTTGTCACCCCTGGCAGAACAACTCGCCTGATATAATTTCATCAGTACATAATTTTAAGAAATGTGGTATGAATCTCTTGCCTTTTTAGAGGCTGTAGGAAAGTAGGATCTTCTTTTATGGTTACCCCCACTTTTTGCCTGGTTCTAAGCTGTTATTGACTAGTCTGACTGGGATCCTGCTAATCAGGACCCCAGTCTCTCTGCTTTCTCCCTTAAATTGTTATGTTCAGTACTTAGGTACATCCCAGATTGGATACTGGGATACCCTTATCAGTCCCTAGTATATGGTACTAAGGTACCCAGGGCATTGGTACCCCAGAAGTCCCCCATGGGCTGAAGCATGTATTAGGCCACCCATGGGAGACCATTCAAACTGTAAATACAGGCCTGCCATTGCAGCCTGTGTAAGCTGGTGCTAGCACCACTTACGAAAGATATAGGTTTCCTATATCTAGGGTCACTGCACTTAAAACCTATAAGTCACCCCTATAGCAGGCCTTTGCAATACTGAAGGTAGGGTGCTTGGTTTTAAGTGTGAGGGTGTCCCTGCATGAGCAGGACACCCCTACAGCCTACCGAGTCCATTCACCTGGGTTGTACGTGAAGCAGCCATATACCATATAGAGGGGCACCGCGTAATTACGCGATGACCATCTTGAAAGTGGCTGCAACAAATCCTATCATGTTTGGTATCAAACATGTTGGAATCATGCCCCACACCAACATGTTGGAATCATACTCCCACACCGTAAACGGTGTTGGAGGTATGATTCCAAGCACAGGAAGAGCCCTCCGTTAGGCTCTCAGTGCTCCCGGTGCCAGACTTCTAGACCCGGACAGAACAACATGGCTGCTGCCGACCAGAGACACAATTCTGCCCTCCTGCTGCTGAGCCAAGCTCGAGCAGGGGAAGACATAACAATAGGTATCCTGTCACAGAGAGGTGTGACCACATCCCAGACAGGATTTAGTGTATTGGGGCCGAGTGGGTGTGCTTGCCAGCGCCACTCAGTCTGCAAGAGGGGCACATTTGGTGTCCCCGTGCATAGTCCAGTTCAAACCAGCGCTTCCACTCTGGCGCAAAACTGGACAAAGGACATGGGAGTAACCTCCCCCCTGTCCAGGCCCTCCCCTGGGAGGGTCCCCTGAATCGTCCCAACCCTTTCATTAGGGTACTTAGGGCTTACCTGAGGGTGGGTCCCTAGATTCATCGTGGGACACAATTTAGTTCAGACACTGTTGGATTTGGCCCTTTATGCAGGGTCATCCCTGAACTTTTTGCCTTCCTCCTGTATTTTTTCTGACCTGTTGTTGGTGGTTTTATGACTCTGGGCACTTTTTCACTGCTGATCAGTGCTAAAGTGCATATGCTCTCTTTTGCAAATTGTATACTGAATTAGTGACTCCATGATTGGATTATTTGATTTACTTGTCAGACCCTAGTATAGTGCACCATGGGTGCCCAGGGCCTGTAAATCAAATGCTGCTGGTGGACTTGCAGCACTGGTTGTGCCACCCACAGAAGCAGCTTGTAAAGTGTAGCTCAGGCCTGCCATTGCAGAGCCTGTGTGCAGTCTGAGACTGCCATGTCGACTTGGCAAGTGCACCCACTTGCCAGTCCCTAAACCTTTCCTTTTCTACATATCAGTCACCCCTAAGGTAGGCCCAAGGGCAGGGTACATTGTATGTAAAAGGTAGCACATGCCCTGATGTGTGTAGCATGTCCTGATAGTGAATTACAGCCAATTTCGTTTTTCACTATTGCAAGGCTACCTGTCCCCATAGGCAAGAATGGGCAGCTTGATTATAACATCTTATAATCCTAACTGAACCAGGGAACATGGTAGAAATTCGAATTTAGTATGCCTGAACTCAGAATGATAAAATACATCTTTAGTGAAGTTGGTTTTAACATTCTGTGTTTGAAAATACCACTTTTAGAAAGTAGGTATTTTCTTGCCTAACCATCCAGCCTGCCTCTGCTAGCTTGTGTATTGTATGTCTGGGTTTGTGAATGACAGGGGCTGGGGGACTCCAGGAGACAGGGTGAGTCAGCACTAGGCTGAATAGACCTATCTGCATGAGGAGTGGTGGGAGGAGTAGCACCTGGGCGTGAATAGGGCTGTGCCTGCCTTCCACAATGCTGGCTCCACCTCCTGTGGTGTGTCTGATGACCCTGGCCCACACTGACAAAGGAAGAAGTTGTGCACTGGCAGAATGGACCCAGAACTGGTTTGGACTAGGTACAGACACTCTCTGACTCCAGAGACAAAGGATTTATGGGTATAAAAAGGGGGACCGAGAACCTAGAACTTTAGATCACTTCTGGGAACACAAGACAAACCTTTACCAAGGAGAAGAACCAAGGAAGCTGCAGGAGTTTGGACGGCCCCTCTGCCAGTGTGCTGTTGGCTGGGTTGGCCTGCAGTGGTCTTCATTGCCAAGGAAAGGAGAAGGAACTTTCAAAGAACTTTCATCATCTTGCAGAATATTTCTCCAAGGGCTTGAACTAGAGCTTGCCTCCTGCTGAAGTCTCAGGGCTACAAGACTTCACCACCAGCTCCCTCCTGAATTCCCTTGCTGGGGATTCTGTCTGCAGAAGCCTGCGTGTCGCTGGGAGCTGGAAGCGCGACTCAACGAGAAGAAGCGTGTCGCTGTCGCAGCTGTTGTCGTTGCATCGCCGGAGAAGCGTGTCACCGCCGCAGAGGCCGCCGCCGCATCACCAGAGAAATGTGTCTTCATCGCAGCTGCCTGCCGTCGCATCACCGGAGAAGCGTGTCTTCGTCGCAACTGCCTGCCGTCGCATCACCAGGGAAGCGTGTCACCACCGCAAGGGTCACCGTCGCATCACCGGAGAAGCTTGTCGCCGTCGCAGCTGCCTGCCGTTGCATCATTGGAGAAGCATGTCGCAGGGCCTGTCGCGGCTCCAAAGAGTTCGCCGCACGGCCGTCGGGCGTGCACGCATCATCTTCACGTTGTCGCATCGCATCAAGGGTACACTCTCATCGCAATGGATCGTCGCATCGCATCGAGGCGCCTGCTCCCCGCATCGCCCTCCCTGCGGACCCTTTGTTTGTTTTGCGTTACACATCCAAGGTACTTTTGTGAGAAACGTATCGCATTTATCATCATCTTGAACTAAGTTACTTCTACCATCTTTAAGTCTATTTTAAGTACAGTAATGTGGATTTTTGTCGTTTGTGGTCTTGTGTTAAGTCTATATAAAGAATACTTATTTTTATAAAACCTGTGTGGTGTGCATCTGTAGTGTTTTCACTGTATTACTGTATGTGTTCACAAATGCTTAACACAGTGCCTCTGAGATAAGCCTGTCTGCTCATGCCAAGCTACCAAGGGGGTGAGCAGGGGTTATCCAGTAGTGTAATCCCCCTTTCCCTGACTAGAAGCAAGGGTCCCTATTTGGTCAAAGGTGTATACCATTGCCAACTAGAGACCCCCAGTTCTAACAGACACCACTTCAACTTCGACCGTCTGGGCACTCTGGACTTTGCTGGACTTCGTTTGGGCTCAACTTTGTCCCCCTTTCAGTCTGCTGCATCATCTGTGCCCGTGCACAATACAGGAACCTTCCAAGGCCTGTGGGCATCCAAGACCCCTAAAGGAATCTCCCTTGAAGTGAAGGAGTCACTTCCCTGCATCTGCAGGCACCGCAACTAAGCTGACCAGTCTGCTGATCCTGAGCTCCTATGCAACACAGGTGGTAGTTCTCACAGCTCTCGAGGCCTGCCCTGCCCTCTCACCAGGTTTGAGGCCAGTATCCCTCCCAGTAGCTGCAGGAACCGAACCCCTGTGCACTGCGTCAACTTGCCGTTGCAAAGGCTTGTTGGCTTCCGCCCACCAAGATCTTCGGATTCCATGTAGCCCCAACCTCAAGCGTCTCCAGTAACCAACGTTTTTGTCCACATCTCATTGTTTGCACCGTGGCCTGCATTTTTTGTTGAGCTGCTGGAGGTCCTCCTGCGACTCCAGTGGCTCCGGCCTGTGGGTCCTGTTGAGGGTCACCTCTGTTTCTTTTGGGATTCCCTGATTACTCTGGGCCTGCCCTGACTTCCCTGCTTGTGGTGAGTCCCCTGGACCTTGCTGGTCCCGACAGTGCACCTTCTTTGACTTCTATGTTGCTTGCAGTTGCCAAGGCTTGTTGGTACCCCCGATGGAGACCGACCCCTCAACACTCGACATCCAACGCGGGACATCTCGTGCATGGCTCCTGGTCTTCCTCAGCATCGCCTGGTCCTCAAAGCTGCAGAGTCAAGATCACCAGCAACTCTCCTGCAACATCCCACATCGGTGGTCGTTCGTCTTCCAGATCTCCTGGTCACTCCTGAGTGACATAGACTCTGCCCCCTCTGCTTGCAGGTACTTCTCGTCCTGAAGCCACCTTCGGATTCCACTGGACACTTTCTCCTTCTCCAGCAGCAGCACTTTCCTGAAGTCCTCCATTGGGTTAGACGGCTGTTTCTGAAATCACTTCAAACCTATGCACCTGGCTTCCCTGGTGTAGGTAACGTGGGTACTAGGATTTCCACGGATGGGGTGGCTCTCCAACCTTCTGTCTTCCACGGGGTTTCTTCAGGGTCCACTTAGAAGGGTCCTTAATCTTTAAAATTCCAACCGCGACTTGCGCGTTGATTTGTACGGAGAATGGGGTCGTGTTTCCACGCTGCACAAGATCTCCGTGGGGCTCCTAGTCTCTCACCTTGGGTGGTTCCTTGGGTCTCCGGCACTTCTACGTCCTCTCGACATTGTCTTGACCTGAGTCGTGGTTCTAATACCACTTTCTTAGTATATGGTTTGGTCCCCCTCTGGGGTCCACTGTGTATTTTGTGCTATTCATGTGATTTCTATGCAAAGTATTGTGTGCATTGTGCATATCTCCGGGTAGGAGATATTTGTATGTGTTAGAGAGTATTATGTAATAAATACATATTTTTATAAATACCTTGTGTGTTTTTTTCACTTTATCTATGCATAAAAGATTGCATTCTGGTAAAACAAGCTACTTTACACTCCTTCTGGATTAAGCCTGAAGGCTGCTCTCCACAGCTACCACTTAAAGAGCTTGCTAAGGTTGTCTAAGACCTCTTAAATCACCATAAGTGTTGTCTGGACTGGTGCAGGGTGCCCACTTATATAAGTGGACATCATATACTAGGCCAGCCTCTCACAGAGGCATTACTGTACAAAAGTCAAAGAAGGAGCACTGATTTCAGAATTGATTTTTTATTCTAACCTTTTAATTATTAAAAAATTATTTTGTCATTTTTACAGAAAAAAATATAATAATAGTGAGTTACGAAAGAAATGAAGAAAGCTGCAATCAATCAAGTCATCATACAAAATTGTAACAAAGGTAATGGAAAACAACGAATAATATTTTCGATTAGGTGAACACAAGTAACCGCAGTGACGGATAACCTGCCGTTGTTAGGGCAATAACAATAGAGAAACACTGTCTTTAGGTAACGACGTCAACTCAAAATAGGCGAACTAATGCATACCTTAAATTAATTGCCTCAAACAGTGTTTTTTTGCTCTAAGACCCAATGGGTGATATTTATATCACTTTCTTTTGAAGGAATGTCTTTGGTCCTGGATAGTAGGATCGAAGCTTTTCAGCCTTCCAATTATGGCCTCTTCAGGACAAAGCAGGACCAGAATCACCCAAACTTAAACTGGTTGTGACCAAGGTATATAGGTTTACGAGGGAAACTCCAAATTTATATTCTGCAGCCAGAGTTGGCTGGCATCAAGGTAGTCTTAACAGAGCCCGGTGCCGCATAGTAAATACGTCCTCCGAATTAGGCACCGCAGGTGCTAGTATCTTTAAATGCACCGTCTGCTGGGGGTAAGTCGACGGGGAATTAAGATCCTCTGGAATGAAATTTGGGTCGCATCCGTGATCCACAGACTAATTAGGTCGTCCGGTACAGAGTCCCTTACTCTCTGAGAGTAGTTACACATGCCTATGGTGTCGCCTAGGCGCTAGAGGGTTATATGCCCCCCCTTTTCTTTGTACAAGCAGGCGGGTGCGCCTTTTCTCATCTGGAGCTGTTAGCCTGGAATAAACTCCTTCAAGATCTCTGCTCGGTGGAATCAATCTCCATTTTTAAAAAGAGGTTGAAAACATAGCTTTTTGTTCAATATTCGTGGCCTTTTCTATGAGCTGAGTGCTAGGACACTTCTAGGAGTAGCTGTGCGCTTGATAAATCTTGTTTCATTTCCTTTCAACGTCTTCCCCCTTTACACTGACTTTGGGTGCAACAAAGATGCATTTTCATGGCCTTATGCTTTGCATATTGAACTTTTAAGGAGGAGCAGATGATCCAAGTATAATTGGAATGAATACTCGGTATTCCGCAGTAGATTATGATGGGCCAATATATGCACACCCTGGATTTTTCTTTCTGTTTAATGGGACTTACTCAAATGTTCATAACGGGACAAATGATGTGGACCTTGAGATGGTGTTGCCTCTGGGTGTGCCTTGTAAAAGGGCAAGACCTAAGGTGAAGTGGGTGAAAAGAACGCTGACAAAGGAGATTTTGGTGAGGGTCTCACTGATATCGAAAACAATAATTAGTATTACCTATGGATATATTATGTCTTCTATCTTTACATTAGGTGGAACAGCCATGGCAAGAGGTGAAAAGGCTTGAGAATACTTTGGGTGTAAGTTGCAGATATTGTCCAATATGACTGTGGCAGCTCTGCGTGATATCACCACTCATTTAGAAAGTATGCAGATTTATTCCGAACAGACTCAATATGCAGTGGATTTTATTTTGGCTACGAATGGTGGTATGTGTGCAGTAGTTGGCGATCAGTGCATAGTCGGGATAACAAATATGGAAAAGAATATTACCAAGCATATTTTGGATATTTTAGAAAATGTCAAGGGGATGGAAAGCGGAAATTAGAATTGGTCTCTTCATGGTGGTTGGGGCTGGATAGTTGAGAAAGTGATTTACCTTATTGCTATATTGGTGTTTTGTTGTGTCCTTGTTCAGTGCCTGCCCGTATGTTGTACTTATTGTACTAGCCTTCTTACTCCCAAAAGGAAAATATCGATCCATGACACCAATGCCGCAATTATGGTTCAAAAGGAAATTGATGATATCATGCAGATCGATGAGGGCATTTTCGAGATTTCTTCTCTCCTTACAGTTTCCCTTCCAGATGCTGAGAATATGGAATGTGCATAAATGTTCTCCTATTGTAATATTTTTATTACTGCCGCAAAATGTTTTAGCTCCTGCTAAAAGGAGTGTCTGTTGAAATGAAAATGCTTTTGATTGCGCATTGTTCTATGTAAGTTAGCATTCGAAGCACCATTTTGTGTTCAGACGCCATTTTGAATCATGATCGAAACTAATCCCTTGCTATTTCTCAGTAAAGGCGTCTGCTAAGTATCATTTCTTCAAGGTTGGGTTTTGCTTCACTAATGAATAGCCTGTTCTTATTAGCGCATACCTTTCTCACTAGAGTCAGGCCTTCTCCCACTAGTCTGAAGACGGGCCTGCCTGCAGTGGCCTTGTACTCTGCAACTTTGTAAGATATGAGCACTGAGATTGTTTTTTTCTCTCGTTTGCATTGCTTTACAGCACCTGCCTGGAAAATTCCACTATGGGCATGTTCTAGCCCAGTTACGAAATGTACTAAAAGTATCTCTATGCTTGTGCACTTTAGTCCTTCTGCAGCACTCCTTAGAGACTGGGCAGACCAGGCTCCGCTCTGAGTGTACTCTGAATAAACAGATATTGGTTTGTATTCTCTACTGTCTGACCGACTCTTCATTTGGTGTGGAAGGCTGAGAGGTGGTCGTTAGTGACCCGAGTGACCCGAATCGGGCCACTTCCTTCACAGGAGGCATTTGCCAAAACAGGAACAATTTGTTTAATTAAACAGTTCGGCTGGGAGAACAGTTACAGGCATTGAGTACTGTCTCAATTTACATTTGGTTTGTGTCCTTCTTATATACAAAATGCAAGAGGTGATAAAAAGTTTCCGGCATACCATTTATGGTGAGGAATGTTGGTTGCTGCCCTAGGAGTCATAAATTAATGGTCAATGGTGACTATAGGTTGGTCTCGACCTCGCGTGGATTGCGTGGCCAGGAGTGAATGTGTCCAGATGTCCGGCATCGGGAGCTCATGATCACTGCATGTGCTACGTCCTGATTGGCTATGTGTTCCTAACGCATGTGGCATCTGACTTTATGGTGCTTTTAGGAGCGTGCGAATCCCCCTCCGGCCATGTGTGCTTTATTGGGTCAATCTTCCTTGACCATTGTAATTTCACTGCGCCTATCTGTGGGATTTATCAAGAGTTTCCTGCCCAAGCGATTGCCTGCTAGCTATGCATTCTCCCACCTGTAACCTGTGACCTATCAATCAGCAATTCTTAGGTCTCAGTGCCTGCCTAATTAAATATTTGCGAGTCCGGGTTGATGTAGAGTTCAGAACGGGAAATTTATTAATAAAGACGATATTTCATTTTCATCTATGTATGCATCGTTTTCCATATTAACAAAAATACAAACACATTTGCAGCGTGTTAGCAATTTATTCCAGCAGCCAAATCTTTTTCAGTCTGTTCCAAGTGGCGTCTGTGTTTGTTACTTTCGGCATCGTTGTTATACCTCATTGAAATGAAGGCTGTTTTTCTGCTCAACATCTGTAAAAAAGTTGTACTCAAATTTTGTGAACATAAGGTACAATCATTTTAAATTAACAGATTTTTTTTTTTTACAAAACACAAATGTAGGCATATGTTCATCGACAGCGTTTTCCAGACATGATCGCTGCTGTATTTATTCTGTTCATATAATGGAACACGCTATTGAGCCGGTGTTTCAATAAGAGCACCTACATTTCCCCGAATCATGAAGCGGTAAAACGTAGAGCTAGCACGGAATCCAGCATTTGCTACAGTATCTGCTTAGTATGCCACAAGACAGATGCTGCTTGTAGGGCAGAAAATTCAAAGGTTATGCAAATACATTTCGTGTTTCTACTGCTTTTATTACAGTGCGTCAAAATTAGGCAATCAGGCCGGTCCAACACACAAAATGAACCGGGGTGGTAATGACCCAATCAAAAGAACAAAAGGCACAAGAGAAAAGCTAGGAAATGCATTGACCTCCTCGGAAATGCTGATGCCTGCACTATCTCTGGGTATTCAACTGGAAAAATGAAGTTCACAGTCAGTAAATGCAGCACAATGCACGCTGGGGCTAGTTTGAATTTGTGCAAATACCTTGGTACATAAATTACCAAAATTAGGAGGATTTACCATCATATTAATTAGTTAATTAATCAATAATGGATTCGTTCATTTATTACATTCACTTATGTTGCTTTGTAAGTATGATTTTATTTATGTAGTTATTTTATGGCAAATCTAGTCGAAAAAGACTGAATTAGGGAAATGTGTGAGTCAGTTTATGGGGATACAATTAAGAAAGCAATAGTATGGACTATTACGATTCTACAGTCACGTGGAAGGTGCGGCCTCGTACAATAGCTCTTTCTGATGCATTACATTTTATTTTTTAAAACAGTTGCTTCTTTGTTTACTGTCTGTATGAAGTGATACTACGCCTAAGTGATTGGGAATAATAGAGGATTTTGTGACAGTGTTGTTGAATAACTGGGTGTACATCTTTTTAATATTTTGGTATATTGGGGAAATGTCTTTTGTGGTGTTGAGTGAAACGTGGGAAACTGGGCTATTAAATCCTTTTAAACTGTGTCTTCACCTTGTAGGATTGCATGGCATGACATTCCCTATAGGTGCTAACCTGGCACACTGTACTCTTAAGGCAGAGTGTTGTTGGCTGTAGGATGTTGGGTTTCTGGCTGAGGGGGGTGAGAAACCTTTTCAGCAGAGACCACAATCTCTTTCAGGGTGAATCACAAAAGTCATTAAATTATCTTGTGCTTAACACTCTGGTAGATTAGCACAAAGTAGTCACGCTTAACTCAGAGGCAATCAGGCACATGCATCAAGCTAAATTGCGCTTGCAAAAAAAGCAAATCGCTAAAAAACCCTGTTTGCGAGCGCAATTTCGCAACTCCCAATGCATGAACCCAATTCTGAGAAAATCCATGAAATTCGCTAAAATAAGGAATCGCAAAATTTGCGGACACATATTTAGCGATTCCTTAATTGCGAATCCCAAATTGCAACTCGCTATTAAGGACTCGCAAACACATGCATGAAAAATCGCAAATAGCGATTTTTACGAAATTCACTATTTTGCAAGTGCAATTTAAGAAGGATCACAATCAGGTGGTAACCATGAGTAAAAATGCCATACAGGTGCAAATCATCAGAAACCTATTTAAACTGACCCAGGAGGCCTCTGAACCTTTCACAATGGCAGCGCTCTACCTGATGGCGAGGAGGATGAGGCTCCATGCAGCAGCCCAGCGAAGAAGGAGAATACAGGAGCGAATTTTCAGAGTGCGCATCACATTGCTTGGACAAACAGATGAAGAAATCTACGACAAGTACAGGCTGAGTGGTGCCATGATCCTTGACCTAATTGCAGAATTGGAACCCCTAATGCAGCGCCACATTCGTAGGACCCATGCCATCCCCACTCATGTGCAGGTCCTATGTTGCCTACACCTACTTGCGTCCGGCAGTTTCCAGGGGGTAGTAACTGTTGCTGGAGGGGTGTCACAAAGTTCCCTTTCACGTATCTTCAATTCTTTCCTGAACGCCATGATGACAAGGATCCACAACCACATTAGCTTCCCCACAACCCCACAGGAATCGAATAAGACCAAACTAGACTTCTACCAGGTAGCCCGGTTCCCACATGTAATAGGTTACATAGATTGTACGCATGTTGCCATTTGTCCCCCAGCAGTGAATGAATAAATTTTTGGGAACCGTAAATCCTATCACTCACTCAATATACAAGTAGTCTGTAACTCAAACTATATCATAACAGACATTGTGGCTCAATACCCTGGAAGCATACAAGACTCCTATATATTTCGACACAGTGGCATACACACCCGTCTGCTCAGGGGCGATTTTGGCGAAGGACATCTGCTTGGTAAACATATATGATGATTCCACTCACACAATGGCCAAATGGCAATGCATAACTGTCACTAACCCTTTACTCACTACCCTGCATATGCTGTGCAAAACGACATATTGACGCCATACCTCAACCCATCCACAACAAATGAGCAGAGGTACAATGCCGCGCACATCGCCACACGAAATGTCATCGAACGCACCTTTGGGCTGATGAAGAGTCACTTTCGCTGCATCTACAAGACTGGCGGAGCGTTGCAGTACCGGCCCGAGACCTGCTGCAGAATTGTGGCTGCATGTGCCATGTTGTACAATATTGCTACCAGGAGAGGCATACCCATTGAACTGACCGACAGTGAACCTGAGGAGGACAACCAGCAGGGGCCACAACCACGACCAGCACATGGGGCAAGCTCAGCAGAAGGGCGAAGGAGACGTGCAGAAATTACACAACATTATTTCTGAGGTGAGTATTGATGAGACATGACACAGCATGTTTGAACTGTACTGTATTTACTATCATTAAATCATGTTGTTGTGTTGAAGCACACATAGGAGGTGCCAAGTAGCACAGGGATTGAATGCATGAAAAAAAATACAATAACACAATTATAGGACTTGAATCTCAGTCACTAGTAATGGTAGTGTCAATGGTTACCTCACCATGGTTGATTTGCTCTGGACATGCCTGTCTATCTCTTCCTACCACGCACCCCCAGACGCCTTTCGCTGGAATCATCTCCATCTCTCTTGGAGGCTCCGGAGGGTGTTGTGCTCTGAGTGGTGCACCTCCTGCACGTGGGAACTGGCACTGACAGGCTACTGAGGCTGGAGGCCTCCTCACTCCCCTCTTCCCCCATCACATTGCTACCCCCAGCAGTGGCAGCCTGCATTTGTTCCACGGCATTGGTTACCTAGCCCAGTGCCTTGGCCACATCCCCACAGCAATGGGTCATCTCAATCTGCATGGTCACGGACCTACGGGACAGCAGTGCAGTGTTGGTGCTCAGGAGATTGTTCGATTGAGTATAGCCGTGTAAGCGCTGCATTAACTGGCGATGCATTCTTCTCTGTGTCACCTGGCCCTCCTGCATCACCCTGCTCAGCTCCTTTGTGGCCGCATTTGACTGCCTGTTGCCTTCCACCACAGCTGTTGCGAGTTCTCTCACGCAATCGCTCATGACTGCAATGTTACTTGCCATCTTGCTGAGTTGGACCTGCACTGACCTCATATGTGTTGCCTGCAGGCGCTGCACCCTGAGCATCTGGCCCTCCAGCGCACCCCAGACATTTGTACATTGGTCCTCCTGCGGTGTGAAGCGTGACCTTGATCTCCCCCTCCGGCTTTGGATTGTGCTGTGCCGGACCTGTGCTTGGGCTGTCGTTGTGGGGGTACCTCGAGGCTGGCTTGTCTCTGGAGCTGGTTCTGGCTCATCCTCAGTTTCCATGGTCTGCAGTGGTGGAACTGTGGCCCTGCGTATAGTGGGGGCACGGGCTGTGATTTGTGGGACCATAGGTGTTTCAACATCAGCCACTGCCAGAGTTTCCTGGGTGTCTCCGCAGTCACTGTCCTCAGACTCTCCTTCTGCTGCATCTGTGATGTTAAACAGTGCAATGTTTATTTTTTTAAAGGGTAATGTTTTGTCACATTAAGCATACTTTGGCTCTCATTAAATTAGTGACTGTCACACAGTGTTCACGTGTTTTACATTCTTATAGTGTGTTTGCCTACCAACCTGCCTATACCTGCCTGTAACTCCCATAATGCATTTGGGTGTGGGAGGAAAATGTGGACTGGAGTTGGTTTCTATACACTTGAGCTGAACTGAGGTGATGTGCACATTTTGATATGTCTCTTGAAATGGACACTTGCATGCATCTTACCTTGTGATGTACTGGCCGCTCCGGATGTATCCAACTGGGTCACTCCCACCACAGCTTCAGGCTGGAGTGTGGACTCATCCAGGTCCTCCACGGGTGTGTTCACAGGCAGTGTTGCTGGTCCCCCTCCAGTCTTCTTGGCCTGCTTCAGCCTGTCAGCAATACTCTCCTTGGCACGGTTGCGCATGTCATACCAACGTTTTTTCAGGTCGTCTATTGTGCGGTGGGTGACCCCAACTGCATTCACTTTATTCTGGATCCTGAGCCAGATTTACCTTTTCTCTGCCTCTGGTACCTTGAGAGACAGTTTTCCAAATAGCTTGTCGTGGCTCATGACAACCTCCTCTATGAGGGTGTCACTTTCTCTCTCACTGAACTTCAGCTTGCGTTTCCTGGTTGGTGCACTCTCCCCTGATGCTGATGGATCCATATTTTGAACAATAGACAGCTCTGCAAGCAAAGAAGTTGGTTGTCCTGCTCTGCTCCTGCACTCAGCCTCCTCCTCTCACTCTCTCTGAGCACTGAATGAAGCATGGGCTGGATGACTTCCTGGTTGTGATGTCATCAGCATGCATCACAAGCGACTCGCCATTTGCGATTTTGCTATTTGCGATTTCGCTATTTGCGAATTCGCTAATAGCGAGATCGCAAATAAGTATTTCTCTATTTGCGCATCGCAGATGCGTTATCGCTATTTGCGATTGCGAATTTTTGCGATTCGGTAATTAATCGCAAAAACGGTCATGCATTGGGAATAGCGATTTCTTAATAGCGATTCTTTATTTTTCGCTATTTAGGAATCGCTATTTCTGAGTTTGATGCATGTGCCCCCATGTGTTAAGTATTTATGCAGCACTGAAACGGTAATGAAGTATAAACACAACACAAGAAAAATCCCACAGCAATTTAGAAAAAAAGAGAACATTTTATTACATAAAATGACACCACAACAAATTAAATACAACCAATAGAACCGGAGCTAATAATTTTTAAAGTTTTTAGTGAAAAATAGCACCTAAAAGATCTAAGTACCAACCACAGACATTTAGTCACGGAAGACCAGGACAAAGTTGAAAGTTATGGCCAACCACAAAGGAGCAGGGTTTGGATACTCAAGATGAATTGGGCCTGGTCCCCGCTTACCTTTCGACTTACAAGAATTTTGGAAGAAAAATGTCTGGGAAGGTAAAGTTCAGCGGGGCTAGACAGCCAGCAGTGTCTGAGGAGGAGGCATTGTTGGGGAGCCGGTGGACAGAGTTGCGTTGAAAATTCATACTTTCAGGCTTAGTCTCTTTTTTGGAAGTCGAAAATCTCCATCAGGATGAAGCTGCAGGCTGTAACCAATGAGGGCTCCCGGAGTTGGGATACCCTTCTGGGGAGAAGCCGCTGAACATGAGTTGTTGCTGCGAAGAAGACTGTAGCGGGAGCTACCGAGAAGGCAGGCAGGTCCAGTGATGCACCTTTGGTAGATCAGCAAGCAGGTAGGTTCAGGTCTCTTGTCAGTTCTCTGAGCACTTTTTGATTGAAAATTTTCTAACTTCCAAGTTTTGGTTTTTGACTGTTTGGGCACATTTAGCTTGACATTAAAGGTTCCAAGATTGGGTGGGCACCTTTTGGAGGTCAGGGCTCGCTTCAGGCAGGGTCCAGGTGCGAGTTCAAGGTTGATGGAGCTTCTCATGTCCCTGTAGCTTGGAGCAGGAGCCCAGCCAACTAGGCCTTGGAGTCACTCTGGTCATCCTGTAATCAAGCCCAAAAGGTGGGCCTCAAGCAGCAGCACAGTCCTCTGAGGGTAAAAGGCAGGCTTCAAGCAGGGCAGTCCTCTGGTAGCAGCAGGACAGTCTTCTAAAGTACAAAGCAGGCTTCAAACAGCACGACTGTCCTCTGGAGTACAAGGCAGTCCTTCTGCAAATCCTCTGCAGGTCCATGAGTGAACTGAACAGTGGGTCTGAGGGTCCTATTTTCTTACCTGGTGCCAGCCTTTCAGTGGAAGAAACTTCTTGAGTTTTCCCTCCACAGATGTTTCTGAGAATTATGGGAACACATGTAGGCTATGCGGGGTCGGAACTGAGGACATAGAACATCTCATATGCTCTTGTACTAAGTTAAAAGAGGAAAGGGTGGGCCTATTAAAACCCCACTTCAATGAACGAGGGATACGAACCCGGAGACAGGCGGTACTTGCTTGCTTCGATCCTAAGGACCTGCAACTAAATGGGAAGTTAGTGAAGTTCCTGTCATTAGCAGCAACAAAGCAAGGACCGGCGGTACCTTGAGCAAGCACAAAAAATATATAAGGCCTTGCCTTTTGAACTTCAAGCAGTGTATAAACCCTGGACTGTTCGAAGCATAATGCGAATAAAAGGCCACTTTTATACGGGAGATTCCTCAGCTTTTAGAAATTTATTTTTACTTCTTTAACATACAAGATCTTTTTTAACAATGTGTATTTTTGTAATGGTTTTAATCAATCAAAAACAATAAAACGTTTACTTACTTACATTATAGAAATAGGATGATATGACCAGCAAGAAGTGGTATATTTTTGAAAGGTAACAATATTTGTCTCTCTGCAAGACTCAGGGAACGTTCCCAGAAAGATCAAATGAATTAAAAAGATCCCTTAACACTGGGGACAAGATCTGTGAAAAGGTGATGTAAAATTCAGATGGTATCTGATCAGGACCCGATGCCCTCCTGCTAGCCAGAGACTGGATAGCCTCTTTGACCTCAACAAGAGAGATTGGTGCATCCAACTTAGACCGCCGAGCAGGGGTCGCCCAACAGCCCAAATACCCCTGAATAAATCTAGCAATATTCTCTGCAGGAGAGAGACAGTCTTCCCTAAAGAGGTCCTGATAGAACCGGCAAAAGACCTCACATGCTAGGACGGGGTCAACAACTATCAGGTCATTCTCATCCCTAGCTTGCTGAATACTTTTGGAACTATATCTATCCTTTACCCAAAATGACAGAATCTGCCCCATTTCCTCACTGTTCTCAAAATATGACAACTTTCGAGCCCTACTACTACTACTTTTAACCACCCTCTCCCAAATTCTTTTCTTGAGGGAAGCTCTGGGGATGTATACTGTTCCAAGAGCTGCCCAGCCCACAGCCCATCCATCACCCAGATACTAACTTCTAACTCAGATTCAACGGATACCAAATATAATCGAATACCTGTTTCCTCCACCAATGCTGCCCTTCGTTGATTAGAAGAAAATTGAAGAGTCTGACCTTGACAAAACTCTTTGAGGGAATCCCAGACCACAGGAAGTGATGCAGTCCCGAAATTAAATTCAAGAAACTCTCTTATATGCACATTCGATGAGCTAGCATAACCTTCTTCTAGGAGTAACCTGATTTCAAAAGTCCAGCTTCGGGGGCCAGATACCTGAGTAGGCTCCCTAAGTTGAATTAACAAAGACAATGCATTAAGGTCCGAAAGGACTCTTGAGTTGCGAATAATCCTAGAAAAAGAAGCCAGTGTATTGCTACCCAAAAACATATCCAATCTTGACATGGCCTTATGAGGAGCAGAGTAGAAGGTGAAACTTGGATCACTAGGATGCTTAAACCACGAAAGATCGACCTAAGCATATGATGATATTAGCTGTAATACCGCCCCCGCGACAATGCTTTCCCCGGCAGGCCAGGTCATCAAAAAGTGGATCTGAGGGCATAAGCTGGGATGCTGAATCATTCTTAGGGCACAGTGTGTAATTAATATCGCAATTTAGGGTGGGGCCCAAAGATGCAACTGCGATAAAAATTAAAGACCTTTGGGTCATTCGTATTAGGCCCATAAAGATCACAAATAGTAAAGTCATTCCTACCCTTTTTTTAAAAGTTGCCTCCAACCAGCGATCCCCCGGATCTGTTATCTGACGCAACCTCCCATTGACTATCCTGAACCATCAAAGCAAGCCCCCTTTGGGAAGACGTATAACAGGAGAGGGATAAGGTCTTGTAACCAAATTCTTTTAATACTGAGCTTTCAGTCTGAGACAAATGGGTCTCTTGGAGACACAAAATCTGCGGCCTAAGAATGTTCTGTTGCACCCGCACCAATTTCCGCTTTTGTAACAACTTGACCCAATTAATGTTCCATGATAAAATATGTGGCTGCTGCCCAGGGCCTCCTCCCTTACTAGCTATCATCATAAACTCATGTTATCCACAGGCTTCCCCTTCCCACAACACAGTAGGATATGCCAGCACCAAGAATATTTTGCCAGATCAATCTGCATAATTTACTTGCAGTGTAAACGTCTTTGCTCCAGGTCAATAAGTTGCCCCACACACCTGAGGTCCAACCCCAAGTCTTGATGTGGTTCAGCCAGACACTGAACGGCACCAGGCCCTGCCCCCACTGCCTCAGAGTCCACTCCAAGACTGCAAACAAAGAGAGAAAGAAGCCAAGAGAAAAAAAGAACAGAAAATGCCCCCACTGCCACCAAGACTCCTAGACAAGAGCCAAAAACAAGAAGGAGGAAACAGTAAAGGCACCACCCAGATAGAGCCTACCATGAAAGAAGGGGAAGAAAAGAAAACTGTAATCATTGACCCGGCTGACCATCCCGCCAAGAGAAAAGAAGCACTCATCCTTATCACCAGAAACAAAGAATGTCTAACTCAACAGCCCTACAAACCCATCAGAGACTATTACCCACCCCAATGAAGACCAGGTGCCTTAAAAGGATAAACATAACCCCCATCAAGTCAAACAAATACCAAATTAAGGGGGAAAAAGTCCTCCAATCTAGAAGATAAAGTGGTAATCTGCTGGTCATGCTGTGCCACTCGCGAGCTGCTGGATTCAACTGCCTTTTAAGGAGTTGCCTGGGATGCTTCCGCATCCACCAGCCGTGACTGAATAATTTTCTTATTTTTTGATAGTTTGTGAAGAACCGTTCATGTCTTAAGGTGGCCAGCCTTCAATGCCATTGAGTCCTTATGATAATCCTCTCTGTGCTGCAGAAGAAGATGCTAGATGGCCTCTAACATAGGGAAATCCTGAGTTGAAGCACTAGGTGAAGAAGCTGAGGGGGGCAAGGACCGTGAAATCATTAGAGCCAGCTGGTGCATCCAAGGATGAGCCCTCCCAAGGAAGAGCGGTTCATAGACGTCAGCTCTGTTCCATCAGGGTCCCATAACAGCTCATCTTCCACCTACATAGGGGCAACTAGAGATCAATTAGGCCTTGATTAGAGACTGTAGACATAAGACCCTCTGCTGAAACTGTGGGTGCGCAATCCCCTTTACCCCTTCATTGAGATGGCAAGGTAGAGAAGACTGATTGCCCCAATGTAACCATGGGGGAATGATTCCGAACATTAGAAGCCAGTACCGTATAGGTTGCCTGATCAAGCCCATCATCCAAGTCACTATCGGAAAGATCTGAGAAGGAAAAAAAGGCCTGGGTGTGTGAGTGTGAGGTACCAGGCTGTCTCTCCCTGGTCCAACTGATCCAGCAGTGCCCCCAAGTGCCTTCTCAATCGGGGATATCTCACGAGCGGCCATATGGGAATTCCCAGCACTCTCCTGAGCTTTAGGGGGAGAGGAGGAGGCAAGAGCCAACTTTACCCCCCCTTAAACTACTGTGAGTACTGGTGCTGCCATTCACCCCCTTGCCAGCCAACAAGTGCTTCCTCTCCAGCTTCAGGGATGTCTGGGAAACATGAGAGTGATCTGTTCCCAGTCGCCCCCCCTTTTTAGGAACATCCTTTGTGGGCATCCTGTTTAAAGTTCTTGCCCCCACAAGCTGTAGCCTCAGAACCTTCCTTCTCCAAGGCACCTCAGCAATTGATAGGAGTGAAAATAGGCTTTCAGCCCACCACAATCTCATGACAGGGCAGCCCAATAAGGAAGCAGAGCCTGAAGGGCAGAGCCGGCAACAAAGTAACTCCTGCCACCACTGAACGCCCCTTCCTCTGCCTCCCAGCAGTTTGGGAGCAAGACCACAGGACAGTCAACCCTCAGCCTCCCCAATTGCAGCCACACCAAGGATACGTGCTCCTCCAATTCGAGTCAGCAGTAACTGCCCGCCGGCATCCGATAGGGCTGTTGGGAATGGCAGCAGGAGCCAGTCAGAACCTCTGTTGCAGCCTGCACTGGACCTTGATGCTGGCAGCTGGAGCGGAGTTCGGAACGCCACCGAGGGCTGACCAACTGTAAACCGGCCCCAGGGCAAGGTAAGAATCAAGTGGAGGGCTGGGGGGGCCGGGGAAGGACGTCCTACCAACTTTAACGCAGCTTAGAGGGACTTCGCAGATTGGGAGCACAGAGCTGCAATACCAGTTCAGCCGTGAGACGCCATCTTGGCTCACCATGCCCAATATTCTTCATTTTCACATATGAGAGCACCTTCAAATAAGATAGTTCAGTATGTGCAATATACAAAACGTCTTGGGTTAAATTCAGAAAACTATTATTATTACTAAAAAGTTGGGCATGCCCTTTTAAGCTTTGCATATTCTGGTAGAGAAAAACTCCTAAATTTGTTTTTCATTACTGCAAGTCCCACCTCGCCCGTAGGATAACATTGGAGTCACCTCATTACATTAAATAAGCCGTAACTTCCTATCAGGACCAGGCAGACAGGTCAAGTTTGGTGTCTAAAGAATTGAAATTAACAGCCCTCTTTAAGGGCAAAGTCAGATTTTTAATCACAATTCTGATAATGCCATTTTTAAAAAGTTGGCATTTTCTTGCCTAATCATTTGGTGTCTGCAACCTGATCCTGTGTCACATGACTAGATGTAGCTGTTAGTTGGTCTTTGTGTATTGCTCCCCAACATTGAGACAAAGGGAAGATAGGTGTTGGCAGGATGAGCCAATCTGTGTTAACAGGGGAAGATGTCACCTACCGCACTTGCACATCACAAAGTTTCTGCCTAAGACCTCTCACAAAAGGCTTATCACCTGGCTATTGTGACTCCCAAACAAGATAGGGCCAGGACAGGGAGGAACGGGGTGCCTGACCTCAGGGGTGGTGGAAACCTCTAGAAGCATCTCCAACTTCAAAGTAAGCACTGGGTATACATATTGAACCTCAGACGCCAACTCTTCAGTACACTTCTGGATCTGTTGATACCTTGCCAGGAAGATGAACAGCTGTGCTGCTGAAAGGACTGCCACTCTGGTGCTCTGAAGGATTGCTGCCCTGTTGTTCTGAAGTGCTGCCTGCTGCCCTCTTGCCTCCTAACGTGAGCCTTAGGGACTGAAAGCTCCAACAGCCTTGACTGCAGCACCTGGACTCTGCCATCTGTGGGTCTACACTGCAAAGTGGTGAAACTCCAGTCCTGGATCCTTGGAAGTGGTCCTAAGATGCTCTGCTAGCATGTGTGGATCCAACAGAACTGACTCATCTTCTCTGCTGTGCAGCGCAACCCAAAGCAGAACTGACACATCGCCGCTGCTGTGCTGATCTCCACAGGCGCAAAGACTGCCATTGGATTGCAGTCTACTGCCTCATCAGAACCGCAGTTGTGTGATGCATCCTTGGCACAGGCTCTCTCATCCTTCGTTGACAGCATTCTTGACGAGGACATCGGACTCGGCATAACAGCCTCACAGCTCCTCGGAATCAATGCATTGCCCCGACTGTGTGATGCATTCTCAATGCCAGACTTCAAATCGTAAGCCCTCATCGATGGGATCGTCAATGATGATGCAGGACTTCCCATCATCAGCTTGTCACATACCGGAACCGATGCATCACTTCAGCTGCGTGATGCATCTTCGATGTAGACACTCGCAACACTCTGCAAAACAAGATTTAATGTACTTTGTTCAGCGGGCCTAACTGGGTCCCTGTAGCTGGCCCACGCTCCATCACAGCAGGCCTGAACTTGTGACTTTGTCCTGGTCCAGCTCGATCAGATATCCAAAGTTGGGGCTTTGTGCTTTTGGCGCTATTTGCACTGAAATCTTTAAGCTTGAATATCTCTGGGTCTACTGATTGGATGTTTGTCAATTTTGTCTTGTTTATTTAGTAAAATTAACACTATTTGAAGTGTTGCACAAATACTTTACAAATTGCCTCCAGATTAAGCTTGACTGCTCTGGGCCAAGCTACCAGAGGGTTGAGCACAGATTAATTTAGGGTTGGCTTGTGCCTCACCCTGACAAGGATTGTGGTTGCTGCTCGGTCAGGGCTCACACCCCTGTCAACCAACAACCCAATTTCTTAAACATGACAACTGGATCTTAGTTCAATAATGACATTGTCGTGTGGTAGAGGGATAGGAATGTTTCTAAGTTCATGCATAAAAACTAACACTTTTAATAAATGCTTCCCAAAGGGGTAATATAATCTGATGTACTAAATTGAAAAGCTTCCTTGTGCTAAATGCCCTTTTTTAAATTTTGAAGAGACTATCATATTTTTACGTAACGCTTCATGTATTATTTACAAGCTGAATAATTTCAAGGCCTCCTCCTACAACAGCATTAATGTCTGGAATATAATATTCATTTGCAAGAGAAGTCATGTCAATGGACATGTTTTATATGGCTTGCTCCAATACTCCCTATGAATCATACTTAAGTCCAGCTTTCTTCCATTCTAAAACGTCTTTGTACATTTTCCACTTATAGGAGGGCTAGCACCATTCATGGTCTGGTAAGATAGCTCAGGTTAAGCACTGTTCTTGGGTCAGTGCCGGGGGAATTGTGCTCCTCTGATTGCAAGAGGTGAGAGATGTGCCCATTTGCAGGGTGTGAGGTGGGCCCATGTGAGTGCAGAGTGAGAGGTGTGTCTGTTTGAGCACAGGGTGATCATTGTTCACAGTTCAGGGTGAGCAATGTACCTGTGAGTGTACTGGGAGAGAGGTGTGCCATGACACTGCACAGCAATGTGCCCATATGAGTGTAGCGTAGCAGTGTGCCCATGAGATAGCAGGATTCGCTCTGATCTAGTATCAGTGCAGGTTGGGAGGTATGTCTATGTGTGTGCAGGAGTGAGTGTGCCTGTGTGAGTGCACGGCGAAACATGTTCACATGTCATTGCAAGCTAAGCGGTATCACCATTTCAGTCCAGGGTAAACCGTGTGACACAGTGAGGAGTGTACATGTATAAGTGCTGGGTGAGCTAGGCTGGACGGATGACTTTGTAGTGAACCACGGGGACCGAAATCATAGCCGAACACGGTGCACACCAGCAAAACTAGCTCCCATATGTGGGGTAGTACGGAGTGCTTACGCAAGTTCTCACGGAACCAAGCTTGCATGCAACGTCTTTTCAGAGGCCTACCTGACACCGATTGAGTACAGCGTGCTTCAGTTCTACTAAGGATATTACAAAAGATTAACCAGTTTGAGTGGGACAGTGATTACCAAGCCATTACTTATACCACAAATAAGTACTGGTCGGTGGTGTTCTGATAGCCCTGATGAAGCCCTGTTTAGGGAGAAACGCGTTGGCTGCTTGTTTGTCTGGTTCAAGAAAATAAAGAAGAACTTGAAACTTCACTTGAAGACCCAAGATTTTGTGTTCTTGTTGGTTGAATTGAAGTTGTGTGTTGCCTCTCTGTTATATTTCTTGTATCATTGTATGGTCTGTAAGCAGCGGGCTATAGAGGTGGGCAACAGTCTTTGCTGACACGATATTTGTAATTATATATTTGAGTGACACTCTGGGTTGTGCGGCCTTAATTACCCCTTGCTGCTTAGTTTGGTTAGAACTGGGTGAGCAATGTGCCTGCGAGTGAAGCGTGCAAGGTATGTCTTTGTTGAGTGCAGTGTGAAAATCATGCTTGTGTGCATGCAGTGCTGGAGGTGTGCTATACGAGTTCAGGATACAGCATATTAAAGTCAGACCGATTGGCACTGCACATGCTTGTGTGACATTTAGGGCACATCACGCATAAGCCTTAATAACTATTTTCCACACATGGTATTCAAGACAGATTTACATCCTTGTTTCTCACAACATAGGGATTATAAAAGTACTCAGGATTTGTGGAGATCCATGGAGGGAATGGATAAAATAGTGTAAATATAGCGCGTTTTTTAAAGGGGAAAAATAGTGCTGTGTGCAAGAAAGCATAGTTTTTGCCACAGTTTTTACATTTTTGTAACTGGTATTCAATTTTTCCCATTAATTGTGGTTTCAACCTAGTTGCAGTTTGTGATGGAAATGGGTGTGAAACCCTTGAACAATGCTGGAAAGCTATACATTTCTGAAAACTAGACACGATTCCAAATTCAGCAAAGGGTCATCTGTGTAGATTACTAGTGGTGTTACCAGATAAATTAATTGTTGCACTAAAAATTAAGTATGAAAAATAGCAATTGGTGACAACTTTTTCATCTGAAATTCTTTGCAATGGCAGTGGCAGTTCGGGCTGGACTGTTCCCATGAGGCACAGGGTCAAGCCTGATTTGCATATAGCTGGGTCCAAACTGGGGTGGCGTGGTGAGCAAAAGAATGATGGATTAAACCCAGATCTTTGTGACTGGGGGTGAATGTTTGCATTGTTCAGCATTCCGTCCATCAATTGTTTCTTTTGCATTTGTCGCCCTAAGTGGGAGGGGTATGCCCAGACGTGGGTTCCGTGCTCACTGCCCCACTGGATTCAAGCTAGCCTGGCTGATGAAGGGTGATGCCCTGGAACCGGTCCCAGGATGCTTGTTTCCGGTCCAGGGAGGACCTGGCTTGGCAGTTCGGGCTGGACTGTTCCCATGAGGCACAGGGTCAAGCCTGATTTGCATATAGCTGGGTCCAAACTGGGATGGCGTGGTGAGCAAAAGAATGATGGATTAAACCCAGATCTTTGTGACTGGGGTGAATGTTTGCATTGTTCAGCATCCCGTCCATCAATTGTTTCTTTTGCATTTGTCGCCCTAAGTGGGAATGGTATGCCCAGACGTGGGTTCCATGCTCACTGCGCCACTGGATTCAAGCTACCCTGGCTGATGAAGGGTGGTGCCCTGAAACCAGTCCCAGGAATGCTTGTTTCCGGTCCAGGGAGGACCTGGCTTGGCAGTTCGGGCTGGACTGTTCCCATGAGGCACAGGGTCAAGCCTGATTTGCATATAGCTGGGTCCAAACTGGAGTGGCGGGTTGAGCAAAAGAATGATGAATTAAACCCAGATCTTTGTGACTGGGGGTGAATGTTTGCATTGTTCAGCATTCCGTCCATAAATTGTTTCTTTTGCATTTGTCACCCTAAGTGGGAAGGGTATGCCCAGACGTGGGTTCCGTGCTCACTGCGCCACTGGATTCAAGCTCGCCTGGCTGATGAAGGGTGATTGCCTGAAACTGGTCCCAGGATGCTTGTTTCCGGTACAGGGAGGACCTGGCTTGGCAGTTCGTGCTGGACTGTACCCATGAGGCACAGGGTCAAGCCTGATTTGCATATAGCTGGGTCCAAACTGGGATGGCGTGGTGAGCAAAAGAATGATGGATTAAACCCAGATCTTTGTGACTGGGATTGAATGTTTGCTTTGTTCAGCATTCCGTCCATCAATTGTTTCTTTTGCACAGATCTACTAAAGGCAAATTCGCTAGCAGTATTTACAACCAGGGAAATAAAACACCTTGTTCTACCATAAAAAGGAATAAACATTAGGTTCACAAACAAACACAAATTATGGGCAGAATTAAACAGTTAACATTTAAAACAAAATGAAGTCACAATGAACTAATAATATCACAATGCAGAAAAAACGCAAATTAGAACAGAAGAAATTACCAACAAGAAATAAAACGCATTATTAGCACAAATCCACAGGATGCCTTGAATAGTGAAATATTTGCCCCCTCTCATTCTACAGTCACATATTACAAAACAATCATTTACAACTTTTAGTTGAGTAACAAATAATGATTGCATGGTGATACAGCCACTTGAAAAACAATATGCACAAAGCACTATAACACAAAACACCAAACAGCAGTGCCCAGAACAAAAGATACATCCATTGCCAAGTTCCCACCATAAATCACTGAAAGAGAAACAGAGGTTCAAATAGAACAGAAACATGAAAGAGAAGCTTCAGTTAATGAAATTCTAAACTCTGATGTACAACATGCTAAGTACTGAAGGCATTACAGTGAGACATGTTAAACACAAATGAAAAGATGTTTCAAACAAAACCCATTCCAAAGGTTTCTAAAAAATGTAATTAAATTCCACACACAAACAATTTACAAACACTATTTACATCATACTATAGAAAATGGCACATTTGCAGGAAAACAAACAAAACAGGTGAAGGAAATTACATCTTTTGTGTGATGTCCCCACACAGTTGTGCTAACTAGTAGTAAAGTGCTTGTGCCCACCCCTCCCCCTTTTTATACATGGTTGAATGAGCATACTCCTAATTAGTATATCTAACTTGCCTATAAGTCCCTAGTATACGGGACAAAGTGAACCCAGGTCCTAGAATGTATATACCATTAGTGGACTGCAGGACCTATTAGGCCATTCACTACAGATGCTCTGCAAATATGACTTCATTCCTACCTTTGTAGCCTGATTGTAGCAGTGTAAATATTGAACTTCTTGCAGTTCACAAAGGCAGGGTGTGTGGCATTTAAAAGTAGGGCATATAGAAATGTAATGTTAATATACCCTTACATTGATTAGCACCCAAAAGCTATTTCCACTGTAGGAAGGCTGGCTGGCACATAGAAAAACATTGAGAAGCAATATTAAATATTAATCTGCTATCTCAAGGTAGGGACTAGCTAGAAAAATGCTTCATCAACTTTTAGAATGTTAACTTTTCCCTGCCTGAAGCTCCAAAATGCTAATCTTTATTGACTATCAAATTTTCACCGAGCTGCTGAATGGCCCTGAATGAGGTGTGAAAACTGCTCTCAGACAGAGACAAAGTCCTGAGTGTTGGGAGGTGTTTTTGATCTCCTGGCAGGATAGCCGGTTGTGGTGTACCCAGGAACTTAATTTATTTCAAAGAGGCCTCCCCTGTCACAGATAAATGTTATTTGATGCCTGGATAGCCCACTTTATTTGGTTCCCCTAGTCAAGCAGGCATTAAACCCAGTTGGAGGAGAGCTGCCTTCAGAATTGGTTTGGAGTGGCCACAGGGGTGGGGGTGTTCATTACCCTGGCCACAGCTCTGGGTGGGCACAGAGGCTTTGTAAAAGAGGGGAAGGGTTTCATCATTTTCGATTTTCAGAGTGAGGGGCACATGGGGGATTGTGTGCAGTATTTCACTCAAAAATGCCTGTGAAAGTGGGTAGGGTTGCCCCTGGGAACTTTTACCCCATTTGTTGGGGGGCAGGATTCACCTCAGCTCACAAGCTGGTTCCAGGCATAAATGTACAGTCCTTGGTAACATTTTGAAAACACTAGAGGACCAGAAGGAGATCAGAAGAAGACTGAACCTACTGGCTGTGACCTAAGAGGAGCACTGAAGGACTGGACCAGCTCTCCCTCTTGTAACAAAGGCAAATAAGAAAACTCCAACTGCCATAAGGCTGACCTCCTGTTCAAGATACAAGAGCACAAAATACTTCAAGAAGCCTTTTCCTGAAGTTCCCACTGACCACTTCCAACTGGACCTGACATGGACCCTGCTGTTGGCCTCTGCAGGAGTGAGTCCTAACCCCCACGTGCTGCTCCTGAAGTACTTGAAACCTTCTTTGTGTCTGTCTGGCTTCTCATACCACCTGTGAAAATCGGGGACTTAGAAATTTTTTCAACATAAAGACCCTGCCAAGTTGATCCGCCCAAAGTGCTTTCCAACTGAGCTGAAAATTAATGTTCATCCGCTCGCAGCTTCTTTACACCATCAAATCCAGTTCAGTGGTTCCTTGAGAAGAAGGTATCTGGCCTTATGGAGCCCTCATCAGTTATAGCCTTACCCCGCTGAAGGATTCTGAGCTCTGAAAAAGTGACAAAGTGTGAATATTGAAATTTTGACCTGGCAAAGGCACCAAAGGTATCCAGCTGGTGGGAGAACTTTCCTGGGTGTGAAATGTAAGGTAACGTTTTGCTCACGCAAGCACGCCCAATGCGCATTTGCTCGCATTAAAGCACAAAGAAGATTGCTTAGGATTGGCAGCGCGCTTGGTCCTACAATAAAGGCTTGTACAACTTTATCCTAGTTCATAATAGAAAGACTTTCTCCGGGCAACAAGTGCGACCCCTTTGATTGCCCAAACTCAGAAAACAGTGTGAATAAACTGGCGCATGACTGCGGTATCATTGTTACTAACCCTGCATTATGATTTTGCTTATTTTTGTTCATTTTCTTTGTTATTTACCAACACACTTTGATTAACCATGTGAGAGACCTTGATTAATCCATGAGAGACTCATTGGTTACAATTCAAGAGAGACTATGTAAAAAGAGAATGGCAATTTGGTTTCATGCACTATGTGAGCATATTGATGACTCTAGGTATGTCTAACATACAGCAGACCTTGTTTAATGTAGAAGTTACCAATGTTATGTATTAAGAGTGCACAATTTGTGTGTGTGTATTATTAGCAGATAATTCTGAAAATGGAAGTTGCAGATAAATCCAGATACCACAACACTACATTGTGTTTGGGAGAGGAATCCTGATCACCACATGTCTCATTCTTTATCTCATTACAAATCCCCTTCCCTTCTGGAACCGGTGCCACTGCAGTGTTCCTCCCACTGCCACTGAGGGCAGTTCTCAAGAAGATAGGAGGTGCTGCGTTGCCCCATCGGACCCTTCTGGAATTTCCGGACAGTAGTGCAGTTTTAAACTGACATTTCGACCTGGCAAAATAAACCTTTTGTACACCTTTTGTGGTGGTAGGCTGCACACCAATGTACTCAATATATTCCCAACTTTAAAGTTCAACAATTTCGAAGCTGTAACGGCGTGCAAGCTTGATCGCGCTCCGCCCAGTGCGCTGAAAAGTTTATGCAACAAAAGGGAACCTGGTCTGGTCCCCCTGCAAGCTGCACTGCCACTTCTGAATGAATCAAATGAATCAAAATCTCATTTCATCACTTTTTTAACACTGTTTAATCCATTTCTTTTCACTTTTGTTCCACTTTGTTTTCAATTCGTTTTATACATTCAAATTACCCTGCAAAGGGTTTTAGCAGCACAGGAGAGTAAACGATTCCACAGGTCACGATTTAACAATACCCAATGCATTTCAGGAATTATCCCTTCATCAGGGGTATCTAAAATATAAAGATTACAAAGAGACCATCAACATCATGATTTCGCTCATAGCTCCATTAACAAGCCACATCCCACTACATGCTTGGTGTGAACTATGCCTCAAAATTAACAGTATATTCTGCATGGAAAACCACGTATATTTATACCCAACTAGTATTATCTGAAAGATGCCTCAACACCAAAACGATTTATGTTAAACACCCGCCTGCTCTATTATACCCCTATGTTTATCTAAAACAACATTTACAATGCATTTGAAAAGCCACCTTTAACCCCTCCTTTACCAATAAATCCCTTTCCTTTACGAAACTATTCCCTCTAAAACATCAACAAAAATGTGCTTACCGTGACTGTTATTCTAAATACATGTGTAATGCCTCGTGCACCCATGAGACTTAATTCAACCTCCTTTAAACAGTGACATAATGTCACATTAATCTTCCCACAAGGTCGAAACAAACTGCACCATAGGCGATGTCAACTGAATCTGCTGCTGCAGTGCACGCTCAATGTGTTTGAAACGCCCATCCAATTATCCACAAGTGTGTTTCTTGAAAGCAGAACTACATGTTTTTCACAGCAACCCGGTGTTTCCCACAGCCAGCACGTAAAAAACTACATTGCCCAGCATCCCTCTTTATAAACCTTTTGCCAGGCCTAAACCTTCCTCTTTAATACACATAAGCAGGGTGGGTGGAATGTTTCATTTTGCCTGCGGAATTGGTGGAATTTGGCGACTCCACATTCCTCTTGCAATGCAATGTTCGATGATTTTCTGCCAATCGCTGCGTGGTGGAATTTGTTTCCTGCAAGGCTCCAGAAATGGGAGCTGCAAGCGAGATTTGACATCCCCTAGTGTGATTTTTTAACACAGGTGATTGCATCAGAGAGCTGCTGCTCAAGTAGTTTTCCTGCCGCACGAGTAGATTTTTCACTCGAGTGGAAGCAAAATCAACTTGAATGGCTGCACGCTCTTATGCACCGCATGGTGCAATATGTGTTGATTTTTCAACTGCTCTTGCTACCGGTGCTAAAATGCAGCATGAGCAGCGCAACATGAATATTTTCTGCTCATTGGTTGAACTCTGTGGAATCTTGCTGAGATTTTATGTAACTCTGCGGAATTCGGCTGAGTGAGTTCTGCCACTGCTAAATACTTTGTGAACTTTTCCTTAAATTAAACCTATCTGCTGTGTGCCAGCTACCAGTGGCTGAGCCAAGGTTTATTCTGACAAAGTTTAACTTATTCCTTGGAGAGGACTCATACCCTCATACGCCCTGCTAATGACACATTTTCGTATATACAGGATAAGAAAAGATTGGAAGATGAGAAGTAATAAAGTTTCTTAGAGCTGTGTAGAGCTCAGGAGAAACATATGTGTGTGAATTCATATAAACCGTTCATGAATATTCAAATGTATGATCTGCGTACATTCATATGCTTTAAAATTACACATGCTTTTAACAAGCATTGCATCATGATAAGCAGAAATGTATCTGCCTCACTAATTTGACTGTGTAGCACAATAGTTACAGTACGAAACAAATGGCTGTGAGGAATTGCCATTGACAATTCTGATCACAGTGGCACTGAAAAAAAAAGAAATTCTTAATCATGAGCCCTAATACATTATGAATTTAGGTCTGAGTATTAGACTGTTGTAACATTCCTGTATGCTTGGGAGATAGAACTCCAGGAACCTAAAAGAGTGATATCCTAGGAACCTAGGAAGGGTAAAATGACTACAGGTGTTTGCCAGGATCATATATGCTGTTAAGACTAGCCTGAAAACTCCTTTTGTCAGGTAAAGTGATTGTATGGACTTTGATTCTATGAACATTCATTCTAGTTTAATATTTATGCTTGCTAAACAATGATTCAAAAATTGTAAGATATAAAGGGGCCGATTCACAGAACTAATCTGAGACAAAAACCTAACTTTACGACTTTCGGTGTACACAAAAGGCATTTAGTAGTAGTAAAGTTAGGACTCCTAACTTTACTACTACTAAATGGCTTCTGTGAATACCAAAAGTAGTAAGTTTAGGATTTATCTCAGTTTAGTAGTAGTAAAGTTAGGAGTCCTAACTTTACTACTACTAAATGCCTTCTGTGAATACCAAAAGTAGTAAGTTTAGGATTTTATCTCAGATTAGTTCTGTGAATCGGCCCCATAGTTTGTACTCCAATGTTCTGGCTGAAGGAACCAAAGTTAAGGTCCAAAGGAACCAACTCTCTTTAGTGTTTAAAGATTTGCGTCAGCATATTTTGTGGGAGGTTGTGAGTTTGAGATGGAATAAAGGGATTCACGTCACTAATTTCAAGTATCCAGACCACAATTTGCAAAGTGTCATGGACACTGAGCCACATTATAGATTGGGAGAAGGTGGTAGACTAAGGTCTGGCAAATGAACAGATACATACCACAGCTAGGATGAGGGAAAGTGAGCATAGCTGTGGTAATACTGGATATGTTCTGGGTCACACTGAGTAGACGATCATAAATAGCTGAGTAAGGAAGAGGCCACCTTAACTACAGCATCCTAGTAAGTGTTGACACAACACTTTTTTATGCAAACACCTCGAAAATTCATGATGGTCCTAATGCAAAAATAAATAAATATATGAGAACGGTCAACTCAATATAAACAAGCATGTTGTTGAGCCATGCAGCATGGAGGGAGTTCCATTGCAGTGACATTTCAGCATTTCACCCCTAGTGGTGAATCTCCACTGAACGATGTCCACGTGGGAGAAGAGTGAGATAAAATGTGTGCATGTGTTTTACTACCAATGGCCATTAAATGACATGAAATCTGCTGCCGTTATTCAGTCTAATTAATCATTACACTGGTGATACATCTTTCTCTTCCATAGTGAAAAGACTAGACACCAGCACATCCAAATAGGATCAACAAACAAGCAAAGTATTAGCATAGGGCATTGAAGTGTGCTCTATAATTGATTACCATTGAAGTGTGCTTTGACGTCTGACCTTTGAGGTGTGCTTTTTAATTGATAATCATACTAACTGTACCCAAATTATAATTGCAATAATCACATAACTGAAGTTCCAGCCTAACTTGGGTGTGTACCACTTCCAGCTTCACAAACTTCATTCCGTACAACCACCAAAAAGTAGATCTCTGGAGGTGGTGTGTGCAGCCACTTCACAGGAGCAGCTTTATGACAGTTCAGGCACTTGTATCAGTGTCCATGAATGATCCACCTTGTCTATCTATGGGTGACTGAGAGTTCACGATAATTTGTTGCCCCACAGGGAAACAAGGTGGCATAACCCACGAAACAATGAGAATACCTACACTCAGAAATGAGGAAAATGTCTAGTCATTTGGCAATACAAGTGACATATTTCAATGTTGTATGAGGTGATATGATGTGGCTGGTTATAAGCATGCACAATAAGTGCATAATGGAGAGCGCCCACAATACTCTGGGTTGTATTATAATATGGTAACCAGTAATTTACCAGTGGGACAACCCTAAGGGGATAGAGGTTTGAAGTACACACCAGTAGAGAGCGCATCATCGGGGACACTGAAAGATTTGGTGCAGGCAGCTAAGAAAAAGAGATGACACAAGTTGAAAATAGGCACGTGACTATAGAAACACAATAAGCTACACAAGGTCAAGTGGAAGTACTGTTTAATGTAATAATCTCCAGAAAACATGAGAAAGACAGATGATATCATGCTTGGCACATAACACATCAAGAGTGTGCTGCGTTTTGGTGCATCTCTCTATGATTTAGTCACTTTGCTGCTTATACGGGGTAAATTCTTTGTGGTCCCTCTGTATAATCTTACTAATAATCTTCTTTAGACTTTTAGCCAGAATATCAAAGCTACCTTTATATCACAGTTCTGATCTAGGGGGCGATTACATGTCGGTCGGAAAGCATTCAGACCGACTCAGTCTAGGAATTATTTCCGACTGAATCAGATTTGGGGAGTCCGACCAACCGATTACAATGTTTCTGAACACCGTTCGGTCGGACTCCCATTGACCGACAACACAGGCTCCCATTGAGAAATGGTGTGGTTGCAGAAAATCTTGCACCCTGTGGCAGGCACCCAGTGGTGCCTGCCACACAATGAATGGTTGGAAGGAGGGCACCGATGGGTACCCCCACGGGCCCCAACTGGAGGTCTCTTGGTAACGAGGGGCCTGCTATGGGCCCCCAAATTCGGATTCCGACAGCCGATCCGTGTCGGACAAACCAGCTGTCTGAATCCAAAATCGTAATGCGTCGGTCGGAAATGTGGACCCTAGACCTGTACGATTTGGCTCCGACCGATTCGGTTTCTCCAAATGTTGAGAAATGTGAGCAAAATTTGATTTATTTATCTACATTTGAGGATTGCAGAGGTTTCTGGGTAGGAAAACATTGGGGGATCCACGCAAACCATACCTGCCTGAACTCCCAAAGTATGCCTTGGGCCTTTTTCTGTCACCAGCACTAGGCCTAACCACACAAGTGAGGTTGTACAACGGTACAACGCTGGTAAATACATCACATGCCTTTGCCTCGCATTTTTTAGTACGCATGTTTTTACCGCGATTATGCACTTACATCGCATGCCAATACCACGCATTGTTTTTAGATTTAAAAACAATGTATTTGTGGGGGGAGTCCCACCACTCTCCCCAACTTACCTTAAATGCATGGTATTGGCATGCAATGTAAATGCATAATCGCGGTAACAATATGCGTGCTAAAAAATCAGAGGCAAAGGCATGTGATGTGTTTACCTCGTTGTGAACGCTGTTTCCCCACAAGTGAGGTACCATTTTTATCGGGAGACTTGGGAGAATGCTGGGTGGGTGGAGGTTTGTGGCTCCCTGCAGATTCTAAAACTTTCCATCACAGAAATGTGAGGAAAATGTGTTTCTTTTTACAAAGTTTGAGGTTTGGAAGGAATTCTGGGTAACAGAAGCTGGTAAGAGTCATACAAGTCACCCCATCCTGGCTTCCCCTGGGTGTCTAGTTTGCAAAAAGGTACAAGTTTACTAGGTTTCCCTATGTGCCAGCTGAGCTAGGGTCCAAAATCCACAGCTAGGTACATTGCAAAAAAAGGGTCCGTTTTCAGTGGAAAAAAGGTGATGTGTCCATGTTGCGTTTTGGGATGTTTCCTATCGCAGGCACTAGGCCTACCCACACAAGTGAGGTACCATTTTTATTGGGAGACTTGGGGGGATGCTGGGTGGGTGGAAGTTTGTGGCTCCACACAGATTACAGAAATTTCCATCACAGAAATGTGAGGAAAATGTTTTCTTTTTACAAAGTTTGAGGTTTGCAAGGAAATCTGGGTAACAGAACCTGGTGAGAGACACACAATTCACCCCATCCTTTATTCCTCTGGGTGTCTAGTTTTCAAAAATGTACAAGTTTGCTAGGTTTCCCTATTGCCCCCATCTGCCTCCCAGGGAGGGCAGAAAGACTGTGGCAATTTTTTCAGGATGGACGCATTGGCATGCCTATTCTGGGTAGCCCCCACCCTTATGTATAAAAAAAATCATAAACTCTGGTGCCTGGTGGTCTTTCTGCCTAATCAGGGGCTATTGCCCCCATCTGCCTCCTGGGAGGGGCATAAAGACTGTGGTGTTTTTATCAGGGGGTGGGGCATTGGCATGGCCATTGTGGACATCCCCCACCCCTGAACTTTGAAAAAGAAAATCCCTGGTGCCTAGTGGGTTTTCTGCCCCCTGGGGGGCAGATAAGGGGCTATTGCCCTCATCTGCCTCCGGGGGGGCAGAAAGACTGTGGCAAGTTTTTTTTTGCGGTGGGTGCATTGGCATGCCCATTCTGGGCAACCCTCACCCCTATGTATAAAAAAAACTCTAATCCCTGGTGCCTAGTGGGCTTTCTGCCCCACCCTTGGAGGCAGATCGGGGGCTTTTGCCCTCCTGCAATGCAGGGATCCACTAGGGAGGGATACCATTGGAAAGAGGAGATTCTCCCCTTTCAAATGATACCTCTCTCATGTGTTTCTGTGCTCGGGGGCTAAGATAGTCCCATGAGCACTGAAACAGTGAAGCTGAAACTAAGTTTCAGTTTTATTTTCAATGTAATGACATCAGCGCGCCATGCGCATGATCGTAATTACATTGCAAACAAAACAAAATGCCTCAGGAGGTTGGGGATGCTCTTTCCCACCTCCCGAGGCAAAAAAAAAGAAATCTCTCTGCTGTTTACAGCAGAGGGAATTCGTGCTATTGTGAACATGATGGAAAGGTTCCGTCATGAGCACACGAGCACTGGTGCTCATGATGGAACCATTCCTTCATGAGCACGGAAGGGGTTAATCCAGTAAAAACAACTCTGATCTCATCATCAGAAATGTAGCTATTTAGCACAGTCTGCTGTTCATTGGATACACTGAGTCACTAGCTGACTTCATCAGCCCTCAATTGTATCTTTGTTTGGGAATACATCATCTTTATATGTGAAGTATTTTTAAAAGGCAATGTTGTCTCTAAAGTCATGAAGGACCAAATTTACACCATGGAGTAAACACCACCTAAACATAACTCTGAGCTTTGTCCACCTAGGCTTTCAAAAGTAGTATGCCATATTCAAAATATTAGAGATTGCAGATTTCCCATCCCCACAATAGATTTTGTATTGCTTATGTCTAACTTATCCTCTCCTTTTTCAACACCAATTGGTCTAGAACACTTTTCTACCTGAATTCCACCTTAGACCCTTTAGGCCAATTGATCTGACTCCAATATTAGATTTATGTCAGCATTGTCATACAAATGTACAGGTAGATGGTGTTATTGTTCATAAAAGTTGAATTGAAGGAATACAACCTTGTTTCCCTTGTTTCACGTACCCTTAATTCCTCATCACTTTTCCCAAAACCCTCAGGACTAATAGCTAGCTATAGGAACAATTTTTGCCATTAAATCGGGCCACTTGTGAACAGAAAAAAGGCATTTTGAGATGTACCTAAGTCATTCGCTTTGCTATTTTTGCAAACCAAATACATACCAAATCAGTGTATTTGTGACTCTAAATTGAGAGCCACATTTTGTGATTTCATATTACTAAATCACAATTTAAATGTACCAAGCATTCGCAAAGGGTGATGAGTTGCAGAATGCTCATTTTGCACTTGCAATGTACTATCAACTCGAAACCGGTGGTAACTAGGTGCAACCTACACAAACAGCCCCAGAATGGATCAGTGTTTTCCACAATGGCTGCTTTGTATATGATGGTGAGGCGGAGGATACTGACTGGCTTGCAGTGAAGGAGGAGGAGACAGGATCACATATTTAGATTTAGAGTTACTCTTTTTCAAGAGACAGAAGAGGGGATATTTGACAAATACAGCCTAAGTAGTGCACATATATTAGCTCTCCCATCTGAAATTAATCCTCAGCTAGAGAGGCACACTCTCAGGAGCAATTCAAACTTCCCCCATGTACAGTTATTATGATAACTTTAACTCTGGGAGCTACCAAGATGATTGGTGCAGCAGGTCGGCTATCCAAAGTACATTCTCCGATGTTTGCAGAGCTTTCCGGGTGCATTGCTATTAAAATTATTTATTATATTGCATTTCCTACAATTGCACAGGAATTACAGTTAACCAAGGTACACTTTTATTCAAAGAGCACAGTTCCACATGTCATTGATGGAACTCACGTTGCAATATGCCTACCCTCTCAGAATGAATTTATATTTAGAAATAGGAAGAATACACAGTCCTGAAATGCCCTCCCCTCCACCTCCGATCCTCACCCTGGCTGACAGACTTCAGGAAGAATCTCAAGACTTGGCTTTTTGACTGAATGCCACATCCCAGCGCCTGGATCCCAGCGCAGTGCCGCACATTACAAGTACAGATTGATTGATAAACTTTCAAGTCGTTTGCAGTGCATCAACCTTAATTACATATATAGTGGCAGGATTCACTGGATTCCATTATGTTTAGAAATAGTGGGATTTAAACATGCCTTCTAACATGAGAATTTGGAGAGGGATATATACATGGCAATTTTTTACATATTTACATAGGTTTATTATGAAAATGTTGATTGGTTTTGTTTCTACTATATTTTAACTTTAATATTGCAGGAGAAAGTGCTTATGCTTTGCGCTCCTGGATTTTAGTACCCTACCTGAACCAAGTGACACCAAGTGAGCAATGCTACAAACCTGCCTATAAATCTACAAATGGTGTGGTTGAGCATTTCTTTGGGATGATTAAAAGTTGTTTCCACTGTCTACATAAAAGTTGTGTTGTGCTACAGTATACACCAGATACAAACTTCAAAATAGAAGAAACATGACCCTTACTACACAACATTGCAACACAAAGAGGAGTACCCATCATTTTGTCAGAGCCAGATTCACCTGAAGATGATTTGTAAATACCAAAATATCAGGATGACTGGCTGAAGGTCAAGAGAAGGAAGAGTGCGACGTGAATAGTTCATTATGAATTGTTTCAAAAGCACCATATTAAAGGTTTATATGAAAACGAACAAAACAATGTTGCTTTTAACTTAACTTTTTATTAACTTTCTTTCAGGTTTTAGGAGTATCATCAATGCTTTTAATCAAATGTTTAGCAGTAAAACTTGTTACAAATGGAAAGAATATAGCAAATACTAGGCAAAACATGTTACTAATTCTTCTTTCTCCCTCTCACAATACTTCTTCTTTCTGTGTGTTCAACATTATGAGTTCCTGATATATCACTACCTGTGGTTTCTCTGCAAGACTCATGGCTTCCGGTATAGAGATGCTTGAAGCTTTCACTTTCACACCCATCTAATTCACCAGTCACAGAGATATGTGAGGTTTGTTTATTCTCTAATGCACTGGTGGCTTGGAGAAGGTCATGTGCAACATTCCCACTGTAGTGACCCATCTTCACCTGGAGTTTGACTGTGTGCCTTGATCAAGTGGCAGCAGCATGTGCCAGCCACTGAACAGACCTCGTGAACCCATCCAATCTGCATATAAGCTGCTGATGGTGGCACCTATGAATTATATTACATTTTTGTAAAACTGTACATTAACTTGTAAGATTCTGTTAGTTGCTTGAAGTCATCAACAATCCCTTTATGAACTCCCTCAATGGTGGTTTTACGTTTTTATAAGCCATCTTTGATGTTTTCAGTATCTTCCTTCATTGACACTAACTCTGTATCAACTGATTTAATGCTCTTATTTTGGAGGTGCTGCACTGCCAACATTTTGGCCTCCAAACCACCATAAACAGCTGTAGTGTCACCATCACCTGTAGGCCTAACACCACCTGAACCTCTAAGTCTGGAAGCACTGAGTCGCCAATCCACAGAAATGGCATCCTACGCACGTGACTGCCTCTTTTACCAGGTTGCGTTGTATCCATCCCTGCTGATTGGTCCTCTGAGTCTAGAGGTGCTCTGCATCTGGATGGCACAGGTGGTGTTGATGTCCGTGTTGTTGCACGTCTGAAGGAGTGTCTTGAGTTGCTGCATGTCCTGAATCATCATATCTTGTGGATGGAATATCTGTGATATATAGAAATAGTTTATAGGATGCTGAATCTAAAGGTTACGTTTTTTATTGTTAAAAAAAAAAATATATATATATAAATATATATTGCGCTGCTTATCTTCGTCCAATCCCTTCACTCGCGGTCGGGTGCTGCATGTGCGAGAACTAAAATCGTGCTTTAAATGTCAGCTGCAGGGCAATAAAAACACCAGCACTCTCGGAAGCAATAAACCCCAAAGTTTATTGGGTATAAAGTACGCTAAGACGCGTTTCGGCTACCGCCTTTGTCAATAATGGTGGGCGCCGAGAAACGACAGATTTAAATAATTCTGTTCACGGACATCAACAAAGGACACCAGACATCCCTCTGTCCATCGGTGTCGGCCATCTTACAACATGCAAGTAAACAGGCATTATTACATTTATAACATAAGGCCACCGTTTAGAATGATTACAACTCCGACGTTACTGCCCTGAATGGGCAAATACACCTTACATTACATATTCATGTGATCTCTGTTCATAAATTCAAACACTTTGTCGCCCTGTATGGGCTTCAATCATCAGGTTCGAAATCATGATCCTCATTATATCACCCTGAATGGGTTGTTACCAACTACATTTGAGGCTACTCTGCCTTCATGTTCTTACAGTTTGTCTTATATCATTTGATGCCACAATTCATTCCCAAATTTCATCAGTTTAGTACACTTTTTCTCAAAACAATGATTACAGATGGATTGCCATTTTCTCCCCACTATTCAGACCCCACGGTATTTTCGTTTGGGTGTCTATAATGTACCTAGATTCTAGTCTACGAAGCTGCAACTGCCTATCTCCTCCCCTTATGTTGAGGGGGACATGGTCCATGCAAAAGAACTTCAACCGATCCCTGTTGCTTTTGTGATGCGTCTCAAAGTGTCTTGCCACAGGGTGCGTGACATCCCTGTTGACAATCGCTTTGAGGTGTTCTAAAATGCGCACCTTAGTTTGGTGTATGGTGCTGCCAATATACCTCAAGCCACACGGACATACCAAACAGTACACCGTGTGGCTGGTTTTGCAGTTCATGAACTTCATGATTCTTTTAGGTGCTTCAAGACCGGGTACATTGTAGGATAGGACTTTGTGGCAATTTCTACACGCCTTACATTTCCCGCAGGGGAAGAACCCTGTTATTTTACCAAAAGCGGCTGGTCTGCTGTCGGAGGGACAGTGGCTCTGCACTAAATGGTCTCTTAAAGTCCTTGTTCTCCTAAATGACAAAAGCGGTGCCTTGGGCAAATCCTCACCTATTATGGAATCGGATTTCAAAATATGCCAATTTTTCCTTAGCACACTCCTGATGTCATTAGCATCGCTAGAATAGTCTATGATCATCCTCAGATTGTTATGGACCAACTCTCTTTCGTTACTGCCACTAGCCCGTAAGTTCTCATTGACCAGCTCCCATCTCGATTTGGTGTCCGCCTTCCTTTTTGATTGAAGGAGAGTATCTGTATGATACCCCCTAGTCGCAAACCTCTGCATGTTATCTTTCGCTGCTGCCTGGAAATCGCAATCCCTTGTGCAATTTCTCTTAATCCGTAATAGTTCACCATACGGTATGCTAGTTTTTATTTTGTCAAAATGGCAACTGCTGGCATGTAGCAGGGAATTCCCATCAGTTGGTTTCCTGTGCAAAGATGTGCACAGTCTACCCTCTGCTGCGAATACTGTTAAATCCCAAAAATTCACAGATGTTTGACTTATCTCACCTGAGAGTTTAAGGTTCAAATCATTATCATTGAGCACTCTCAGATATTCATTCACTGATTGTACCGTGCCCCTATAAATGATGAAAAGATCGTCAATATACCTGTTCCAACTAATCACATTACAGGTCCATTCATCATTGGTCTTTGCCCAGGCCACCTGCTTCTCCCACCAGCCTACGAAAAGATTTATATGTATATATATATACATTTAAAATGTGTTTTGAACTTGTTTTTTAACATTTGTAAATGTATTTTTTCAACTGTTTCACTATTTAGCCTAAAATGTATGGACTACATCTGCCATAACCATACCCTGTGTCCCTCAGAACGTTTCTGTACAGATTTGTGTTTTTTGAGTAGGAGACGTTTCACACATGCTTGAGGGATCATTTACAGGCCCTTTTAGTATTTAATGTTTAATGAAAAACATTATTTTACAAATCCCCTTGAGGAGATTTCGTTCACCCGACAGAACTGTTTGTAGCTCAAAACTACATCTACCATAAGGCATCTGGAAGGTAATAATGAGCATTGATCAGGAGTGTTTTTTTCAAATGCTACTTCCTTTAAAAATAGGATACCCTTTACACCTTTTAAAAAATAATGTAATACGTTCCAACTTACCTTTGGATGTAATAGGTGGGGCAAAGGTATCAATATCTGAAAGCCCCACTAGACTTTCTGAGTCAAAGGTGCTTTCGATCAAGTCTTCTAGAGGTGTTGAAAGTGCCTGGGTTGAGTGTCTCTCACCTTTTCTACAGGCAGTTGCAAGTCGATTTGCTACTTTTTCTTTTGTGGTGCATGCAATCCACCACTTCCTTATCTCCTCAAAGATACGCTGTGTCACTCCCACTTCATTTATTCCGGGTTTTCTTTTTTGAGTCATCTTCAACCTAGAATGAGCGTTTGCCAAATAGCTAATCACAATGCAAAACTCATTCTTCAGTGACAACTTCCAGCTCTTTTTCATTGAATTTCAGCTTTCTTTTGTGCCTTCTAGTTTCCTTTTCACTCTTCTCTTGGGAAATGATGGTGAAAGGTTGCTCCAAAATACTTAGAACTGTAGCCAGGGTGCTGAGCTCACACAGCCTATCTTTCTCCCATTCAGAATCCTCTAGAGACATTGTGTGAAAGAACTTCCTCTATGTGATGTCATCAAGCTGATCCTGAATGAGAATTTCACAATTTGATATTCCTAAATATTGATTTGCAATTTACTGAATGTTTATGAGGAAATCTCTAAATTGCAAATGCGAATCATACCATTTTGCAAATTCATAAAAATACCAATTTCCAAATTGCAATACAGTAAAATTCATAATTTGGAAATCTCTACTCAAAACCTCAGTGCATCTGGTCCTAAATCTACTAACTGGAGCTGACAAAGATTTGTCTAGCATATCACCCATTAAATCATTGACATGCCCTTCAATAATGTACTAGGCAGGAAAGTGTAAGACATACCTTGTTAGACAGTCCTGTTATACTTGGCACCCTTGGCCTGGTAGCCCGCCTAACCTTTTGTCTTCAACATTCCTATTTGCTGACTTCATTTGCTGGTTTTAGGACTCTGCACACTTTACTACTGATAACAAGTGCTAAAGGCCTTGTGCTCTCTCCTTAAAACATGGTAAGATTGGCTTTTACCCAATTGGCATATTTCATTTACCTGTACATCCCTAGCAAATTGGCACCTGTGCCCAAGGCCTGTAAATTAAATGCTACTAGTGGTCCTGCAACACTGATAGTGCCACCCACTTAAGTAGCACTTTAAACATGTCTTGGGCCTGCCATTACAACCTGGTTGTCCAGTTTTAAACTGCCATTTCGACCTGCAAAATAAACCTTTTGCATGGCCCAAACCTTTCTTTTTAAGACATATAAGTCAGGCCTAGGGTAGGCCATGGACACCCCAGAGGGCAGGTTGCAGTCCATTTAAAAAGTTTGATATGTACTTTTAAGTTTCACATGTCCTGGTAGTGAAAAACTCTTAAATTTGTATTTCACTACTGCAAGATCTACCTCTCCCGTAGGATAGCATTTGAGTTATTTTACTACATCTTATTAGTGTAATTTCCAAATAGGAATAGGCAGCTAATGTGCTGACCTGCTATCTCCTGTCTACTGTCCTCTTCCTGGATGAGAAGGACCTGCAACTCTTGAACCTTGAAACTGAGACTGACTCCAAGGGCTAGTTAGCTGGCCTCCTGATCTGAAGCCTCAGTGACACAACAGGCTTCCAACAACCTTTCACCTGCACCTGGACTCTGTCATCTGTGATTCTCCCCTGCCAAGTGTTCCCACTCCAGTTCTGGGCCCGTGGAAGTGGGTTTAAGGTGCTCTGCCAGCCTCTGTGGATACAGCGAACCAATGCATCTCCTCTGTTGCATTGCACAAATCTGAGCAGAACTGGCACATCACTGCTGCCTGGATTGGACCTGTCACAAAGACCTGCATCACCTTCACATCCACATTGGGACCGCCATTGTGCAATGCTTCCTTGCGCCGGCCCTCGCAACCCTCATCGACAGCAGCCTTGATGACGATGCCGGACTCCGCTTTGCAGCCTCACATTTGCTCTTAACCAACACATCGCCCCAACTGCACACTGTATCCTTGATGCTGGACTTTGCATCGCAAGCCCTGTCGGCGGGATCCTCAAAAATGATGTGGGCCCTCACATCGCAGTCTCACTGCACCTCTGAACCAATGCAACACTGCATGATGCATCTTCGGCACAGATCCTCACGATGCTGTGCAAACTAGGATTTAAGGTACTTTCTTCAGCAGGCCTAACTGGGTCCCAGAAGACGGCCCACGCTCAATTGTGGTTCGCCTGAACTTGTGACTTTGGCCCAGTCAGGTCAAGACCAGATCTTCACTGTTGGTGCTTTGTTTTTTTGTGCTATTTTCCCTAAAATCTTTAAAATTGGGTACCTCCGGTTCTACGAATTAGATTTTGCCATCTTGGTCTTAGTTTATTTATTAAAGAAAGCTCTATGTTTTCTGATTTGGTGTTGGATTATTTGTTGGTGTGGTGTTTTTCACTTTATTACTGTTTAAGTGTTGCACAAATACTCTACAAATTACCTCTAAATTATTCTTGACTGGTCTGTGCCAAGCTACCAGAGGGTCGAACACAGGTTAATTTATGGTTCGCTTGTGCCTCCCCTGACAAGGATTTTGCTTGCTGCTTGTCCAGGGCTCACTCCCAAGTCAACCAACAACACAATTTCTTACAAGGCCCAATATTGTCAAAACATGACCATAAAAGGACATTGTACACTGTATGGTGAATTCTAAGTCTAGCTATGGTTCACTTGACAGACACTTCTGACCTGTGTTCCTGAATCTCATTTCACCAGGATAGTCACCTCTTTTATGCATATTTATCACCCACCTGTCACGTGGCTCAGTCCTCGATTGCAAAAATTGATCAAGAATCCTCCCTTACTCAAAACAAGCATTTGCAATGCAATAGGTCTCGCATTCATGCGAGTTTGAGCTATTGGCATTGTAAATGACAATGCCTTTTATTTATGTTTTGGATTTTAAAACATAAGTAAAAGGCATTGTCATTTACAATACTGATAGCTTAAACTCTCGCAAATGCGATACCTATTGCATTGCAATAAAGGGCCTTCTCGACCGCTTGTTAGATTGTAAATATCAGAGGAAGAGACCGGCCTGCGACGTCTTCAAAGTAGTGATAAATAGCGCAGTGAAGAAGATGTGTAAGTGTTGTAAATTACACAGACACAAAGTGTAAAGTGACAATTACATATTCTCTGAGCTATAAACACTAACAAAGTGCTCCAACACCTTTTGCTATGTGATTACACTGTCGCGGCTCAGGAGGAAGAGCGGGAGGGGGCTATATCCTGCCCTCTCCGTGATTTGAGTGTGCAGTGTGGCATTGCATAATGTCATTGCTATCTTTGGCCTAATAAAAAACACTCTAGCTGTAGTAGGGCATGGAGTGAAGGGAGGGATGGTCTCTGCTGCAGCTCCAGCCTCGTACAGTGCCCCTGCTATTACTTGTGAGTGAGAGGTGCTGAGGTGGTGGTATTGGTATTGGTGGTGGTGGTATTGGTGGTGGTGGTGGTATTGGTATTGGTGGTATTGGTGGTGGTGGTACCAGTAGTGGTGGTATTGGTGGTGGTGGGATTGGTGGTGGGATTGTTGGTATTGGTGGTGCTGGTATTGATGGTATTGGTGGTGGTGGTATTGGTGGTGGTGGAGGTGGCATTGGTGGTATTGATGGTGGTGGTGGTGGTATTGGTGGTGGTGGTATTGGTGGTGGTGGTATTGGTGGCGGTATTGGCATTGGTATTGGTTGTGGTGGTATTGGTATTGGTGGTGGTATTGGTATTGGTGGTGGTGGTACTGGTATTGGTGGTGGTGGTATTGGTGGTGGTATTGGTGGTGGTGGTATTGGTAGTGGTATTGGTGGTGATATTGGTGGTATTGTTGGTGGTGGTTTTGGTGATGGTATTGGTGGTATTGGTGGTGGTGGTGGTATTGGTGGTGGTGGTGGTATTGGTGGTAGTGGTGGTAATGGTGGTGGGGTATTGGTGGTGGTATTGGTGGTGGTGGTGGTATTGGTATTGGTGGTGGTATTGGTATTGGTGGTGGTGGTATTGGTGGTGGTATTGGTATTGGTACTGGTGGTGGTGGTATTGGTGGTATTGGTGGTGGTGGTGGTATTGGTGGTATTGGTGGTGGTGATGGTATTGTTGGTGGTGGTATTGGTGGTGGTGGTTGTATTGGTGGTGGTGGTATTGATGGTATTGGTGGCATTGGTGGTGGTGGTATTGGTGGTGGTATTGGTGGTAGTATTGGTGGTGGTCATATTGGTGGTGGTATTGGTGGTAGTGGTGGTATTGGTGGTAGTATTGGTATTGATGGTGGTATTGGTATTGGTGGTGGTGGTATTGGTATTGGTGGTGGTGGTATTGGTATTGGTGTTGGTGGTGATATTGGTGGTGGTGGTATTGGTGGTGGTGGTGGTGGTATTGGTAGTGGTGGTGGTATTAGTGGTGGTGGTATTGGTGGTGGTATGGGTGGTGATGGTGGTATTGGTCGTGGTATTTGTGGTGGTATTGGTGGTGGTGGTATTGGTGGCAGTGGTGGTATTGGTGGTGGTATTGGTGGTATTGGTGGTGGTGGTATTGGTATTGTCAGTGGTGGTGGTGGTATTGGATTGGTGGTGGGGGTATTGATGGTGGTGGAATTGGTGGTGGTGATGGTGGTATTGGTGGTGGTGGTATTGGTGGTAGTGGTATTGGTGGTGATGGTATTGGTGGTGGTGGTAGTATTGGTGGTGGTGGTATTGGTGGTGGTGGTATTGGTGGTGATATTGGTGGTGGTGGTATTCATGGTTGTGATGGTGGTATTGGTGGTGGTGGTATTGGTGGTGGTGGTATTGGTGGTGGTATTGGTGGTAGTGGTGGTGGTATTGGTGGTGGTGGTATTGGTGGTGATGGTGGTTGGATTGGTGATGGTGGTATTGGTGGTGGTGGAGGTGGTGGTATTGGTGGTGGTGGTGGTATTGGTGATGGTGGTATTGGTGGTGGTGGTAATGGTGTTGTTCATAAAACAGGCTTTTGAAAACAACCCGTCAGGTGGCTTTAGTGCAGATGACATGTAACACAGATGTGCTGTTGTCAGCTTCAGCCCATTAGCACACGATTATGTGCCACCTGGAATTCACATGACTTATTTTGCTAATCATTTCTAAATCCATTTTACTTGGGGGGGGTTGAAACAGACACGATATAATGCCGGGTTAAAGTGATTGAAAGTGGGCACCCGTGTTACGGAGGCGGCTGTGCTGCTTAAAAAAACACCAGCGGTTTCAGCTGAAGCAGTGCATGTCCGGCCTGCAGTAAGAGAAACTCAATAAAGTAAATAGTGCTTACAGACTAAATACCAGGTACCGTGTAACAACCGAAGTAAAGGGGCCAGTAGCCATGGGAGGTTCAAATGAAGACAAGGCTGTACTAAGGAGGGACTAACAAGCCTATTAACGAATTCGAAGGCAGCATTTACGAAAGACAATGACACAAGTCAATGAAAAATATGGGCAGAGAGTGGGCGCTGGCTTCTCTCCCATACTCTACTACAGCCGTCTCAAAGAGCGAGCAGTGTGTGCGCGCTGCTGCTAGGCTCAACCTAAAAACAGGGGAAGCCCCAACTGATCTAAGAAATGTCTGTCTGACTTTTAACTTTCCCTTCCTTGTAAATGCCTTGGAATGCAGCATAGGAGTGCATATCAAACTGCACAAAGCTAAAAATTACTTTGCAGGAGTGCTTCAGTCTGATTTTAGAGTAGGATGAAATACTGAAAAAATTGTAAGAATTATTGACAAAGCACTTCAGTTTTGAGACTAAGACGTTTCCTGTTTGCCCATTTTCCCGTAATTGTCTGAAGAGTTCATACAGTAAATCTCTAAAAATCCTAATAGACACTTTGGCCCACATTACGAATGTCCTTCTCTTTTCTGATCCTCGTGCAAACTGGAGTTTGAATCGGAATAGGAAGGTATGTGGTAGTTAGCACATACCTTGCAGATTTCACTAGGAAATTGTAGTCAAGTGAAACCTTACAAATTTTACCAAGGGCAAAATGCCCGATTAATGCAGGTACATGCACATTTTTGTGCGCAAACCACCAACATCTAAATGATATGCCCCATTTTAAAGGCACAATCTATAATAGGCGATACATATTGCTATGCTTTCAAATTAAAATTCCTTCCAAATTCCTATGCCCGTGGTATTGAATTTTAAAAGGTGCGATAATTAACTCCTTTTATTCGGACCACTTATGATGAGGGCCGTATATTGTGGCCAATCACAGGTTTCTCTTTAATAAAAAACAAACACTTTATACCAAACACCATATAAATGATGTTCCAGACTTGAGAAAGTTTTCAAGGTACCCCATCAGAGTGAAACATATAAGCTGAGTTATTTTCAATTACAATTGATGGAATATTTGATTAATCTAAGCTTATGAGAACAAAAATGTGAAAGAATATTGCCGTCTGTTATCATAACTTATCAATTCGACTTGAACTAAAATGCAATTAACACATATGTTTCTCCTCACCAACAAAAGTGAATGAAGTATTTCTTGCTGTCCATTAACATCAGAGTTGTTATGAGAGTCGCATTCAGACTTCCCAGCCTTGATTCGACCTGAAGATTTCCACCCTACATTTCCTGTCGAATTATCTCGCTGTTGCGTGTTCTCTTCTATTTCTTCTTTCGCCCTTGTCACTTTTTTCCTTTCTTTCTCTTCAGTATTTTTGCTTCCTCTTCTTCCTTTGCCTCTCTTACTCCAATGATGAACAATACGACCTGGGGCCAGATGTACGACCATGACAATTTGCGACTCACAAATTGCGCTCGAATGCGAGTCGCAAAATGCCATGTACAACAGTGTCTGAGACACTGTTTGCAATTCCCAATGGGGTCGCAAATTGCATGCCTCATGAATATTCATGGGGCACTCGCAATTTGCGACCCCATTGGGAATGGCTGGCCCTCCCAGGGATGGTGGCCTGCTGGGCTCAGCAGACCTCCATGTCTGGGACTGCTTTTAAATAAAGCAGTTCTTTTTTTTTAAAATGCAGCCTGTTTTCCTTAAAGGAAAACGGGATGCATTTAAAAAAAAAAAATGAAAAGTTTTCGTTTCATTTTTTAAGAGCAGGTAGTGGTGCCTAGGACCACCGCCTGCCCCTATAAAATATTTTCCCCTGCATTTGCAAAGGGGAAGGGGTCCCCTGGGGACCACTTCCCATTTGCGAGGGCATTACCACCCTCTTGAAGAGGGAGGTAAATTGCAAGTGTTTTGCGACTGCAATTGCGGTCGCAAAACATTCATACATGGGGTAGAGAGTCGCTATTAGGAAAGGACGCCCTTGAAACGCCCCTTCCTAATAGCGAGTCGCAATTCCTATTTAGCGAGTCGCAAAAAAATTGTGACTCGCTAAATAGGAATTGCACATGGCCCTAATAATTTTTGCATGCGCCATTGGGTCGCTAACCCATTTGCGCATGCAATTTAGGGTCGTACATCTGGCCCCTGGTCTCCAAAAATGAGTTGAGAAGCTCAGCACCTCTAATCATTTGCACACATTAAGCACTGGTAGTTAAGCCTTAAGCATGATGTATGCTGAAACCGTGCTACTGGTGGTTGGTCTCAAAATAGGATTACAATTTGGGGGCAAATTGTTGATGCTTGCTCCCGTGATCCGTAGCAGGTAACACCTGACACAAATCACCAGAGTATAAAGAATACGTGCAGTGTTTGTGCACCTAGAAATGCAGATTAACACTCACTATTTGTGGGTGATTCTGCAGTCGTAGGTGCCCAACTTGTAGTTGTGGTCAAATTGCATATTCACTATTTTGCAAACTGGTGTTATTGCAAACTAGTGAGTGCATGATTTGCGTCAAATTCCTGTGGTACCATCACGACTGGATGTATCACAGATAATTTCTTGGTTCTAAGAGTTTTTTTCTATTTTCCCATTATAATCAGGAGGTACTCACTTTTTAGGTTGAGCCTGGGCAGTGCATGTGCTGCTGCGAGGCATGCAGTATTGGAGTAGGGCTTTGAAGCCCCGCCCACTCTCCGCCCATATTTTTAATTGGCTTTTGTCATTGTCCTTCGTAAACGCTGGCTTCCAAGTCATTATTAGGCTTGTTAGTCCCTTCTTGGTACTGCCTTATCTGCATTTGTTACCTCCTAAAACGACTGGACCTTTTACTTGTCTTGTTACATGGACTGCTTTATCTTGGCTGTGAGCACTATTTTGTTTAATAATTTGCCCCTACTCCACCCATTACGTCGCAGGACGCCACCCGCTTTTATTTTATTTACTAATGGTGGTACGCTTTAACTATAGTGGCCAGGTTTCTTTCTTTATTTTAGCAGAGCGGCCTGCTTTAAGTAAAGCGGTCACGGTTACTTATTATTTTTGTTTGTTTACTAGCGCCCATGCGGTGCTTTCACATTCATGGAGGCTGCGCCCCTTTCTTTAGACAAGCCACGTCTAAAGAAAGGTGCGCAGTCGCTATTAAAGTGAAAGCGTGGCTTGGGCACTTTTACAAAAAAAAACATCTGTTTGTCAACTTGACAAACAGATGCATTTTTTTGTCAAAGCGCCCCATGCCGCGGTTTCACTTTAATGTCGGCCACGCCCCTTTCTTTAGGCGCGGCTTGTCTAAAGAAAGGGGCATGGCCTTCATGTCTGTGAAAGCGCGGCATGGAGGCTAGTAAACAAACAATTATTTGCAATGCAATAGATCTCGCATTTGCGAGAGTTTAAGCTATTGCATTGCCAATAGATCAAACTCTCGTAAATGCGAGACCTATTGCATTGCAAATGCTTGTTCTCAGTAGTCACGGGTGCCCAGTTTTGATGCCCTTCTATTAACCTTCACAAGTGGCATTCTTTGGCAAATAAAGTAAAAAACTCAGAAGATACAATGAAAAAATACTTTTTATGAATGGTTGTTTCAATTTCAATACGACTAAGTGCTACATAGTTGCAGATAATGTCCAGAATGTATTAGAGGTTTTGATATAGTGATTACTAAATCCATGAGATAGTATCAGAGCACTTGAGATTGAGAACAGAAACAGCCAAAATTGGATGAAGTTGTAGATTTTGATAACAATTTTCATTGTAGAGGTTTCTTATATTTTTGGAGTTGAGGCATTGGATGACTCTACCCTCAGGTTTTTGCTGCAGTTACAGAGTCACTTTGGATGCTAGGTAGGAGGGATTTCCCAAGTGAAGTTCCTTGTGGGTAATGCAGGTACTTTTAAACATACTTCATGCATCCAGAAGTAATCAGTCAAATATTTTTGAAATGGGTTTGATGTGATCAACTTTCAATCAATCAATTCAATTCAATTACTTTATTCGGATAAAAACATATCCATAAAAGAGCAGTTCGTACATAATACAAAAAATAGACAAATTCACATTAATCAAATAACCATTATATAAAACCAATGCAATAAAGATGTTATTTAAACATTGCACATCGTGTTACTTGCGCGAACGTCAGTTTTCAAGAAAGCACCCACGCGAAATTCTAATTCATCATCTTCCAAGTTCAAGATAATCCTATATGCGACCCCAAAATCAACAAGTATTTAAAAAAAAAAAAAGTATTAAAACAACTTAGTACACTGTATATAAAACTTGCAGAAGAATAAAAATGTAGTGTAGTTTGCCCAGACCGGCCGTCACACGGGCATGGCAAAGAATCAAGATTAGCGTAAAAACCAAGGGGGAAACATAATAAAAATGTCACTGTGCCAGCCCTTAAACGGAAGAGGAGACCCCGCTCCCAACGGCCCATAGATTTAGTGAGATAGCTAACCAACTGATAATGAATATTCAAAGGACATAAAAGTGGCTACAGTTGGTTTCCTGGATTCCCTATCAAATCTGTCCTTTCTATAATGCGTATATAGTGCCGATCGAAGATCTTTTTTACTTACAGTGTCTATCTTGTGTGGGCTTTCAAAGATATCTTCATAATCAACCCTGCTGAAGCTGGATCTCACCACAGCTAGCCATGGAATGTCCATGGCCTTTTCGCACTTAAGGCAATCTCTTATAATTTCTCTTGTGAGGGACGCCGCTGGATTTTTCCAAACAGCTAGCCAAAATAGAGCAGGACGGGTCTTTATATAATTCTTCAATATAGTGTAAATTTAATTAGCTATGACAAACATATTGAGATGTAGAGATAGGGGCTCCCAGGAGTTTCCGAAAAAACCTATTCTCCTCGTGCTGGATGTTACAGGTCTTTGAGAAGCCCCATACCTCAGAGCCATAGGTTTAAATGGGTAAGATAACCCCTGGCCTCCTGGGTTGGGGAGACGAAGAACCGAATTGATTGCTTTGGAAAACTTATTCCTGCAGTACACTGTGTGGTCAGACCATGAACCATTAGCTGCAAAACCCAGCCCCAAGTAGTGAAAAGTGCTAGTGCGTTGTAAACTTTGGTTACCCTCAGAGACAATATTTAAAGGGCGCTTCCTTGGCCCGCAAGCCATTATAAAGGATTTTTAAAGATTAATGCATAGGTCTAAAGAGGCCATAAAATTTACAAAGCCCTGCACCAAAAGGTGCAGTGCGTTAGGTGTACGACCCATTAATACCGCGTCGTCAGCGTAAAGCAGGGCTGAGAGTGTATGACCGTTAACTCTAGGGACGTCTTTAGTAAGCACTGTTAGGGATGTATGTAGGTTGTTAAAATATAAAATAAAGTGTAACTGGGCCAAAACACATACCTGCCTGACCCCTCCGCAGACTCTGATGTCATTAGAGACCTCCCCACCTGTATTGATCCTGACCTGAGCTTTCAGATCCCACTCCAAATATGCTAAAAAATGTACTAAAACCTCATCCAACTCATATTCCAATGAGATGGACCACAGTCGGGACCGATTAACATAATCAAATGCTGAAGTCAAGTCCAAAGAAGCCAAGTATATTGGTGACCGCTGTGCAATTGTGTATTTCCCGATTATTAAGTTAATGCTTATGCAATGTTCCATAGTTCCTACCTTACTCCTAAAACCAAGTTGACAGGGTTGTAAGATAGAGTTCTCTTCAGTCCAGATTTTAATCTTATTGTATAGAACCCTCCCTAGGATTTCCAATGTAGTGTCAATCAGGGAGAGGGGTCTGTAACAACCAGGCTGAGAACGGTCGCCCTTTTTAAAAATAGGGACGATAATACTGGTTGGCCAGGTGCTTGGTAACAGGGTCAATCAATCAATCAGGGGTTTGTAAAGCGCAGCAACTCACCCGTTGAGGGTCTCAAAGTGCTGAGGGGGAGTGGGGCTGCTGATCCGTCTGGGCGTTGAGGTTCATTCAAATAGCCAGCTCTTGAGATCCTTCCTGAATCGAGTCAGCGATGGGGAATGCCTGAGGTGGAGGGGCAGGGTGTTCCAGGTCATGGCGGCGAGGTAGGAGAAGGATATTTCTCTGGTTCTGGTCTTGTGAATCCGTGGGACGGTGGCCAGGGCAAGTTTGGTGGATGGAAGGTGTCTGCGGGGACATGGAAGGAGAGGCGGTGGCTCAGATATGCTGGTCCTGCGTTGTGGAGAGCTTTGTAGGCATATGTGAGGAGCTTGAAGGTGATTCTCTTGTTGACTGGGAGCCAGTGGAGTTGTTGGAGGTGTTGAGTGATGTGACTGCAGTGGGGAATGTCGAGGATAAGTCTGGCTGCGGCGTTTTGGACGTTCTGTAGTCTCCTGAGCTGTTTCTGGGTGATGCTGGCATAGAGTGCGTTGCCATAGTCGAGTCTGCTGGTGATGAGTGCATGGTTGACCGTCTTTCTGGATTCTGTGGGGATCCATCTGAGTGTCTTTCGGAGCAGACGAAGCATGTGGAAATAGGATGAGGATACGCATTGATCTGGCAATTCATTGTGAGCGAGGAGTCCAGTATGATTTTGAGGTTGCGTGAGTGGTCTGTGGGGGTGAGAGGGGTTCCCAGACTGGCGGGCCACCAGGGGTCATCCCAGGCTGAGGGGGCGGGTCTCAGGATTAGTACTTCAGTCTTGTCCAAGTTGAGCTTGAGGCAGTTATCTTTCATCCCAGTGGCCAAATGTCATCTTCCAAGCAATGAGCCAGGCAGAAGAATTCAGAACAGCTTGCAATGAAGCAAGTCTGTTTTTAGTGGGGCGTATAAGAAGGGCAGTGATGTAATCAACTCTCAATATGAAAAATTTGGAAAAGTTATTTCAGGTCCAATCTAGGATGAAAGTGTCTGATACTACTTAATTGCAGATGATGTTTGGCAAATGTGGCTGTAGCTTTAATGTGGGTGTTGAGGCTAAGTTGAAATCACAGGGTGACACCTAAGGACTTAGCTGAAGTGATGGTTTTGGGAGATGCCTATTGCTTCTAACTTCTTTTGCCAACATGGTGTTAATCGGAATGAAATCAAAAATCACTTATGGATTTCGGTGCATTCAGTTTCATGTTGGTCATTCTAGAACTCTATTAGACAGTTTATTAAGACTGAAAGGTTTTGGAGCAATTTGTTTTCAGGTAGATCTGTGTGTCTTCTGCGTACTGGTGGAAGCCAATGCCTTAGGTTTGCATTAGTTCAGCCAGGGAGTTCAAAATATAGGTTGAAAAGCATAAGAGCCAGTAGAGAGATTACATATCTACTGTTAATGAGGGTGCAGCTTAAGTGCAGGAGTGATGGCTGACTGTTGAATGACGTGGTGCTTATGGTATTAAGATTGCTAAAGCATGCCAATCTCATCTTGGGTATGAGTCCTCAAGCCCTTTGATTGAGCAGGAGAGGATGTCCATTCGGTGTGGGAGTAAGAGCAGTAGGATAAATGAGTGAGGAGCAGAGGGAATAAAAAAAATTAAAAAAACACTTACCTGGATACGCCGTTCTCTTCTCTTCTCCCGGGCAGCAGGAACCAGGAAGCACACAGCCTCCAAGACTCCCCTGACCAATCACAACGCTGCCTTACAGCAGCGATGTGTTTGATCTGAGCGCTGTGGTTCAGCACTCAGACAGGGGCTGGGAGGATGTGCATGTTCTCCAACCAGGCTGTAAGGCAGCCTGGGTGGAGAACATGCACAGTGCGCATGACGGGCCGGCCAAAATTTAATGCGCACTTAGGACGTGCCTACCACTTCTCCCCCAGCTCTAAACAGCCCACCCCGCCCTCCAACCAACTGAGCCAGTACGGTTAAATGAAATGATAATAACGTTGCGTAATTATGATTTTATTTTTCCATTTTGAATTGCCCTGGGGGGGGCGGTTTGGGTGGTCGACGCTCCTCTGCCTTAGCGGAGGACCCACCACTGATTCCCACATGAACCCCTCACAGGTTACAAGGCGAAACATCTATTCAATGTGAGCCTCATGCTCAACCCTCTTTTTGAGCTTTCCAGCTTCAAGGATGTTAACCTCTTCCGTGCGTCGGACGGCTCTCGGCCGTCTGACGTCACAGTGGGCGTGTGCGTCGGACGGCCAGGGGCCGTCCGATTTGCGCACGTGTAGAATTCGCCTGCACAGCGGGGGAATGTGCGCCGCAGCGAAGCGGTTAAAGAGCCCGAGTATAAATGCCTGTTTGGGTTAGGACAGGGCTTGATGGATCTTTTTGCTCCTTAGGTGGGTGATACTCCCTGCATAGCGATTCCCCATCATGGAGCTTCTTCTTCCAGGCAAGACATCCTCCCAAATCAGTGCTTACTGATTGTGAACAGGTGAAGCCAAGCCTCAAGAAGGCCGAAGTTCCAAATCCCCACTCTTGTTTGCAAGGTGGCACACCAATTCAAGGTGGCTGAGGGGCCGTACGGGCAGAATTTTTCCATTTCTTCTATGAAATAACCATAAAGGCCACATACTTTCCCCCTGTATTCTTGCAAATGTACAGTCTTATTATCAAAAGTGTGTTTTACGGAGCTACGTGAATTTAATGTTTAGAATTTTTAATATATTTTTAGCATTGCAATATGTTTTTTTTTTTTCTTTTTTGACTATTAATTTAAGATAAACATTTTATTGTAAATACAAAAAATAAAATTAATATAGAATTAAATACAAAACAATATATATATATATATATTTTTTTTTTTTAATTAAACATTTTCAATTAACTTACACAGCTACAGTCGTTCCAGTTACCATTGCAGCACAGTACATTATCAAGTATACACAATATAAAGGAGATATTGTACACTTCCCCAGCCACATCCGCAGTCTTGTGCTCCTTGGGCCAATCCTGTTACAGAGTTATACATAGAACAATCCCCTTCAGGTCTTGATCAAATCTGGGTTTTCTCGTAGATATACAGCGTATGGTTCCCATATGTTTATGGCCCTAGATATCGTCGGTAATTCCTCCGCATACAATGCTAAGTTGTCTTTACAGTATACAGCATCCAGCAGCCATTGGCCTATCCTTGGTACACGTCTACTATCCCAATGCATTGCTACTCTACGCTTAGCCAATAACAGTAGTATCGCAACTAGTTTTTTCTTCAGTGCTGTTACAGGTATAAACAACCCCAACAGACATACTTGCGGCGTACATTCCAATGCACAGGGTATCATCCTACTGATATGTCGGGTCGCTTCCTCCCAGAATTGATGCACTTTCTCACAACCCCAAGCTAAGTGCAGGAAGTCTGCTTGTTCCGACCCACATCTTTTACAGCTCGAGGTATCCCGCAACCCATATCTATACAACTTTACCGGCGTGTAGTATACCTGATGAAGGTATTTGTAGTGTATTATTCGTAGGTTGCCATTCGATGTAAGCAGCATGGTAAGTGTGCAGCATGAGACCCAATCGTCCTCTGTTATAGCGGTGTCTAATAACTCGTTCCACCTGTCACGTGCTTTTAGAGTTGTCGCCCCTATATCCGCTTGTAATTGTTTGTATAATCGCGATACTATATGTTTGTGATCTGGCGTTGCTATTAGATAATGCAATGTCTGCAGCGTGGGTGGTTCAGTCGGGTAGGAAGAGTAGTGCCTGTTAATTGCTGCCGTCAGTCTGTGGTATATGAATCGAAATAGTAACGACTGGTTACCTATGTATGATAGATCAGTTAATGTGATAAAGTTGCCATTGAGATACAGATCTCCCATCGTCGCCACTCCTACTCGTTCGAGTATGATCATACTGTTTCTCTCCTGTGTAACGGATAACTGTGGGTGCTCAGCTAACGGCATATTAGGCGTGTATATAGGTGCTTTATGCGCTATGCGGGCCATAGTACCCCAAGCCTGTGAGGTCGAGCGTATCGTGTTTATTTCACAGTGTGCCAGGTGCCGTCTGGTGTGTGTGATTATACTTTTTAATGGGATCGGGTCCGCATCGCCATCTTCCACTGCTATATGTGGCAGGTATTTCACCGGGTGAAACCAATAGTGCGCAAAATGAGCTTGAGCACATAGATAGTATAGGTAGAGATCTGGGACTGCGAATCCCCCCGCTGCATATGGCAGCGTTAAAACATTCAAGCTAACACGTGCCTGTTTGCCTGCCCAGATAAGTTTGATTAGATTCATACGGAGTCTCCTAAAAATGGATTGCGGTGGTGGAATTGGAATGTTGATGAAAAGGTATAGCAGCTTAGGCAGTATCACCATTTTTATTAAGGAGACTCTGTCCGCCAGGGAAAGTGGCAGCGTAATCCACCTTGCAATCTGTGTTTCAATCTTTTCTAGTGCTGTACCATAATTCTGCCTAATAACCAGGGCTGAGTCCCTGTGTACCCACACTCCCAAATATTTCAGGGGGTCTTCCTGCCAGACTAGAGGAAATTCTAGCGGCGTAGGTTTCGTGGTTTCCGTCAATGGAAGTACCGCCGATTTAGCCCAGTTGATCTGTAGGCCAGAGTAGCGTCCAAATTTTATGTATTCCCGTAGTACCGACGATAGGTGCTTATCAGGGTCCCTTATGTACAGCACCATATCGTCTGCGTATAACGATATACTGATTGGCCGCAGATTAAATTGCAATGCTGTATGTGCATATTTTTGGCGTACCTTGCATGCCAGTGGTTCTAGCGCTATTGAAAACAATAGTGGGGACAGAGGGCATCCCTGTCTTGTTCCTCGTTGTATTCGGACTATTCCGGAAATGTGTCTGTTAACCTTAACGCGAGCCGTGGGCTTCTGGTACAACAAAGCTATCCAATTCAACAGCATGGGAGGGAGGCCTATTCGCTGCAATATAGCGAACATGTAGGGCCACTCCACCGAGTCAACCGCTTTAGCGGCGTCCAGCAACACCGCCACTGCCTTCATGTCTGGGTTCAGCTGGTGTAACAGTGCGAATATAGTTCTTAGGTTGTGCGCCGTCGATCTATCTGGGATAAATCCCGACTGATCAGGCAATACAATGGTAGACATCAAAGGTTGCAATCTAGTGGCCACAATCTTCGCTAAAATGTTACTGTCTGTGTTAATTAAAGATAGCGGCCGGTATGAGTCTACCTGATCCGGGTCTTTGTCCGGCTTCAACAATGCCACAATGAGGGCTTCCTGTAATGTAGGGGGGAGGGTTTTTGCATGATATGCCTCATCCAGCATTTCCAACAGGTACGGAGCTAGCTCTGCTGCATACGTCTTGTAAAATTCCCCTGTGTAGCCATCAGGGCCTGGCGCCTTGCCGTTTGGTAGTGATCGTATTGCTGTTTGAACCTCTTCCACGGTTACTGGTTGTGCCAACTGCTCACGGTGTGCATCTGACAGCCACACCAGCGCTATGTCCTCAATATATTGCAATATTTCGGGGTCTGTAACCGTATGCCTGGTCATATAGAAGGCCGTGTATGCCCTCTCGAAGGAGTCTAATATCCCCTGTGTGTCGTAGTGTGTCACCCCATTTTCATCCTGTATCTGCATCACCGTATATTGCTTATGTTCGTTACGTATCTTTTGCGCTAACATGCGACCTGGTCTCCCCCCCCTCCCATCTGACGGGCTGTTTGCCTTTTATGCGTGTATTTTAATTCGTCTTTCGCCAGCTCAGTATATTTATTGGTCTCTTCCCTCAGGTGACCCAGAGTGGTGGTGTCATGCCCCGCATCATAGTCTGCTTCTAAGTGTCGTATGCGCTCCTCCGACTTCCTCAATTGCTCTCTTATGTCACGGAGTATTCCAGCGTTTGTGCTTATGCACACCCCTCGTATAGTGGCCTTAAAAGCCTCCCACAGAACGCCTGCACTGGAGACGGACCGCTTGTTATGCGTAAAATATTCTTCTATAGCCTCTCGTATCGCCTCCTTATATGTTGGGTCCAATAGTGCAGTAGCATTAAACCGCCACATATATGGTGGTGGGCTATACGTTGGTATACTTATCGTTAGGAGTACCGGCTTGTGATCCGATAATGTTTTAGGTAGGTGAGCAACCTCTGTATCCCAAGTGCATGCCTGATCAGTCAGTAACCAGTAGTCCAAACGGGACCAACTATTATGGGCTGTTGATGAGTGAGTGCTGTCAAGTGTAGTAGGGTTACGCATTCTCCACACGTCATGCATGCGGAATTCGACCATCCCATGTCGCAGCCGTGTGGCTGCCGCCGGATGATGGTCTGATGTATTTTGAGATCTGTCCTGAGCCGAGTTCAATGTTACATTGAGGTCTCCGCCCCACAGCAGTTCCATGTCTGGGAGGGCCCGCAGCTGTGCCCATACGGCATCAAAGAAACTAGGGTCGTCTACATTCGGTCCGTAAACATTAATGATACCTATCTTCGTCCCACGGAGTAGTCCTGTAATGATAACGTATCGGCCCTGTGGGTCTGTGATCGCTTGCTCTAGTACAAATTGTGTCCCTTTACGGACTAGTGTTGTTACCCCTCTTGCATAAGACGAGTATGTTGCTGATATCGCTAGCTCCGCCCATCGGCCACCCATCGTCTTTGTTTTGTGTGGAAGAAGATGCGTTTCTTGCAATAACGCTATATCTATTCCGTGTCTATCTAAATAGGCCAGGACAAGTCGGATTTTCTTGGGGTTATTTAAGCCCCTCACATTCCAAGTAATTAGTTTCAATGGTGTATCCCTAGACATTTAATGCCAACAACTTGATGGTATGAGGAGTGTACTCGGGCCTCACTTCAAGATCCCCTAAGTGTGCATCTGTAGGTGTATCTGGTGCCGTGCATCGTAGGTGATGTACTAGTAACTCGTCTATTTGAACGAATCGACTTGTGACTGTGCCTGTACTCGAAAAAAAAAAAAAACCCCTGCCACCCCCCTCCCACTTCACCAACCCAATAATGGCGAAGACATACCCTGAACATTTACTAAACAAAAATCCCATCTAAACAAAAAGGAAACAAAATCAATAAAACTGCAACTGTGGTGTACACGATGGGGGCGGCTGCTTCCGGCGCTGGACCCCAGCCGTGTCCGACCTGGGGGACCGAATCACATCCACCGTGTAAACGTTCGAGCTAGTCTTATTTTTTGTGTGTAGGCTTGTCCGCACCCTCGCACATCAGCAGCTGTAGTAATCGTTCAACCATCTCTCACTCGCAAGATACTTATATATCCTATCACTTTGGAAATACATAACGATGAGATGTTTATATATAGTGCAGCAACTTGTTTTTTATTTTCCATGAAGCCTTTTCCACATCTACCCTGAGCTGTGTTTGTCTTTACGCGATGAAAAGTTACTGACGTCTGTCTGTATTAGTTCAATAGCCTCACTCTACATCAGACGTAGTGCCCTGCTCGGCGTGTGTCCCCCTCGGGGACTTGCATCTAACAACGTGCGGATAGTGATGTTGTAGAAATTGGAGTGCCTCCTTTGGATCATTACAAATTGTGCTTTTTCCCCCATCCGTTATTTTTAGCCGAGCGGGGTAGAGCATCGCATATTCAATATTATGTTCCTTTAGTTTCTTCTTTATTTCGATGAATTTTTTACTGGCCTCCTGCACTTGAGAGGTGAAGTCTGGATATATGGAGATCTCCATTCCGTCATGTCTGAGTGTTCCGATCTCGCGGGCCTTACGAAGTGCTGCATCTCGATCTCGGTAATTTAATATTTTAGCAATAATGGGGCGTGGGCGTGCACCCGGTTTTGGGCGTGGCGCCAGAGATCTATGTGCCCTTTCTACAATGAATACCTCAGAGAAGGACTCTCGTCCAAATAAAGCAATCAGAAGGGTTTCCACATATTGCTCCATTACTCCTGTGGCCGCCGTTTCCGCCACGCCCAACAGTCTAAGGTTACTTCTACGGGAGCGTGCTTCAATATCCTCAGTTTTGATTAGCAGTTGTTGCAGGGTTTTGTCCACTTTCGTTTGTTTCTGCCCATATTGCGTTTGAGCATCTTCCGCCTCTGATACTCTCCGTTCCACCATATCGAGTCGCTCAGTATGCTTATCCAGTCTCTCTGACATACGATCCACTCTATAGGTTAACGAGTTGATCTTGCCATCTATATTAGTCAGTGTCGACTGTATTGATACAAACATGGAATGGAAATCTACCACTGCCTCTGATCCCGCCGCCGTGGCAGGCGTTTGCGCGTGAGCTGCGCTTTCCGGGGCTGTCTCAGGCGCTTTACGCTGCTGTTCAAAGTGTAGTTTGGCCTGCATTTTGTCAGGCTTCCCCATCATGCCCACTTATGGACAGCACTGCACGTGTCTCACCGCTCCCTGCCCTGTTTTTAGTCGTGCCTCCGTCACACTTTTTTTTTTTTTTTTTTTTTTACCCGGTATGTCTCTTTGAGAGCCGCAGCCAGGACAATGCGCTCCCAGCCCAGCAATGTTTTTCACTGTGGCCTCCGGCTATGATGTGAAAGTCTCTCCCAGCTCCCCACATGCAATTGGGTCTTCTGGCCACTTTTTAGCTACAGACCGCTGCCACCCTTCTGCTGTGACGCAGCAGTGCTCATATACTTGAGGTTATCAAGGGACTCAGGAGGACCAGTGGCCGGCCGCTGTCTTCGTATGTGCACTGTTCATGTGGGGCACAGCACACCAGAGCGGCTATCTCAATGTCCAGTTTGACATAGAGCTCATGAATGGCTACTATCTCCAGGTTCCCCCGTGCTCCTCGTGTAGCTGCACTGGGGAGATTCTGCGACGGCCCAGGATCGTCTGTGTGAGACTAATATTGCCAGCAAGTGAACGATTGTTTCCAGATGCCTCAAGCGGCCATTCGCATATTCACCTCTCAGTCGTGGCCATATATACAGCTCGCTGGGACTTTCAGCATGGCGGGAAGGCACAGTCCTGACCCCCAGTGATGGTGCTACAGGCTTCCCAGGACACCAGGCAGCGCACTTATGCCAGGCTCTTTGTACCCCCACCATGCAATCTCCCCCTTCTCCTCACCCGTGGGCTGCAGGACGTCTCAATCAGGTGTGTTTTACCTTCGATGATGAAGGGGGAGAGTGGGGCCCATCTGCCGCCTTTTCTGCAGTCCCCGTCCGTGGTGCACCTCGCCGGCCGCTACCGCCGCCGCTCACCTCTGCCCGCCTCCGCTCTCAGTCTGCGGGTCTCCGGCTGCCAGTGCCCGCAGGTCGTCGCGTGATGTTGTCCCCGCCGCCGAGACAGCGACTTCAAGTCACTCGCCGCTCCCGCTGGCCCCTACTTCCGGCTCGAGCCTCGGGGTCGCTTAGCTGGCGCGGCCGGCCCTGCGCACCATCCGGACACAGCTCTGCAGCGGCGCTCTCCGCCCAGTCCGTTTCCGTTCGTCTCAGGCCTCGGAGTCAATCGCAGTTCAACTCATACTGCTCTCATCCAGTCGCTTATCAATTGCCGCCTCTTCTGCAGTCGGGTCGACTGGCCCACCACACAGGATAATGAAAGGATGTTTCTTCGGTCGGGAGAGCTCGCCTACGGCGCGGCCATTTTCCTGCACGGTTAGCTCCGCCCCCTAGCATTGCAATATGTAATTACACTACTTCTTTTCGGTACATTCTGGTTCCCAATGGTGTACTCATTCTACTTTGCTGAGACCCTGTAGAAACAGCTGTCTTTCTAACATGATATACCGAGTTTAATGTATGCTGTTTGATGTCTTTTGTTCCTACTGGAATTATCTAAGAAGTATCTGTTTGTTTGTGTTGAATCATTCACTTATTTTAAGTTAATTGTTTGGAGTCGAACATTTAAGTACGCTTCTGGCCACCATTGATTTTGTGTTTATCATATTAGATGTGTGACATATGTTGTCCGGTTGAAGCAAATTAAAGCTGTTCTCTTAGGTTTGTAATTTATTGTGAGTGTTTTCAATTCCTTATAATACATTAGCATTTTAATATACTTGAGGAAAACCAGATGGTTTAAATCTACACTGCTTTCTTGCTAATTAAATGGACATTTTTTCTCACACATTCTTACCAGTGTGAATAAATTCATTGTCAAAATATTCAATAGCTTGACAAGTGAAATTGGACCAGGAAAATGTAATTGCGAATTTTCCATCCTGCATGACCTTGCTGCTTATTTTTAAGTGAGCCATGGGAGAAGCTGTTAGTAAAAGTATTGATCACTAGTCTGCTGTTAATAACAGTCAGCACAGGAGCAGATGAGCTGTTTAGGAACCTTCAACTCCAGAGCTCTTAAACATAAAGAGACGTAGGAGTCATTAGATGGATATCTTTTATTGTCATGTATTGTAGAAGTTTGTGAATCGAGATGGTATTGGTCTGTAATGAACATATACACGAAAGTCGTATACAGAATACATGCAAGTGACTAAAAGGTCGCACGTTTAACAGGATTCCATTTGTATCTAACATGCTGAGGACATATTAAAGAGCTGTATTGCAAAATGAATATACCCTAGCACATTTCAATCTGGGCTGAAAAGATGCTTTCAGCAGAACTATGCAAACTGAAAGATGAGTGCAACATCAACATCCCTTTTTTTGCACAAACAAACATACAAAAATGACAAAACAAAAAGAAACGGCATATACGTTAAATATGTGCTGTTTATTTGTGAAGACATTTCAGTGCATCTCAATTTTACGTTCGAGGAAAGCTTGTTGAATACGTATGCTTTTGGGTGCGTGGCCAACAGGTTGTCCGACTAACAGCTCTCTGCCATTCTGCTTCTTGATCTCTGCCAAAATCATCCTCTCATCTCGACATCCACCCTAAATTAACTCAACTGAAGCACTGGAAACAACTGAGGAGGACCCTGCGGTGGAGTCGCGGTTGTCTGCGAACCAGTTACAGCCATATTGGGGCGAATTTACCATGGGCCTTTGCGGCACCCGCAGCATGGCGGAGGGGTGTGTGGTGGCCAGCCTCGACTGTAAAGACTCTGCCGCCTGCAGTGAGTAATTCTCTGGAGAATCCTGCCCACCCTGCCTCAGCCCTGGACATGAGTGATTGGGTGTCCAGCTGACAGATGACCCGAGTGCAACTGAGTGCAACACCCTGTCTGGGTTTGGGGCAGTGTCCTGGACCTTCCGACCCAGAGTGTGAGAGCAGGTTGCCTACCACGCTCGCGAGGTTGCAGGGAGACGGAGGGGGCGCTAGAGGGGGTGGCATGAGGCTCCCCTCATTTTTTCCTTTTTTCACATGACTGGGATCCTGTGATGACTGGAGAGGATGGCTTTGCCCTGGCCCCTGAGTGAGAGCAGCGGGGAGGTCACAGAGCCACGCTGCTAGAACCAGCAGACCCCGGAAGAGAGGAGTGAGTATGTGATGTGGGCCGAGGAGAGTGCCCTTGGGGCTGGGGCCTCGCAACAAAGTGGCCCCCGAAAAGCTGACATCAGGAAGATGTGGTAAGGAGAGGGCGCGGACACAAAACAGCGACAAGGAGGAAGTGTGGTGGAGGCCGATTGCAGTGAGAGGAGGGTGGCGGACCTAACCTGCGCATGGACACTACTGCGAATTGAGCAGGGCCCAGGGAGGCAAATCAACCACGGTCCCACACAAGTAGGCAACTGAATTGCAAATGGCTCTTGACTCCTGGACCTGGAATTGAGACTGACTCCCAAGGTCGCACAGCTGAAACCACCCTGAGGCTGCCTGGGGCTCCCCTCCGCGGCCACACCTTTAGCGGTCAGAGGCCATGACTGACCTGGACCTGAAGCGGGTGCTTTCTTGGGGGTTGGGAGCTCCCACAGCATCCATGATACACCCAGGTAGACCTGTGAGACCGACATCAACACTGCTACCCCTGCTGGCAGCAAGACGGGGCATGATGCTCCCCTGTGTCAGAGGAGGGGGTTGAGAGCGAGACAGCTGTGTGGTACTGTAACGCAGTAAACCCCATTCTATGACTGTGGCCGCTAATTACGTTACAGTGAAGCACCACTTGGACAGGCTACATGGGACCTAAGTCACACCTAGCGAAGTTCCACACTGCGCATGTTGATGCTCCTAGGGCTTTGACACGCTGACGGTAGAGCGGCGCCCTTGCTCCTTGGGGTCCTACCCCTGGGACTACTAGGAAGGCCAGCTCCACTGCTGCCACCTATATCAACATTGAGAAGGGCCTTGCAGGTCACCTTGGGTGGTGGATGGCATTGGAAGTGCAAAATACTGAGGGACCTTGCCCTGCAACAATTGCTACCTAGCTGCCCTGTTTGATGAGATTTGAGGATCAGTGCCCCTTGAGAGGGTTGATCTGAACACAACTTTCAACCAACGTGACCCCGCACCACAGGTGGTGACACCCCCTTTGCCCAGGCGAGCGGCCAAAAGAGCAGTGCTCTTTGGCCCCATGTGGGGGTGACAATACAGGATCAAAAACCTGAGTGCACTAAAGGGAGGGCACAGTGGACACAGGCAGTGCTACAGTGTAGTGATTGTGATCAGTGACCTTTGATGTTCATGATGTGCCAGATATAAGACAGCTCACTGAGGCGGCTTGGACAGAGAGGTCCTGGGAGGTTGTGAGGCCCCTCCCCGCTTATAGACTTACAGACCGTACTGGGCAAAGGCTTACCGTGGCCAAGGTTAAAGAATCCAAACAGCAGAAACAAGGCAAGATGGATAGATAAACAAAAGCAGTAGGCCCTCAGACACACTCTGATGAGGAAACTACCCTCCTGCCTGATAATGCAGCACTCTTACAAGCCATACACATAGACCCTTTAGGGAAGACTGGGAGAAGTCCATTTGGAAGTCACCTTGCTTTGCCAAGACCTTCGTAAGTTTTTGAGAGGGTGACCCAGGCAGAAGGTAAAATATCAGAAGTTGAAGATGTGACTCATGCTCTGCGCAAGGAAGTCATGGACCTGCTGACTACCCTGAAAGATGTGGCCTGGAGGATGGATAACGACGAAAATTGTGCATGACGGAACAACCTACCCTTCGTTGGCTTTCTTAAAGGGGCTGAGGGCTCGGATACGGGGACATTCCTGGAAAAATGGTTGAAAGACTCCCTCCTTATGGTGAAGCCATCACCCGTTTCCTCAACTACCAAGACAGGGACCTGATCTTGAGAGAAGTAAGGTGAATGGGAGGGATTGACTATGTCCAAGCTAATATATTGGTATTTCCCGACTACTCACGTGAAGTGTAAAAGCAGTGGCGCACCTTTGATTCCGTCAAAACAAAGCTCTGTGTGATAATATATGCTATTAGTCATGTTTCAAGGGAAAGGCCACCTTTTTCCAAACGCTGGAAGAAGCCTGGACCAGGATTAAAGAGCTCCCCCCTCCATGACCAGAAAGATCGAATTGGGACCATCATCTTGGTGGCTCACAGCAGGGAGCAAGGCCCAAAACACAGAGGTCAAACAGGTGAGGCCGGGGAGTCCCTACCAGCATCTCTCGAAACTGGGCCTGTCATCGGACATAGAGGGTGGCTTGACCAGGTGTGTGAGGGGGAAACAACAAGAGAGGCACATGGGACATACCACCACAGACCTATCTGACCATGTCAACTCCACAGACTCCGAAATGGAACACACTGTTGGAAATGGCCCTTTTTGCAGGGTTATCCCCAAACTTTTTGCTTCTTCCTCCTACTTTTTCCTGACCTGTTTGTGTTGGTTTTAGGACTCTGGGCACTTTCCCACTGCTAATCAGTGCTAAAGTGCATATGCTCTCTGTGTAAATTGTGTTATGGATTGGTGTTTCCATGATTGGATATTTGATTTACTTGTTAGTCCCTAGTAAAGTGCACTGAGTGTGCCAGGGCCTGTAAAGCAAATGCTACTAGTGGGCCTGTAAGCACTAATTGTGCCACCCACGTGAGTAGCACTGAAAAGGTAACTCAGACCTGCCATTGCAGAGTCTGCGCGCAGTTTGTAACTGCCATGTCGACTTGGCCAGTGCACACACTTGCCAGTCTCTAACCTTCCCTTTTCTTACATGTCGGCCACCCCTAAGGTAGGCCCAAGGTACCCCTGTGGGCAGGGTGCAGTGCATGTGAAAGGTAGGACATGCCCTAGTGTGTGTGGCATGTCCTGATAGTGAATTACAGCCAATTTCGTTTTTCACTATTGCAAGGTTACCTGTTCCCCATAGGACAGAATGGGAAGTTTGTTTATAACATCTTATAGACAAAACTGGCCCGGGGAATTAGGTAAGAAAATAAAGTTTATTATGCCTGAACTCAGAATCTAAAGATGCATCTTTTAGTGAAGGTGATTTTTACATTCTGTGTTTGAAAATACCACTTTTAGAAAGTAGGTATTTTCTTGCTCAGTCATACTGTGTGCCTCTGCTGGAATGTGGATTGCCTGTCTGGGTTTTGGATGACAGAAGGCTGGGGAGCAGGAGGGCTCCAGATAGTCTAGGTGGGTCAGGAAAGGGCTTAATAGACCTGGGCTGCAATGGGGGAAGGGGGAGGAGATTTCCTTGCACCCCAAAGGGCCTGGTCTGCCTCTGACAATGCCGTCTCCACCTCCTGCCAGGAAATCACACCAGAGAAGGCAGAACTGGTTCTGGCTGGGCACAGACACTCTCTGCCTAAGAGATCAAAGGATTTTGGGATATAAATATTGGGGCCCAGACCCCTGAACTTTAGAACCCTTTTGGATCAAGAAGACTGCCAAGAAGAAGAGCCGGAGAAGCTGTGAGGAGGAACTACCTCTTTGCTGTGTGCTTTGCTGTGTGGGCCTGCAGTGGCTGCTTCTGTCTTGGGCAGTGAAAGGACTGGAATGAACTTTCTGCAATCTGCTTTTGAGAGTTTTTCCAAGGGCTTGAGGTAGAGCTTGCCCCCTGTTCAAGAAGTCTCAGGAACAGCAAAGACTTCAAGCTCTTCTGCCCTCAGCACTGGGGACTGTGTGTTTTGTGCTGCAACAGAAGAAAAGCAACTCGACGACGTCTACGACGCCGCTGCCGACTCCGTGTCTTGAAGGGACCGCAGAGGGCACCGTAGCGACCCTGGTCTCACCGACGACGCCTGCTGATGCCACCACCGAGCCGCTGCTCGCACCGCGACCTGTGAGCACCGCACTCCGCACCGACTTCGCTGCACGATGATGCCTTGGCTCCGCAGAGTTTTTAAAAAAAATAGGGTCTGTTTTCGCGTTCAAACTAGACCACTGATACTTTGAAAACACAACAAGTGTTTGAACGCAACCTTTTAACTAGAATAAACCCTGCATGTGTATCTACAGGATTTAGTGTTTTTATTTCACCATTTACTTTTTCGTTTTGAAATTTTTTTTAGTAAATTAAATTGAGTTCATATCAAAAAACATATAGACACACAATAAGATTTACAATACATAATCTCATAAATGCAATGAACTTGACATTTCATGGATATACAACACTGAACAACAAATACATAACAATAGATGACCAGTCCTTCATTTGCAAAACAAGAAAAAAGTAACGGTGTAGACTTGCTTTATGATATTGTCATGTTACAACCTATTACAACACAACCAGACAGTGCTCTAAAGACAACAGGCCAAATACCTTATTTGTACAATGTAGCAATTAAATTAACTCGCAGTTATTACTGCTGGCTGTATATGGTCGACGTGTTTCTGAACCCTATATTTGTTTGGGGGTTCTCTTCAGGACCAGGACTAGGTCGAGTTCTGAAATAAAAGTGGATATATGAGAGATGTGAAGTTCAATTGTTAACTTATTCTCTCTTGTTCCTAACTGTACCAATGTTAAAAAACGTTCTTACCTTTAATGTGGAAGAACTAAATACAAGGGCAGATGGGTCTTCAATTAAAAGATGGTAGAACTTATCAATATTCTTATCTAGAAAAGGGGGAAAGAGGGGGGGTGGCTTACTTAGTACGGTGCATTCTAAAGGAAATATTGCCTTATGACATATGTACGCCTGTCATCAACACTTGCCTTATATCCTTTAAAATGAGGAATCATGGAGCCTGCTTACGCTGTGCTCGTTGAATGATGTATTAGCTCCGGAACTCGTTGTTCCTTAGTTTGACGGAGCTAGAAAAGGAAAAATGCAATTGGAACCTGACTTCAGTTTACACAATAGTTGTCAGCCTTAAAACTCCAGGCCACCCGCAAACTCACTTTTTAAATGTTTGTGGGTCCACACGGTGCCGTTGGAACGCCTATTCACCGTCTCCTAAGAGTTTCTAAAAAAGGGAAATTAAAAAGTCAGTGGGCTTCTTATCAAGAAAGATTCAATCTCTTGTCACCATTCCCACTAACTCGCAAGACTTGCCTTGGTGGCCGGTTAAACGATTCACAAAGGATCCAACTGTTCAGTGAAGGTTCAGTTCAAACACAGGGGAGGGATCACAGTTCCTTCCCAGTACAACTTGCAATTGTCACATGATCACCGCGTGGCATTCTGGGATGTGTAGTCACATTAGTGTTGATTAAGGCAAGATGGTTATGTAAAATATGGACTGGAGTTAATGGATTGAAATTTTTTTTTTAAAGTCTGTTTACTTCTGACATTTCATTCAAACCACTGATAGCCGTATCAAAGCGCATAATTAGATATGCTTCTCTTTGGAGCAATCTCCTCTCTAAATCGCCACCTCTAGTGTTCATTTTAATGACACTGAGAATCGTCCATCTCATGTCATTTTCTGAGTGTTTCAGGGCTTCAAAGTGCGCCACCAAGGGTGCATTCATAACCCGATTTTTAATCCTAGAGCGATGTTGACTTATTCGAAGTCTTATCTCTTGAGTTGTTTTACCAATGTATGTCAGAGAACACGGGCAGGTGATTGCATAGACCACATTCTTGGTCTTGCAATTCGAAAAGTCATTGTGTACCCATTTGTCTCGGCCACAGATAAATTCCGACCCCTCAATCGCGGAGTTACAGGCCTGACAATTCCCACATTTGTGGTGACCCATTAATGGTGGTAAGCCAAAGAAGGAACCAAGTGTTTCAGATTTTTTTGGGGGGTCATCCGACGCCCGGATTAATCTTTGGCCTATACTTGTATTCTTTTTAAGGGCAAATAAAGGGACTTGAAGGTCTTTATCAATGTCCTTCACCAAATGCCAGTTCTGGCGTACAATTTTCTTGAATGAGTTCGTATATGGGCCATATGTCGAGACACAAACCAGGCGATTCATAGTTTTTTTTTGTTGTTTCTCAAGCAACACTTCACGGGGTGTGAACCATGCCCGTTTACATGAATGTTTCAACAATTTTGACGGGTAGCTTTTCTCTTTCAGTTTAGACGTCAAATTCTCAGAGTGTATCACATAATCCTCTTGTCGCGTACAATTTCTTCTGACGCGCAAACATTGACCATACGGTAAGTTTTCTTTCAAACTTTTCGGATGGTGACTTCTGAAATTTAAAGCCGTATTTTTGTCAGTAGGTTTGATATATAGAGTAGTGATCAATCCGGATTCGGTTGGACGTACTTCCACATCTAAAAATGTCAGACTGGAAGTGCTCTGATTAAGACTGAATTGTATGTCTGGATTGCATGCATTCAACCACGAATGAAATTGCAACAGTTCTCCTTCTGTGCCAGTCCAGATGCACCATACATCATCTATATAACGGTACCATTGTGCCACATGCTGGCCAAAGGGATTGTTATTATAGATGTGCCGGTCCTCATACTTCGCCATGTAGAGAACTGCCATCTCCGGCGCGAATGGACATCCCATGGCAGTCCCCTTTACTTGGACAAAGAAATCAGATTGAAACTTGAAATAATTTCTCTTGAGAGCCAGTGAGGCTAAAGATAGAATAAATTGAGTGGGGACCCGATGGGGACGATCTCTACTTTCAAGAAAAAATTCTAAAACATCAAGTGCATCATCTTAAGGTATTTGCGTATATAAAGACACTACGTCAAGAGTGACTAGTATGTGGCGAGCAGTGTCAAACTGAAAGCCCTCAACTTTATTGATGAAATCGGTTGAATCCCTGAGGTATGATGTAACATTTACCAAGAATTCTTTCAAGAATACATCAACATATTTAGCAATGGTTTCAAGCACTGAGTCACACCCAGAAACTATGGGGCGACCGGGCAGGGTAGTTGCATTTTTATGGACCTTTGGAAGGAAATAGATCACAGGTGTCCTTGGATGTTTTTTATTTAAGTAATCATATTCTTTGGGACCTAAGATCCTCAACTCAAACCCCTCATCTGTGATGATCTTAATTTCTGCCTGAATCTGTTTTACAGGGTCCGACTGGATTTTTCTATACCACATTTGGTTATGGACATGGGTTCGTCCTTCTTGCAGATATAACTCTCTGTCCCAAACCACTATGGCCCCGCCTTTATCGGCTGGTTTAATCACCACATCTTTAGCCTCTTGTAGTTCTTTAATGGCTGCCCTTTGTGGGACTGATAAATTATTTTTAACAAACATCTTTTTAGTCTTCAGTTGGTTGAGTGAAGAGAGAACTGTTTGTTCAAATGTGATTATGTTCCTAGGAACAGTATGAGCTGGAGGGCAAAAAGTCGATTTATTCCTGAGTCCTGAAGGTTCTATCATAAATGGCTCATTTTTGTCCTTGAAAAAGGCATGTAGTCTTATTTTCCTAAAAAGTTCAATAGCTTCAACTTTCAAATGTACCAGATCGTGTTTATAACTAGAAATACATTTTAAGCCAAGTTCTAATACAGCTTCCTGTTCAGATGTTAATATCTTTTCAGATAAATTAATAATGGATGTTTTTTTCATGACTTGTAATGTTGGCGCATGGTGCGCATTTCCCATGGCTGGGGTTTGTATCGCTCTCGTTTTTGTTGTGGAACACTCCCTAAAAAAGTGCTGTTATTATTTCTTCTCTGTTGGTTTGGACAAGATGGTCCTTCTCCTGCATCAAGGGCTCCGTCTGAGTCAGATGATGATGTCTCTGAAAAAGTCAAAAACTTTTTTCTAGATCTACCTTGATTATCAGGTAGAAACCTACGAGAATCCTCTCTCGCATAAAAATCCTCTCTCAAATAGGGGTACACTGTCTCCAAGTTGAAAGATCTCTTATCGCGCTCGAACTTAGAATTCTTAAAGTTAATCGTATTATCTTTAAATATGGCGATCTCTTTGTCGATTTTTTCTAATAAAGTTTTGGCTTCAGTGGTTGTATGATTGTCTTTAATCGACTGTGTAAGTTGTTCAATCTCATCCGCTTGTACGCGGCACAATCTTTGGGCCGTTTCAATAGAATGCACCATAAGATCTCTACTGCACTTAGTCTCTATAAAACTAAACCCTTCTTATATTCTGAGTCTTCTGTAAAGATTACAGGGACATTTTTTATCTGAAGACCTCAAGGAATTGTACCTGCTTTCAAATTTTCTAAAAGGAAGTATCCGTGGAGCTCGGTTCTAATCATCTTTTTTTGTAGTCTGATCAATTTCTCAGACTCATTCTGAGTTTTTGCTGTTGTGCTTAAATTTACAGTGGGAAACAAGGATGGTGCGTTAATAAGTTGTTGAATATGTTCTTCGGTATAGGAAAGTGTGTCTTTTTCTGACATGACCTCTATTTGGTTAAGCTACAAACAGAGAAACCATAAATTTAATCTAATCCCCTTACAATGGTATTTCAAGAATACCCACACGAGCAGCCGCCCGCAGAGGGCACCGCTGCAACGCCGCACCGTGACCCTGGTCTCACCGACGATGCCTGCTGATGCCGCCACTGAGCCGCTGCTCACACCGCGACCTGTCGGCACTGCACTCCGCACCGCCTCGCTTCAAGACGACACCTTGGTATCCTCGACGATGCTGCTCCACGCCGAAATTGACGCTGCTGCTTGCACCGTGGTTCTAGAGCACCGCTCGTAAAGTTACACAACGCACCGCCCTCATCCCACACCGCAGCCTTGGCCTACCGACGCCGGTGCCATCGACTCCAGTTCGTCAGCCGACGACAGCACTTCAGCAACGACGATGCCGCTGCTTGCACCATGACCTGCCAGCACTGTGACGAGCACTGCCTTCATCTCGCACCGCGACCCTGGTCTCACCGACGACGCCATCTGACGCTGCCACCGAGCTGCTGCTTGCACCGCGACCTGAGGGTACTGCACGCCGCACTGCTGCACTTCGCACCGCAGCACCCGACGCCTGCCGACGCCAGCGCTCCTGACTCCATCAGAGAGGAGATCGACCTGCAACGCGTGTGACTTCGAGGGCCCCGACGACTCCTGCACCGACCTCCGGAACCGACGCCTGCGGACGCCGTGCTTTCGAAAGCTCAACGAGAGGTCGCCAACGCCCTGCATTTCTAAAAGGTACTGTTTGCGGGTCTTCCCGACACCGTAGCTGGCCCGCGACGCAGCGGTCAGCCAGAACTGTTTGGATTTGTTTGCTCACGACGCCGTGATAGCCCCGGACAGAGCTATTGACATCAAGGAACTGTTTTTAAAACATATTTTGATAATTGAAGATTTTTGAGTACTGTATTGTGGATTTTTATCATTTTTGGTCTTTTTTAAGTATATAAAAATATTGGATATTTTTCTAAACTGGTGTGGTGTCCTTTTGTAGTGCTTACACTGTATTACTGTTGGTTATGTGCAAATGCTTTACACACTGCCTCTAAGATAAGCCTGACTGCTCGTGCCAAGCTACCAAGGGGGTGAGCAGGGGTTATTTTAGGAGTGTAACTCCCTTATCCTGACTAGAGTGGTGGTTTCTGCCTGGCTTTGGCACATGCCCTAGCCTGCCAAAAATCCCATTTCTAACATTGGTTGTCAGCGGTGAGGATAGGACTTGCGTTTGCACTTGACTTACAGTGATTGGTGTGCACTACTACCATATCGCAGACCATTACGTGTCACATACTGGTTCTTTTTCTTTTTTTTTTTTTTTTTTTTTTTTAAATTACACACCAACCAAAGAGGTTCTTTTTCTTTTTGACCTATTTTTGATCTTGCCAGTTTGAACTTGCTACTTCATCATGCCTGGATCAATTGCATCATCTGTTGCATCCTTGGAAGTGGCCTTTGAGGAGGAGAGGTTAGAAACCTACAATGTGAAGGAATTGAAGGCGATCTGCAAAAACCTCAAAATCCAAATCAGGGGCCTCACCAGAAAAGAGGAGCTACAAAAGAAGCTGAGGGCCTGGGTAGCAGCCAGACATGCTAGTGAGCTGTCTGGAGATCTTGGCATGGAGGCAGAGGAGCCTATTCCAAGGATGGATGTGCTTTTGGGAGGGGGGCACCCTCTAAACCAGGCAGCAGCAGTCTGTCCCCAGAGGAGCTGGAGGACAGGCAGGAAGCGAGGAAGTTCGAGTTGGAGAAACTCAGGATGGAAAGTGAGAGGGAAGACAAAAGAATAGCTATGGAGGAAAAGAAGATGATCTTAGACCATGAGTTTAAAATGAGAGAGCTGGACTGGGAAGCCAGTAGGGCTAGGCCCAGCCCAGATGGTGGCAGCAAAAGTGTTAGGTCCAGTACTGAGGATGAGGTACACACACACACAGATTTGGGGCCCTACTTCAAGGAGGGGGTTGACATACACCAGGGGGTTCAGGATTCTGAGGGTACTCCAGTGGTGCGCAGTGTCCCTGAGGTGGATTGGGGAACTGGCACAGGGGATCATTTTCCTGGTAGTGGGAGGGACACTCTACTGACTCTAGATGAGAGGTGCAGGGAGAGGGGTTCCCCCATGATAGAAGCCCTAGTAAGTGAGTATGGAGACCAGCCAGAAGAGTATGGGTTAAGAGACAGCAACAGTCAGACACTGTCTCACCAGTCTTGTGAGAATGTTGTGGGGTACTTGTCTGAGGCACTTGATGGATGGGTGAAGGGTCGTTTGGTTAACACATGCGTGGGGCTGTGTGATTCAATTGTTGGAGAGCATATTTTAAGTCCCTGTTTTCCAGAGCTATGCCAACACCAAGTGGAGTGTGAGTTCTCTGACCCCAGGGAGCTTGCACTGGAGGCAGACCTTTTGGTGGATTCCAGAGGGTCTGGAGAAGCATCTGGGGGTGACCCGGAAGGAAGTGGCTTAGGTATTTCCCAACCAAGGGTGGTGGGTAAGGTTTGTGATAGCCCAGATAGGTCCCGATGTCATGGGAAGGGTGTGGGGACTCACGTCCTGTCTCTGCGGAGAAGGAGTGGGAATGGGCTGCGGCCCAAGGTGCCCAAAACTCGGTCCCAGAGCCTGGGTGGTTCCAGGAGGGAACACCAGGTGGGGAGCCTAGGTTGTACTGGTAGGCCGTCCGTTGAGGGTGATCTCCTACTGTCAGGAGAATGTGGAGTGTCTGTAAACAGAGCTACAGCGGCTCTGGTGTCTGGCAGTGCCGCTCCCAAGTGGAGGGTGAAGAAGTCCAGATTGAGGGGTGAGAGGGGGATGCGTTCCCCAGTGGGAAAACCAGTGGGTCAGGGGCCAGCCAGATGGGCTGATCCTCCTAGGAGTGACCAGGGTGACACCACTTCTGTCCTGGGGGATCTTTGTGCACTGTCAGATGGACAGGGGTCGGGAGATCTGCACCAGGCAGACTGTCACACAACACATGAGTCATGTGTTACCCTCAGGGGGGGCATGCGTGCTCCCAAGGAAGTCCTGGTGCGCCGGGCAGGTGCTCAGCCGCAGGGTTTAGTCCCTGGGTTGGGAGGCCAGGTTCAGGTCCTGGCTGACCTGGAGGGAAGGACGACTGTAAGCAGTGTCCTTACCGGTTTGTCTTCTAGGGGTACCACTCCGGGTGGGAGGGTGCAGAACTCTGGAAGGGGGTGCAGAGGGAGTCCTCGCCTCTGACCCCGGTTCAACCTGAGGGTTTAGATCCGAGGGTGGTGGATCAGTTGCAGGGTCAAGGCCCTGAACTGGTGGAAGAACTGTGTAGGAGGTCCGGTTCCAGCGTCCTGACAGTTTTTGGTTCTGGGGGTGCTTCTCCTGAGAGGAGAGTGCAGGACCCCAGAAGGAGAGGTGAGGGGAGGAGAGCCTCGCCCGAGACCTCTGGTCAGCCTGAGGGTACAGACCCTGGGTTGGAGGAACAGGTTCAGGGTGTCCCCCCTGACGTGGGAGAAGGGGCGACTGCTAACAGTGCCCCTACCAGTTTGTCTTCGGGGGTGCCGCTTCAGGTGGGAGTACACAGAGCCCCAGGGGGTATGACCGGGTGTGGGAGAGCCCACCCCAGCCCCTGGTTCAGCCCCAGGGTACAGACCCTGGGCTGGTGTACCAGTTGCAGGATAGCACCCCTGAACTGGTGGGCGAATTGTGCAGGACATCTACCACAGGTGCCCTGACAATTCTGGAAGGGGGTACCGCTCCAGGTGGGAGGGTACAGGGCCCCAGGGAGAAGGAGAGGGTGTGGGAGAGCCCACCCCAGTCTCCTGTCCAGCCGCAGGGCACAGACCCTGGGCTGGTGGGCCAGTATCAGGATGCCATACCTGACTTGGCAGGGGGGAGAGTGGAGAAAGGATGCCAGGCATCTGGGGCTACCACCCCCCATTCTCTGATGCCACAGTGGTTGGAGTGGCCGGAAAGGCATAAGGCCTGGCTCTCCTCACTGACAATTGTCAGTGGCCACTGTGGCTGGCTGTCCCGGTGGACAGAGTTGCCCCTGGGAGGGGGACAGGAGTCACACCCCGGGGGTGGACTGTGCCACACCATTGTGTTGGCCATGTGGATACTGACTGCCTGTTGGGACACATCTGTGAGCAAAGTAAGTTTAGGTGCTGCGCAGATGGGGTCCACAGGTGAGGAGAAGGGTTCCCCATGGGTCAGCTTAGTGGGCCCTGAGAGTATGGATAGAGGGATCCAACTAGGTTCAGGAAGGCGTAGAATGGGAAGAAAACCCTGCTGTTGCGGGCCAGGTTCCTTGTTCTATCGCCCCAAGCAGGGAAGCCCATCGAGGTATGGATTGGTCTACCCTGGCTTTAGGCTGGAAGGGGGTTGTGTTGGAACTGGCCCTTTTTGCAGGGTTATCCCCAAACGTTTTGCTTCTTCCTCCTACTTTTTCCTGACCTGTTTGTGTTGGTTTTAGGACTCTGGGCACTTTGCCACTGCTAATCAGTGCTAAAGTGCATATGCTCTCTGTGTATATTGTGTTATGGATTGGTGTTTCCATGATTGGATATTTGATTTACTTGTTAGTCCCTAGTAAAGTGCACTGAGTGTGCCAGGGCCTGTAAAGCAAATGCTACTAGTGTGCCTGCAGCACTGATTGTGCCACCCACGTGAGTAGCACTGAAAAGGTAACTCAGACCTGCCATTGCAGAGTCTGCGCGCAGTTTGTAACTGCCATGTCGACTTGGCCAGTGCACACACTTGCCAGTCTCTAACCTTCCCTTTTCTTACATGTCAGCCACCCCTAAGGTAGGCCCAAGGTACCCCTGTAGGCAGGGTGCAGTGTATATGAAAGGTAGGACATGCCCTGGTGTGTGTGGCATGTCCTGATAGTGAATTACAGCCAATTTCGTTTTTCACTATTGCAAGGTTACCTGTTCCCCATAGAACAGAATGGGAATTTTGTTTATAACATCTTATAGACAAAACTGGCCCGGGGAATTAGGTAAGAAAATAAAGATTAGTATGCCTGAACTCAGAATCTAAAGATGCATCTTTTAGTAAAGGTGATTTTTACATTCTGTGTTTGAAAATACCACTTTTAGAAAGTAGGTATTTTCTTGCTCAGTCATCCCGTGTGCCTCTGCTGGAATGTGGATTGCCTGTCTGGGTTTTGGATGACAGAAGGCTGGGGAGCAGGAGGGCTCCAGATAGTCTAGGTGGGTCAGGAAAGGGCTGAATAGACCTGGGCTGCAATGGGGGAAGGGGGAGGAGATTTCCTTGCACCTCAAAGGGCCTGGTCTGCCTCTGACAATGCCGTCTCCACCTCCTGCCAGGAAATCACACCAGAGAAGGCAGAACTGGTTCTGGCTGGGCACAGACACTCTCTGCCTAAGAGATCAAAGGATTTTGGGATATAAATATTGGGGTCCAGACCCTGAACTTTAGAACTCTTTTGGATCAAGAAGACTGCCAAGAAGAAGAGCCGGAGAAGCTGTGAGGAGGAACTACCACTTTGCTGTGTGCTTTGCTGTGTGGGCCTGCAGTGGCTGCTTCTGTCTTGGGAAGTGAAAGGACTGGACTGAACTTTCTGCAATCTGCTTTTGAGAGTTTCTCCAAGGGCTTGAGGTAGAGCTTGCCCCCTGTTCAAGAAGTTTCAGGAACAGCAAAGACTTCAAGCTCTTCTGCCCTCAGCACTGGGGACTGTGTGTTTTGTGCTGCAACAGAAGAAAAGCAACTCGACGACGTCTACGACGCCGCTGCCGACTCCGTGTCTTGAAGGCATCGCAGAGGGCACCGCCCCAATGCCGCACCGTGACCCTGGTCTCACCGACGACGCCTGCTGACGCCGCCACCGAGCCGCTGCTCGCACCGCGACCTGTGGGCACTGCACTCCACACCGACTTCACTGCACGATCACGCCTTTGCACCGCAGAGGGCACCGCCGCAACGCGACCCTGGTCTCACCGATGATGCCTGCTGACGCCGCCACCAAGCCGCTGCTCGCACCGCGACCTGTGGGCACTGCACTCCACACCGCCTCGCTTCACGACGACGCCTTGGTATCCCCGACGACGCCTCTCCACACCGAAATCGACGCCGCTGCTTGCACCGTGGTTCGAGGGCACCGCTCATGATGTTACACGACGCACCGCCCTCATCCCGCACCGCATCCTTGGCCTACCGACGCCGGCGCCATCGACTCCAGTTCGTCAGCCGACGACAGCGCTTCAGCAACGATGACGCCGCTGCTTGCACCGTGACCTGCCAGCACTGTGACAAGCACCGCCTTCATCTCGCACCGCGACCCTGGTCTCTCCGACGACGCCATCTGACACCGCCACCAAGCCGCTGAGGGCACCGCATGCCGCACTGCTGCACTTCGCACCGCAGCACCCGACGCCTGCCGATGCCAGCAGTCCTGACTCCATCAGAGAGGAGATCGACCTGCAACGCGTGTGACTTCGAGGGCCCCGACGACTCCTGCACCGACCTCCGGAACCGACGCCTGCGGACGCCGTGCTTTCAAAAGCTCAACGAGAGGTCGCCGACGCCCTGAATTTCTAAAAGGTACTGTTTGCAAGTCTTCCCGACACCGTAGCTGGCCCGCGACGCCGCGGTCAGCCAGAACTGTTCGGATTTGTTTGCCCACGACGCCGTGATAGCCCCGGACGGAGCTATCGACATCAAGGAACTGTTTTTAAAGCATATTTTGATAATTGAAGATTTTTGAGTGCTGTATTGTGGATTTTTATCGTTTTTTGTCTTGTCTTAAGTATATAAAAATATTGGATATTTTTCTAAACTGGTGTGATGTCCTTTGTAGTGCTTACACTGTATTACTGTTGGTTATGTGCAAATGCTTTACACACTGCCTCTAAGAAAGCCTGACTGCTCGTGCCAAGCTACCAAGGGGGTGAGCAGGGGTTATTTTAGGAGTGTAACTCCCTTATCTGACTAGAGTGGTGGTTTCTGCCTGGCTTTGGCACATGCCCTAGCCTGCCAAAAATCCAATTTCTAACACACACGTTGTTGAAGTTCATTGCCATAATGGAAGCGGAACCACCGGCTTACACAATCCCCGATCCCGATATTGACACACCGTGAGATAAGAGAGCTGATTGATTAAACATTAGGCCTGGGTGGGGTTTGCAGAGTTCAGCTAGGAGCAGGAATGCCCTTTAACACACAAGCAAGATTCGGAGCCGAAACGTTACAAGCCCGTGCAATTTAATGTTTTTACAAATTAGGGAATGACCCACTGCAGAATCGCAAGACTCTCCTGTGAGAAAAACCTCTTTTCCGTCCCTAATGCACCTGTACATGAAAGGCAGGGACCAAAGTTCATGCAAGAAGGCACTGCCTAAAGGCTGAAAGCGGCCAACAGGATAATGTTTCATGCAGGAACTGAACTCAAATAAAGTAAAAGGCAAAGCGATAACCCCGTGTACTAGCCACACAGCAGAATCTAATTCTGCCACAGAGAATGGTAAGGGCTCTATTTTTTCGATATGTAATAGAGTGTATGTTGCATCTTTCATGGACATGAATTGCTGTTTCTCAGTTAAATTAAATGGCAAGAATAAGGCAGAGGTGTTCAAAAAATGCCAAGGAACTTTACCCAATTTAAGTGTTTGCAAAGTCCATGCAAACTGCATCACTGAACGCAATTGATTCTGACCATGATACAACACAGAAACATCATCATGTACAATATCAACAACAGAGTAAACAATATTCTCTAATGTGTAAATGAGGGACGACAGGGTATTAATACTATTGTCAACAACAGAAAGCACTTTTTCTAGATTTGCTTGATCTATCTCCCGGAGACGGGAAGCAGCTTCAATTTGCGAAAGCTTCCAGAGTTCAATGTAGGTTTCATAAATGAACCTCTTAGGTCGAGGACCACGAGGTCCCAGAATAAAATCGGACAGATCAATGTTGCCTGATAAGAGGGATAAATGTTGTTTCACAGAATCTAAGGAAGAGTGCTGCAACCACTGTTTACACAATTTACCAACAGAATACGTTGTAACTGTCCGGGAGTCAGAGAACCTCGGATCTGGCTTATCCTGTTTGTAACCAGGAGCTGAGTCATGAAAACGCAGTTGGCAGGCATCTGATGCTATGGGCCAGGCCAACCAGGGTGACTGAGCAATCGTGGAAACATTAAACGAATTGTTTAGAAATAAGGCTTGCAAATTGGTTAGGGAAATATTAAAATGCAAGCTTTCATTGGGAGTGGAAGACAATGCGGGAATCGAAGGTGCATTCAACTGCTTAGAAGTAGCCAAACCCCAACAGGTCGTTTGATAGATCGTACTATTTAAAAATAAAATCTGGGCCGGGATTAGGCAAGCACGGTGTAAGGCTTCCGTGCCCCGGACCTGCCATGATTTGGTACCCCAAATAGACTTTAAGTCAATGGTGTCCTGCCAGTGTTCATATCCACCCACGGCTAATGCGTTCAAAAAGGAACCAGAATACAGCAACTTGGTGTGGGTCAACATGATTTTCTGTGTGGACCAAATGTTTAATCTAAAATAATAGGAACCAGGGTTCGATCTATCAAAGTCTGTAAAATAAGTAAACTTATGTCTAAGAGTCTGGGAGCTACCTGGCAAAGGGGTCGGACAATGTTCCCATTGGGTGTAATTAAAAGGACCCCGAAGGGTACTTGGTTTATGGAGAAAGTGGTTGCCCCAATGCTGGTAACAATATAAATCGGCATAATTTGCAGAATTCATATACAGATCTTCAGCATTAAAAGCAGCATAATTTTTTAGATCATTAAACAACGATTCAATGGCATGCACATCCCAATCGTCAGAATGAATATTACTTTTAATGACATCACCCATCGAAACACGGAGGACATTTGGTACATTAATAATCTCGGTTGGACCATGAATTTGGAAATTTACCGCATCCCATACGATGCCATCAGCGACTGGGAAAGCTGAAATGTTCACAAATGTGTGGTCACGCTTCATGATGTGAGATGAAGAATGTGGAGCCAAAGTTCCAGCGACACAGCTCACGGTAGAGCGTTCTGGTAAATAGTGACCATTGATGAGTAGGAAAAAAACTGTCACAAAACCAAAGGACATGAACAGAAAAATCAGGAATAGCACCAACCAGATGTATGTCCATGGTGAAATCAAAAAATTGTCTCTGAACCAGGATACAAAAATACTGAATCTGGACGGGATAAGTGATGAGGCGGAAGCCGAATCAGAGGAATAACGGGTGGGGCTCAGTGGAGTTGTTGGTAGGTGTGTCACCGACTCGGTGGCTGGATAGGTGTATTCAGTCTCCTCGTTGCAGGAGGAAGCCGGGAAGTCGAGCAGGCGATCAGGCAAATTGACCATCTCAATGGCAACATCAGTGACCGTGTGGGCTGGAAGACCACAAACATTTGTCCTGGAAATGGCTGGACAAGAGACCGCAGGTGTTACACTATTCAGGATCGGCCAGATGTTGTAGCTTGACATTGTCCACCGAGATGTATCTGTTGTCTTTGCGACCAGGAAGCGGTAGTAAGATGACTGTACGTGTACCCTTCAAGCCAAGGACTGGAACTGGTGTACGATAAGAGGGGCCAAATTCCTTCTTGTTCTCCACCTTCTCTCGGACCAGATCTCCAACCTTCGGAAGCCAGCCGGCAACCAGAATCTGCAACGCGGCGTCAGTGGCTGAAGGCAAGTGTTCGTTAGCAAGTTTGTCACGAGCTCCGTGTAAGTCCTGTAACATAGTAGAATGATTATCTACGTCAAAGATTGCGGACTGCGCCGTCATGTCTAGACCATCAAGGTCGGGCACAAACATTCGTATGCCAAAGAGCATTTCGTATGGGGTCCGCCCACCCAGAGGTCTTCTAGGGAGATTATTAAGTGCACGTTGTACGGTATACAAGTGGGCCAGCCAGTTCCTGCCAGTACCTAAGACTCTAGCTGTCAAGGATTGCTTTAAGTCACAGTTCATTCGTTCAACAATCGAATTGCCCTCAGGCCGATATGGAGACGAAAATTTCACCCTCACCCCCAGTGACCCCATCGCGTCCTTGTACGCCTTAGAGGCGAACGCTGGACCTTGGTCAGAATGGAAGGTGCCACAGGCAAAAATTCCCACAAAGACACGCAAATCCCTTATGACATTTCGAGCGTCAGCACTCCGTTGTGGCCAAACCCAGATGAAACGTGTGCACGAATCCACTGCAACTAAGATGTACTTATACGCAGTGTCAGAAGAAAATGGACCGCAGTGATCTAGGTAAACACACCCAAAAGGTCTGTTAGAAATGCAGAGCGGGGTTTGTGGTGTCGTGTAACCGTTGAAGGCTTAATTTGCTGACAAACGTCACAAGAAAGCACATAAGTACGGGTCTGTTTATATAAACCACGCCACCAGTAACGCTGCTGCAATATGGAAACAGTCGCAGAGACGCCAGCATGGGCGGAAGCCAAGCCTTCGTGTGCGGCCGTTATCAAGGAAGGTCTGCGGTCCGCTTTGGGAATCAGCCGATCACCAACGTCAGGAATTCTTACGTTAGGAGCCTGTTCGGGACCTAATTGATAAGAGTACTTGGAAGGGAAACCCGGTCAGTAATTAGCACCTTCCTTGGTCGCAGCAATAGCTGCCAAAATATCATTATCTATTTTAGTCATGGATCTTGTAACTGCTGCTACTGAGCACGTGGCTACTGCTAATTTGGCAGCTTCATCTGCCAAACCGTTACCGACAGCGTGTGCGCCCACACGCTGGTGGCCAAGGGTGTGAATCACCTGTGTGAGAGGCAGACGTTGTTTAAGATCTGCCACTCGAACCCAAAGCATTTTATGCTTAATTGTGCTGCCTTTAGCATATCTATAGTCATTTTGTGACCAAAAGAATAGATTGTCATTAAAGGATTGAACACAGTAATAAGAATCGCATACTATAAGGGTCGTCACGTCTGGATTAGCGAACTCAAGCGCGAGCACCAAATCACGCAGCTCGGCCAATTGTGCAGTACTGTCTCCTAGTGCCTATGTGTGCACTACAGTCGATTTGAACTCACCGTTCACCATGGTACCTGCAACAATAGCACATGCTGCGGAATAAGCATGCTTGGAACCCATGGCCGGTTGTGCCAAACCATCGGTATATATAATACATTCGTACTCCTCAAGCGGTAGCAAAGACAGAGGAGGAGGATGAACAAATTCATACTGTAAAAACTCCTGTGTCTGAAGAGAGGAATCAAAAATAAAAGTGACATCCGGGGACATCAGAGATGTAGCCCATTGTATCCAACAGGGGTGCAATGCCTTAGAGTTCGGTACACTTGCCTTCGTCACTGCCTCAAGGGCAAGATATGGTGTTACCACCAAAATGCGTTTTCCCTGTGCCAGTGCGCGTTCCTTTAGAATCACCATTTGCACTGCAGTCAAAACTTTCTCCACAGAGGAAAAGCGCATTTCTGCGGAAGTGTAAAGTTGTGACTTGTATGCAATCGGTACTGTGTCACCTTTGTTAAAGGTTAAGTACATGAAACCCACTGCCCCTGGAACGATTCTAATCACCAGGTTTGTGTGGTTGTCACGAGTCAAGAAGAATTTAGATTCAAGTAGATCTGACTGCAAAGATTGCAGTATAGAGGAATGCTCGCGAAGCCAGCATGACTTCGAAAAGTTAGGTTGTATCAAGGCATAAAGAGGCTTGATACGCTGGGCATATTCGGGAATGTAAGTACTCCCGAAGTTCAGAAAACCCAGTAAAGACTGAAGCTTCTTCAGAGTGGTTGGAGGGCACAAAAGTGCGCACTTCTCCAAGAAATGGGGTGCTAAGCCCTTACCTTCATTGTTGAGCTCATAGCCCAAAAACAAAACGGTATATTCAGCAATGTGAGATTTGGCAAAATTAAATTTGCATCCTAAGACCGCAAATTCAAGAATAATGTGGTCCACTCTGGAAAGATGCGGCCATAATTCGTCGTCTGTCAGATAGATATCGTCGACGTACAAACACGCATCTGGGTCTATGCTGTCCAACAGAGAGACAACACGGGCGGCGAATACACCCGGACTGTTTTGTAGCCCATGGGTAAACGCCGGAATTTAAATTGTTTACCACCGGAAGTGAAAGCGCTCCATTGGCTACACTCCGGGGACAAGTTGTGCGTGTAAAATCCATTGGATAGGTCAAGTGTCGTTTTATATTTTTTACGAACAAGACTGTCTACAAGTGCAGAACTGTGGGTATTTTGCACCGTAAAGGTCCGACAATGAGAGTTCAAATGTCGGTAATCCAAAACCAGGCGGTACGAACCATCGGGTTTAGAAACCGCGAAAAGGGGATTATTCATTGGTGATACGCATGTTTCAATTACTCCTTGATATTCTAACTGTGTCAGAATGTCGGAAACAGGACCTTTGGCTTCCCGCTTGATGGGATATTGGGGTTGTGGCTGTGGCAGCGACTGCAAAGGAATATCATGGGGGGGAGAGTCTTCATCCCAGCCCACATGGTTGGGGTATAACGCCGGAGCCAGGGCCCCAGCCCACTCAGCTGCGAGAGCCTCCGCTTTGTCCCTGGGGACATGACGAGAAAAGCTCGGAAGGATTACCTCCTCCCCTAAACGCACAGCAAGTACGAATGGGGGCGGACAATCCACCTCTGTCAACAAAATTTCGTAAGAAGAGGTCAGATTCTCCCCAAAAATCCCTTTTATAACACGCACAATGTCACCTTCAATTTGAATGACAATATTATATAGTCTGTCAGGGGGTGCCACTCGGGTGTCAGCTGTCTCGACAGTAATGAATGTGTCAGTTGCTGTCGCCTCCACATGAGGACGTAGTGCCTCCCGCACTATGGTAACTTCCGCGGCGCTGTCTAGGAGCATCACGGCCCACGTCCAATTCAGGAGTCTCGTTCTCACCGTCTGTGGCATACCTCACTGTTACAGCTGCAACTTTCTTCTTCTGAAACTGTGGGCGAGAACGTGGAAATTCTTCGGGTTTCCCTCGGACCTGTGGTCGAGGCTGGTCTCGTCCCTGTGGAGCCTCACGACCCCTTCCTCTATCCTGGTGATCTCCTCCACCAGTCTGGGAGGTCGATGGTGCCTGTGAAGAATGAGGAGAACGCGGATCAGGGACCTGAAATCTCTATGGAGATTTAATTCTTGCTCTGTCGCGCAAATCAGAAGTGCGTTCAGAAGAGACGGAAACCGGGGATCCGCCACGCGACCCTGGTTTCTTCTGTTGCTTACCCTGTTTTTTCAACCTCCAGCTCTTTTTAGTAAAGAACTGTTTCTCATCTTTCTCAGATTGAGTCTTTGGTTGTGGTTGCGATTGTGTTTGCGTTTTAGCAAAAGGCTTAACTCCCAGGCTATTGCGGCCAAGGGTTTTATAAGCCTGTGCAATAATTTTAGGTAATTCGCGTGGCTTGTCCGGTTCTGGGATCAAAGCCAAAGCATTAGCCACTTGAAAGTTAACTGCATCGCCCTTGACATTCGCAAGGATCAAATCAGCCATTACATCGAACACTCCCACCAGTCTCATCCCCAATTCCACAGCCACTTCAGGGCCATGCTCATCCTGTACTTGTTTAATTACAGAGGGGAGAACTGTCATGGAAGGAGTGCCGAAACACTTTGGATATACTGCTGCGAATACCTTACCCCAGTTGTTGCATTCTGCCAACTCGGGGAACAAGTCTTTTGGCAAACTAATCATCAAAATCCTGTGTTTTTCCACAGGAGAAGTATTTGGAAAAACTGCCTCCAGCTGGTCAAATTTTTCTGCAAGCCAATAAGGTAAATCATCCTTATTTTGTGGGCGCTTGCCCATCACCGAATTAACCATGACGGGACTTATGGTTACACCGCCCGGTCCAGCTGGATGCGCTGCAACTCCAGGAGGGGCTCCCTGGACGTTGCCTGTAACATACTGTACTAAAGCTCTGTGCACACGTATCAAAGACGTATGCAATTCACGCAGTTCAGAAACCGCAAGCGTCATATAACGCGGATGTGGGGTATACCCGGCCAACACTGGCCAAGTGGCCCCTTCAATCGATAAGGGGCCTAAACGAATCGGGGTAACCAGTTGTGGGAGGGCGCCATTAAACCAAACACAGTGTTGCCATGCCGTGAGCGGTTCTTCAAGAGTCCGATAAGGCCTATAGAGATTAGGAAGAGCAGTGGCTGTATATTCATGGAACAGATTATCAGTCCCATCCACCGCCGGGAAGGTGACCCAAGAGTAAAACACCTCAAAGTGGTAAGCAGGATCTGCTTGTACCACAAAGATCAGATCGGCACCTGCGTCAGGCACTCTATACACTGTCAAATGAGCCCGGAGCGCTGCGTGACTATGTGCCGCAATGTTGACAGCCATTAAGGCTAAGAATGGTCGACAACCTAGTACGAGGCAGCGCTATATAGGGTTTATAGTAACACCTTTTAAGAACTTCAAGCTTGAAAGAACCTATAAAAACATCAATATAGGAGGTACCACCCTCACACATGCTTCCGGAAACGTATGCGAAGGGTGTTGTGGACAAGCACAAGCACTACTCAAGCGTCTCGCAGATAAGCAGCCCACCAAGTTGGTGGTGCCATGTTGTAGGGATTCTGCACATACACAGAGCTATGCACAGGATAATGGGACCTCGGAGTATAGTGGTGAGCCAACCATGCCCCTTAGTACCCACAATCCCAATCCGACTAGCTTTAGCGTCTCATTCGCAGCGCCGCTACCAATGATTAGACAACCCAGAACACGGTCTCTCTCAGGACTCGCGGGAGCAAGAACACTCTTTCATCACTGACTCATACTTGTCCACAACGTGCGTAATAAGAGACACTGTATAGTTTAAAATGTTTATTTCAACTATCGTGCTCTAAGATACAGTACACGTGCCAGTACTATCAGCATAATACATAATGATAAAATGATAAGCATGGTTACAATTCCATAGAATACAAACGGGGACAGCATTTTATAAAGACAGTGGATATAGGGCTAAATGGCCTTACCACCCTCCCTGTGCTAATAACTAGTTTATTATAAATAGAAGACCTCTGGGCTTTGTCTGGCGGACCCTCATACCTCAATATCTAGATGCAAGGTTTACATCATCAGACAAGCACAGCTCTTCTCCCTGGAAAGGTTTTTCTCCAAGTGTCACAAACAGCGAGCTCACAATATTAAAAGCACACAACTTTATCCAGTGCAGCTGTATTTTGTGTTATGTCTAAGTGCCAGGGGCTGACCAGATCAGCAAGAACAAGGGACGTTGTTTTTCGACCTTGTACATGTTGTGCAGACAAAACCCACAGGGAACAGGAGAAAAGGTGAAAGGCAAAAAGGCAGACAGTTCTAATATAGCCGGGCACAAGCAGAGTCTGGAAAACAAAGTCACAAAGTAACGTGTGCAAAAAGGCATCATGGCAGCCAGGCCTAAGCCAACTTAGCAATGAAGGTAATGAGGCCACAAACCACACTACAGGGCCAGAAGTGAGAGCACCAGCATACAGAGTCAGAAGAGCGGCACAGGGCAGCGATGCAGAGGCATCTGAAGAGAAACCAACCACTATAGTTCTCTGAGAAGTAGAGAAGGTGTCACTGGACACCAGGAAATGACAGGCCCTCACCCAGGGTGCAAGCGGTTGGCAACAGACAACTCCTCACAGAAGATCCAAAAAATGCAGGAAGCAGACACACGCCACGAGGTAGGGCATCGAGTCACAGCGCTCCAGCTAAGGTAGAAGTGTGTAAGGGGCGATGATGGAAAGCAGCCTCCAGGTTGCTACAGGGCGCATTCAAGAGAGTGAGATCAGCAGAGGTGTACATCGACCTGGTTAAGGGACAGATGCTCAGTACTGGCCAATAGCCACCACCACAGGGCAAGAAAACATAGAACAGCCCCCAATGTCCGGAGCCCGCAAAGGCAGTTGGCTGGTGGTCATAGCAAGCCACAAGCCCCACTGGTGCTGCTTTCGTCCACTCCAGGAATGCGGAGGTCAAAGCCCCCATGCAGGAGGGCACTAGCACAACCAGCCACTTCTGCAGCAACATTCCAGGAGGCCTTCCAGAGGCACCAGGCGGTCCTCCCCTGACACCCAGGCCAGAAATGTAACCACCCATGGCACAGTTCGAAGGGGAAGGTGGGGGATGTCCAAAGGTCAGGAAAAGGATCTCCAGCAGAATGCTGATGCATGGTGAGGGAATGCCCCATGGTGCAAGGGGCACAAGCTTGGGGTGGGATGACCCCATCCCCCAGGGGTCCCAAAAAAGGGAAAGATCATCTCCCATGTCCCCCCAGCACTGGGTCCGACACCGAAGGGAACTGAGAGTAAGGGGCTGAAGGCGAGCGGGGCCCAACCCACTCCTGGGATCAGTGCTGACATCGGAAAGCAGGAAGCATCACCACTCAAGCCCAGGTCAGAAGGCCACTCCCAGGCCGATGAGGTGCCAAGAAGAAAGAAGTAAAACCAGTGGGTGCCAATGTTCCCTCTAATTTTTTTCTTCTTTTCTTCTGTGTGCAGCAGTATAAGGTCTCTGTGCGCTGCAGCCAAGGCTATGTGCGCCGAGAATCCAACAGTGTGCGTGGGTGCAGTGACAAATATCAGTGCAAATATCACACAAACATTTGCTTAATAAAGTGAAAAGACAATGTATTTCTACACATACAGCACCACATGAAGGGTCTTAAGGCAGATTTGCAACATACAACAAACATAAAAAGGATACAGTATTCAAAAGCATATTCTCCATCAAAAGTCTTTTAATGTAACAATGTGTCCCTTACTATCACTTGTCAAATGTGAATGCTACATCCCTGAGAGGTGTCTCTCGTATTCAAGATTGCACCACAATGGAATCTGTGAACATGCATTGTTGTGTCCTATCCTTTGCCAACCACAGAACATTCCTTATATGCGTTTTATCTCCTGCTGCATTTCTTGCATGCCTTTCACAGCCCTTCCAAATAGCACACATCAGGCTTAGACTAACGCATTTTAGTGTGGTGGTCTGCATCACCACACTAAAATGCATTAATCACACATTTGTAGCGCCTTGACAACACCTGCGTGCTGTGAGGGAGAAGCTGGAACTGCAGCTGCAAAGTGCACGTCATGTGCACTATTGCAATAGATAACGATGCTTTATTCAAGCTGCCAGTTTGTGGTCTCATTGTGCAATATACTTTTGATCATCCGGATATTCTTCTACTACCGACACTACTAGACCAGTAGGCATAATCGGGAACAATGAAACAAATGGTAGCCGTATCTAACCACCAGCATACTTCCGTCTTTTTTCTAAATCGCACAGAGAACATACTGGCTGTTGGATTGCAGAAAATGCTGCTTAAATTAAGCACTGGGGTGACATTCGCAAACAAAGGAAGTGTTGCTGTAGAGAAGTAAGATGGTTGCTATGCGGTGGCGAGGTTGAGACCCTAATCTCTTTCTGTTCTGGACGTGTGGGCGGCCGTAGCCTGGCTGTGGGCCTGGAGGACACTTGCGTCTGTCTGAAAGGGTAGTTAGTGCCCTGGTAGTTATGCACCACTGGAAGCATCATGCAGCAAATACATGACAGGAAGCACTGCAGGAGAGGGACCCCTCTGCTGTGGGGGACGTGGTGGCCGGTCGCTTACCCAGCCTGTCAGGGGAAGCGACCCCACCTCCGTTGCCCCATCCAACCCCAGGTCAAAAACCAAGACCGCGGGTGGGCGCTGCCAGCTCGGGTTCCTCGGTCAAGGAGCCTCAATCTTCCCCGAGCATCAGGCTTCACCCCATATCAATATATTCTTAAGATTTCACTCATAATGATGTTTCACAAGGCTCTCACGACATTTTAAATCATCAGACTATTTTAAAACTACTATTTTATTCCCCTGAGTTGTAAAAAATATATTTATCAGATTTAATTGGATTAAAGTTTCTACAACAACAGGTGGCGAAAACAGAGATCACACGAACTATCTGGACCTTGGACTCTATAGTACAAGCAATTCCCTTCAAAAATGATGAACTAGCTGATTGGGGAATCGCTATCTTGTCACCAATCATAGTAAAATATCCATATATATTACAAAAACAAAGGGGGAAACGGGAGCAATCACAGTTTTGTACAAAAAAGCTGATCAACTGTGTGGCTCCAGATAATTTTATGGGGAATAGGATGGTAAATGTACATATCCTAAAGATTCTCGCTACAGGGTCTCATGAGATTTCGGCAGACTCAATGGCATGTTGTTCTGGGTGGTTACAAAATATGCTCCAAATACCTAACCAACCATCAACCATTCCTGAACCAGTTTATTGTAACGTAGTAATTATGCTCCTGGAACATTGCCGGTCTGGAGTGTCACTTTGTATCTAGTTGAACAAGTCTTGTCTATTTACTTTCAAGACATCACATCGTCTGTCTGCAGGACATATGGCTCCCTACTCCCGCTAGGGGTGGGCGGAATTTGCGTAGTCGCGCTATGCAAAGCTCCGCGAAACGGTAAAAAATCTCCGCGAGCACGCAAAAGTTCCGCGAACACGCGGATTTGCTTGTTTCGCCCGTTCGCAATGCTTTTTTCCTGTTCGCGAACGCTGTTTGCATGCTCGGGGAGAAATATCTCGCGAACACGCATTTTGAAATCGCGAACAAGCAAAGAATTCCGCGAACCCGCGGATCGCGGAATTTTGGGTAATTCCGCGTTCTCCGCGGAACGCGAAATTACCCAAATTCCGCAAATTCCGCGAGCGGGACGGAATTTACCGCCCAGGCCTACTCCCTTCATGTTGTCCTACTTGCACACTTACAAAATGTGTGCCTCACTTGGCTCGATGGGCAGAGCATCTGGTGGTCTGCTGATCCTAATCAATAATAGTTTAGCCATAAAAACAACCCTACTTAAGTCAAAATTGTCCTTTGTACTACCAATTCTACTAGGGAATAAAGGATAGAAACAACTATTAATACTGAACGTGTACTTTCCCCCATCATCAGCAAAGAACAAAGTCCAAATTCTAAATGCTCTCCTGGGAATCGATAATAATTTAGATCGTTTTACAGCAACTTTTGTAAGGATTACTGGTCATTTTAATAATCTATTATTCAATTTTTGAGGCAAGATACCATCAGAAGATCTTCCTGATATATTCTTTAACGTTTCTGCGGCCATAATGGACAACTGGTGGATTAATAATCTACATACATGTGTAATTTACTCTTTAACGTAAACAGGAAATTTCTAACTAACCAACCAGCCAGGTCGACATATGTCTCACATAACTTTTAGGCCCAGATCTACTAAAATATCAGACAGCACAGTGCAGCATCAGCAAAAGCTTCACTGCGTGAGGAAAGAGCAGGAGAGTGCCGGTAAATATGACACTCTCCTCCCCTCTCCCTAGCACTGCCGGAGAAATGTGCGTTGTGCGCCACGGACACAACTTTACACCATAGTGCAAGGGTGTCGGCGTCAGTCTAACATAGGTTTTGTACTGGAAGAATACCCATAAAGTACAAAATACTATGCTTAGACTAACTTTAAAACATTTCCCACCTTGTATGAATGCTGTACAGTGCATCACACAGGCAAAGTCAGAAAAGAAAGGAGAAATAAAAGCATTTCTCCTTGATAGCACCTGGTTGAAGTGGGCGCTATTTTCTGATGCAAAACCTTGTCATCATCATCATCAAATCACTTTATTCGAATATATTTCAAAATCTTTTTATTGATTTTGTATCAGAACAACAAAGTTGCAATTGCGACAAGCAGTGTCTCTAGGCCACGAGTTACAGATATTGTAGAAAACACACACATCTTGTTTCCAAGGTCCTAGCCTCTCTAAACATCTTACATTTATGTCCATTCCTGATTCACCCAAACGCAAACGTGTATCATACCTCAGGTATACCCCGAGGTGGGACATTAGCTGAAAAATACTTGCGCTCTTTGCCCAACCTTTAAACTATTGAAAGATAAGGAAGAAAAAAAAAAGAAAAACAAGAAAATCAACATACAATCAAAAAACAACAAATGCATCATGGTGGTTACACAGCATTTTTAGTCGGTTGGTGGTGGGGTCTAGTGGATTGGATGGGGCATAAGTCTCCCTCCCCCATAGCATTCTGTGCAAGAGACCACCGGTCTCCTAAATATGAAAGAGATGGAGAGCCCTTATTCTGGGGCCACAAGCCAGTAATGGCAGACCTTCTGATAAGTATGCACCAGCAGGGACCAAATATACTTGAATCCCTTTCGTGTACCCTCCGCTAAGTCTGTCAATCGCTCCAAAGCTCATTGCGTAAGAGGGTAAACAGACATAATATCGAAAAAAAAATATCGAATGGACAAAATATCGAGTCCAAAATATAGAATGGACATAATATCGAATGGACATAATATAGTCGTTAAAAATATTGAAATTAAGGTAAGTAATATCGATTGTTAAAATATCGAAGTACATAATATAGGCATTAAAAAATATTGAATTTTTTATAATATCGAATTTTTTCTAAGTGTATTGTATGTTAGTATATGTGTTAAAAGTGTATATTAGTTGTTGTAATGTATGTTTAATTTTTTAAAAGCAATGAATTTTATGTTATTTAATTTTTGCGTAATTTAATTCACGTAGCGGGTAGTGGGTTTATAGGGGAATAGGGTGGGAAGTAATTTAATTAAAATTAAGTACATATTAATAAATATTAATTGGTATTGATAATTAATTTATTGTTAATTAATTATTAATTGGTAATTACATTTTATTAATTAGTATTTTTTTTAATTGGTAATTATGTTAATTCTATTAATTAAATAGTTGTAGCGGGATGTGAGTTTATAGGGGAATAGGGTGGGAAGTAATTTAATTGAAATGAAGTACATATTAATAAATATTAATTGGTATTGATAATTAATTTATTGTTAATTAATTATTAATTGGTAATTACATTTTAATTGGTAATATTTTTTTTTATTGATTAATTGGTAATTATGTTAATTCTATTAATTAAATAGTTGTACCAGGATGTGGGTTTATAGGGGAATAGGGTGGGAAGTAATTTAATTGAAATTAAGTACATATTAATTAATATTAATTGGTATTGATAATTTATTGTTAATTAATTATTAATTGGTAAATAAATTTTATTAATTGGTAATTATTTTTTTTAAATTGATTTATTGGTAATTATGTTATTTCTATTAATTAAATAGTTGAAGCGGGATCTGGGTTTATAGGGAATGTTGGCGGAAGTAATTTAATTGTAATTAGTTAATTATAGAAAATACTTTTTTGTATTGATACTTAATTTACTGGTAATTAAATATTAATTGGTATTTATTTAAATATTTATACAAATCTGGTAATGATTATTAATTTGTTGTTAATGATTTATTAATAGGTAATTAATTTTTAATAAATAATATGTTTTGTATTTATAATAAATTAATTATTAAAGATTTTGTAATTGGTAATTAGTGTTATTAATAATATTTATTAGTATTGATAATTATTTTTTAGTAAAATATGAAAATATTACTTTCCCTACTGTTGCACTCACTGGAGTGGGAATAGTAATTTTAACCCTCCCGCTATCCTACCCTGTCCCTACTGTTGCACTCTCTGGAGTGGAAATAGTAATTATTACCCCTACGCTATCCAACGCTTTCCCCACTGTTGCACTCACTGGAGTGGAAATAGTAATTATTACCCCTACGCTATCCAACGCTTTCCCTACTGTTGCACTATTTGGAGTGGGAATAGTAATTTTTACCCCTAAGCTATCCAACACTTTCCCTACTGTTGCACTCACTGGAGTGGGAATAGTAATTTTAACCCTCCCGCTATCCAACCATTTCCCTACTGTTGCACTCTCTGGAGTGGGAATAGTAATTTTTACTCCTACGATATCCAACGCTTTCCCTACTGTTGCACTCACTGGAGTGGGAATAGTAATTTTTACCCTCCCGCTATCCAACCATTTCCCTACTGTTGCACTCTCTGGAGTGGGAATAGTAATTTTTACCCCTACGCTATCCAACGCTTTCCCTACTGTTGCACTCTCTGGAGTGGGAATAGTAATTTTTACCCCTACGCTATCCAACGCTTTCCCTAATGTTGCACTCACTGGAGTGGGAATAGTACATTTTACCCCTACGCTATCCAACGGTTTCCCTACTGTGGCACTCACTGGAGTGGGCATAGTAATTTTTACCCCTATGCTATCCAACGCTTTCCCTACTGTTGCACTCACTGGAGTGGGAATAGTAATTTTTACCCTCCCGCTATCCAACGCATTCCCTACTGTTGCACTCTCTGGAGTGGGAATAGTAATTTTTACCTCTACGCTATCCAACGCTTTCCCTACCGTTGCACTCTTTGGAGTGGGAATAGTAAATTTTACCCTCCTGCTATCCTACGCTAAAAGTAGTGATTATTATTGTATATTATTACGTTAATATATGTATGTATTAAAAAATAAAAATGTATGTAGATTTTTTTTTAACTTAAAATAATTATTTATTAATTTTAAAGTAATTTAACTAATTTTAAGTATGTTTTACTTTATTTTATTTATTATTTTATTATTTTTACATTACTTTTAACAGATTTATAAAATTCGATATTTTGACTAACTATATTTTATCGACGATATTTTGGATTCGATATTTTTGTACTTACCTGTTTGGAGATAGGGAGTCGATATTTTGACAGTCGATATTTTGTCCACGATATTTTGCCTGCTCGATATTTGTGCGATCGATATTTTGTCAGTGATCCACGTAAGAGATGGGGCCTCTGCTTTCTTCCAGGCGGCCGCTATTGCCTTTTTGGCGGCACCCACGCACAGCCACATAATGGAGCGGTCCCCATGTGTTTGATGCTTCAGGTTAGGGACCCGGATCCCTAGGAGGGTATGGTCTATGGTGTCTGGAATCGGATAGCCTAGAATCAATTTGATTTGAGATAGGATCTCTTTCCAGAATGGCTGAACAGAAGGGCAGTCCCACCAGATGTGGTAAAAATCTCCCAGGAGCCCACAGCCCCTCCAGCATCTGTCCGTGGTGTTGGGAAACATTTTGTGTAGTTTCTGGGGGTGCAGGTAACAGTCATACATAATTTTATAGTGGGCCTCTCGTAGGGGCATAGGTCAGTTGTATTTCTTTATTCGAATATAATATCCATAAAAGAGTCATAAAAAAAAACATTCATTATAATATGTAATAATACATTTCACTCTCTTTCACAGTACATTTATAAAGATAGAAATGTAAATAAAAGGCACATAGATATCCTATACACGATTCAAAATTTGCATCAAATACTGCACATAGTGTGAGATATTATACTTCGTAGTGCAATGGTGTCCGGTTCTCAACCTTATATAGGGATACCTCCAGTTAGAATGGGCACAATGTACAATATATAAATACCTATTACACTATTTAGTAATAATAATAACAACTCTAAAAATGTAGAACTATTAATAGAAGCTCTTAAAAATTGGAAAATAGGCTCTTCAATCATCTCATTTAGTTAAGTGGTGCTCTTCATTGCCCAGGCTCATAAGTCAGTGCTTCTAGATATGAAAGACATTTCCTTCAAACAATAGCAGATATAATGAAGGAGGCGACCAAAAAGCAAATATCCACATTTTCTGATGCACATAAGTACTCAAAAGCTTCCTGGTAATAAATATATTTTCCAGTTTTAAACATTGGTAATAAATATTGTCATTTCAAATCATTATAGAATTTGCTAAAACAGGATAAAGTGCATTGTGCTTTGATTGGATAGACCATCACACGGGCATTTAGGTAGCATCTGTGCCCAGGCCCCCATTTTTGGGAAGGCAACCCTAAAATGCGAAATCCCTAGGCGTAATCTGGTGAGATAGAATCTATTTTGGTTGTTCTGTACAATTAAAAGGTAATTTTGCAAACCATCTTGTACCGGGACTGAAATATATCTATGCACAGTAGGCTTGCTACTCTGACGAATATCTCTTTCTGCCTCATTCTTTCCCCTTAATATAAGTTTTACTTCTTTCTTGCTGTATCATAGAATGCTAACAGTATTCTCGACTCCAATGCTCTTGTCCACTTTTTCACATGGCTGTCTATATAGGCCAACCATGTTATCTTCTTCCGAGACTCAGGAAATAAACAATCCAGTATTATTTCTTTGGTAAATTTTGTGCCAACTTTACTCCATACACTGTCCCAAAATAAAACAGGGCTGGCATGTAAGTCAGCCTGTAAAATGGAACTGCCACTTCCCTATGTACAATATAGGATGAACTAGACTTTGGTACAGCCAACAATCGATCTAAAAACAAGTTCTCTTGGGTTTGTAGAAGGGCGCAATTTACCCACCCCCACAGCCGAGCCCCTTGGCTAACTCTCGGAAGGCACTTATTTTGATATAATATCAATATTTCCGTGGTTGGTTAGTTACCTACTTTACTCCCAAATCTAAAAAGGCTCTTAGGAATTTCAATTTTCCTGTATGCATCTGTGTTCCCCAGCTCCCCTCCCAGTAAATTGAATTTCTAGACATGAAAATGCTTGGGTCTCAGACAATCTCTCTCCCTTAATATGGTGTGGCCTCTTTTTTGCCCTTCCCTGTCCACATACCATAGTGTATGTTTTTTTAGGTTGAATTTCATGTCTTTATCCTCCATATAGGAGACAAAATCATCAGTCAGGAGCTGGAGCCCATTTACAGTTCTGCATAATAGTAAGGTATTATCTGCATATAGTAGGATCGGAACTGGGTGATTCCTGACCCGGGGGGGCCGGGAGGGGGAGGTTGTCGGCCTTCACTTTTTGTAGCAACTCATCCACCCCATTAATATATAATGAGAAGAGCAGGGGGGCAGGAACACACGTATGATGAATCCCCAGTGAGACCTTAAAACGGGAAGTACATTCCCCCTTAGGCCCATAGCATACCTGAGCGGTCAGGTGGGAATACAATTGTGACAGAAAAGTAATAATCCCCGACGGAGCACTCATCTCAGTCAGCGTTTTCCACAGCTTAGCATGATTTACCAGGTTGAACATGCTACTTAAGTCTGCAAAGCACAAATGTATATGACCCTCTTTCGCTACTGTGTATTTGCTGATGAGGAGGTGTAAGTTAATACATTATTCAATCATACCAACATCCCTCCTGAACCCATATTGTGTGTCTGTGAGAATATGGTCATCATTCACCCATTCTTCTAACCTATCGAAGAGGATTCTACCCATTAATTTAGCACTAGAGCCCAGGAGGGATATTGGGCGAAAACATCTTGGATCTCCTCTTTCTCCCTTTTTAATAATTGGTACAATTGTACTTTGTGTCCCGGTAGCAGGAATAAAACCACCTACTGTTGCGTTACACACTTGTGTTAAAAATGGGGCCCATAAAGTGATATGTGACTTAAAAATGTCTATTGGTACCTCATCGGGTCCAGGGGCCTTTGTGTTAGCAGCTTTATTTGGAGCGGTAATTACCTCTTCTAAACCTATTGGTAGTAAGTCTACCGCATGTGTTGTATATACTACTGAGGTCGGCAGCCCTATTGCAAGATCGTCTGGGTCAAAAATAGTGCCAAAGTGACCTATCCAATCTTACTGTTGTACAAGGGACTTCAATCCAGGGATCCGCTATATCTTTCAGGAAAAGCTGATTTATTGTCTTCCAGAATAGAATATTATTGTTTGTGTCAGCAGCTTGTATTAAATCAGCCCAGATCTTATCTTGCATCTCTCTTCTCGTTTTAATCAAGGCATGTTTGTACACAACTCTCAATTTGCTGACTTTATCCCTGTCTCTTGGTTTATAATGCAAGGCTGTTCTCAGGGTTCTGTTTGCTACAGAGCAGTCCTGATTGAACCACCCCTGCTTCTTATTTCCTATAATTCTATTAGTAGATCTCAACTTATCAACTATCTCTGCCATTATTTTCCAAAAGGCAGCCATGATACGCCATAGGGGGACCGCAAATCAGTATATATGTTAAAGTCACTAAGATTTCCCACTATGATCGTTTCTATAAAAGCAGTACCATTTATATTCGACCATCTGAGGCTGATACCATTTTTACCTTGTATTTCAATGTGATTCACAAGTTGTGGCCCTTTCCAACATGAGGTTTTAATATTAAAGACCACTGTCAAAGGGTTATGGTCACTAAAGGCACTCAGGGTATTTTCAAAGGATTCCTTTAGTCGCAGACTATTTTCTGAGACTAGAATGTGGTCTATTGTAGAGCTCTGGCCGTTCCAATGGAAGATTGACACTAGTTGCATCCCAGGCTCAGTAAAGTATTCTAGCAGCTACATATTATGTTTGAAAATAATTTCATTTATTGCCTTTCCATATTTATTATGTGGAAAATGTACCATCGCCTCACCATTGTCATTTAGATAGCCGCAGCTTTTGGATTCCAGCCTATTACATTTACTTATGTTAAAGTCTCCTAACCATATTTGGATGAAATCGTTCTTAATCTGGCTTGTAAAAACATTCAATCACACTACAAAGATCAATGTTAACTTTAGCTTTAGTATTATCAAAGACGTTATTATAGTAATTAACTAAAACAATGTTTAGATGTTAATTGGTTTGCAGTTGAAAAAGTTGAAAGAAGTGGTAACTAGTATAATATATTTTCAATTTTAATGGTGTGGTTGTAAAAATTAATAAGGCTAGACCCCCCTTGGCCTGCCCTGCCTCAGAACAGCTTGCCGGAGTGAGATAGGAAAAAAAACCTTCCACGTGGAGATCATCAATTGTCCAAGTTTCCTGTAAACAAACTAAATGAGTTTGGTTAACTATCTCCAGCCACTCTGGGTTCCCCAATTTAGTTTTGACCCCCGTGATGTTCCACGTCCTAACTACAAGGTTGGTGCATTTGTTGATATTGCGAGGGGGTGCTGCCCCAGCTATCTAAAGATGGTCGCAGACTACATTATGAGCTCCTGGTCGATTACTCTCATTCCTCTCCACACCACCGTGAAGTCAGTCTTGTTCGTCGTAATTGAAAAGGGGGGCAAATCTATTAGCTGTTGGTACTGTTATCAACATACTGGGATTGGATTTTAATTACTGTTGGTTAACACTCTGGTTTACTAAAAAAAAACAGTTTGAACGGGAGCTCTGCATATGTTAGGGAACATGTCTGGTCTATAAGAGTAACCAAGGGGTTCGGCTGAGATATCTCCTCGAGCATTCTTATGGGTTAGCCTGTAGTTTAATCAGAGCAGAGATTTGACCATCTTGGGAGATCGAAAATTCACAACAATACAATTGCCCTGGCCAATTTGTCTAGAGGGGCCTGTCCAATTTACCCATCTTATCATCATCACTTCTTGAAATAAACAATTCGTGCCCTACAACTGTTTGGCCAACCAATGTATCACCATATTTTTTAGTTCTACCCATGAGTCCGTTACATGTGGCATCAGTTTGGGAAAATTTCTTAATATAATCACATATGGTGTTGCTTCTGGTGGAAGATGCAAGGCACTATTTACACATCCTTCAGTGTCCACAAAAGTATTACTTTCCATAGGTACTGGGGGAAGGTGCTGGGGAGACGCACAGAGTGTAGGGAGTGACGGTAAATTGTTTGATACCATCGCCTCCACAGGGTAACCCCATTCAGTTCTGGCCTTTTGATCAGTGCTAACACTTCTTATACAGATTTTTCCAATTTAGAAATCCCAATCTTAATGCCCTCCAGATCCTTTGTAAGTGTTCCCTCCAAGGTTTCCATTTTATTATGTAAATTCTTTAGTGTCAGTTCTCTTGGTTCCACTGAATTTAGTGTTTTATCTTTATGGGGTACCTTAGAAACCTTATGGGCATTGTTATTTCTATGTGCCCTTGTAGCTATTCGCCCTTTCTTCAGTTTGGGTGCTAACATATCCATAGACTGGCAGCTTTTCTTTGCCAGAGGGTAGATGTCTCACTAATATATGATTCTTCAATGATCAGGAGGGGGTTGGTAGAAACATAAGGGTCCGGGTATGTATTTGATCATTAGCCGCCTTTTTAAGTACAGTCCCTGGTTCTAATAAAGTAACTCCTTCATCAACATTGTCCATTGCACTTTGTAGGGCAGATTTTCTCACAGCCAACCTCTACTCTGCGTTAATCATTTCATTATTTAGCAGTCCCATGGCATTGGTAAGGTAAGTATTAATTGCGTTGGTAGAGGCTGCAGGCCTTGAACCAATTTGTGCTTACCCATATCTAAAACACACTAAATTAAATCTAAGTGCTAAAAAAATACAAAAATCAAGTTAAAAAACAATTCCACCAGGTCTTCTGTCTTAATGTCCAGGTCCAGACAGGAAGAATTAAAGAGTGGGGGCCCAACCCAGCATTGTTTGACTGCAGACAGGCACGGCCGGTACACCCTTGCACGTCCCATGCTGCGGGAGTCTGCTGGTGCTCTTGTGGTGTTGTGGAGGCTCCTCTTCCCTTCCAGGCAGCAGCAGTTGAGGTTGCTGGGGGACCGGGTCACACCCAGCACAGACAGAAAACAGGCCAATAACACAGGCCTCAGTGCGGCCCCAAACTGCATGGCCCACGCTGTGGGAGTCTGCTGGTGCTCTTGTGGTGTTGTGAAGTCTCCTCCCCCCTTCCAAGCAGCAGCACTGGTGGTTGCTGGGGGATAGAGTCCCACCCCAGTACAGACAGAAAACAACCTATGCAGCCACTTACACACCAACTGACAGACTGATACAGACATTCACACAGATTAGTCACTCACCCATACATTCACTAAGAATAATACTTCTTAAACTTTTTAGAAACACTCAGTCACAGGACGATGTCATCAGTGATGTCATCAGTGACGTCATTTGAGATGTCTTCAATGATGCCATCAGTGATGTCACAGACCATGTCATGAGTGATGTAATATGTGACTTCATCAGTAGTGCATTGCAGGGGCGCGAGTTATAGTTAGCTCAGCTAACTATAACGGCTGAATTTCTTGGGTTTTGAAGGGGTGAAAAGTCAGCCTAACTATAACGTCCCTGAAACCTGTGTTTCTTTCAGTGAAAATATATATATATGTATATCAATATAAATATATATATATATATATATTCACTGAAAAAACCATAGGTTTCAGGCACGTTATAATTAGAAATTAGCATTTAAAAAACCTTTGAAATTCACTGAAAAAACCATAGGTTTTAGGGACAGTTATAGTTAGTTGGACATTTCACTCGTACAAAACCCGTGAAATTCCCCCGTTATAGTTAGTTCAGCTAACTATAACTCGCGCCCCGCAATGCACTGCTGATGACGTCACATATTACATCACTCATGACATGGTCAGTGACATCACTGATGACATCACTGATGACATCTCAAATGACATCACTGATGACATCATCTAGTGACTGTGTTTCTGTAAAGTTTAAATATTTTTAATATATATAGGGAACGGCGTATTGAAGTATGAGTGGGTGTATAAGTGTCTGTATGGATGATTTAGTAGGTGTGTGACTAACTGTATAAGTGAGTGATTAAACGTATCTTACTGAATGCATGGGTTAGTGACTAAACTGGGTGAATGTCTGTATCCGTCTGTCTGTTGCTGTGTAAGTGGCTGCATGTGTTTGTGAATAGCTACATGAGTGTCTATATGAGTTATTGAATGGTTGTCTGAGTATCTGTATGGGTGCCTGAGTGTTTGTGTGGGAGGGGTGTGTGCGACTCTGTGCATAGATGTTTGAGTGGGTGATTCACTGGGTGGATGGTTTCAAGAGTGCATCTGTGATAGACTGTATGGGTGGGTAAGTGTGTGTAAGAGTGTGTTAGTGAGTGAATGTATGTCCCAGTGGTACATGTGTGACTAACTACATATGTGAAAGGCAGTATATATGTGTGTTGGAGTATATAAATAGCTATAAGCGAGAGTGAGTGATTGTGATAGTGGCTGTATGGATGAGTGTGTGCTTGTATCAGTGATTGTATAAGAGCGTAACAATGTGCTAGTATTTGTATGATTAAGTGAGCTGGTGTGTGTATAACTGTATAGGTGAGTAAATGGCAGTGTGTTTAATTATTTGCATGACTGACTAGGTGTGTGAGTACCTCTATGGATGAGTGGCGGTGTTTGAGTGTCTATATAGGAGTAAGAGTGCATATGATAGTCCTGTACTGAGTGACCATAAGTATGAGTGACTGTACGGGTGAGTGAGTGGATGTGTGTGTGTAGACCTAAGAATCAGTGAGTGGGTATGTAGTTATTGGTGTTGGAGTGTCTATGGTTTTGCGAATGGCAGTCTGTAATTTAGAGTGGGTGTATCAAAGGTTATATTAGGGTGTGAGGAGGTGCATCAGATTATCACGTGGATGATGTCATCAGTGATGTCATCAGTGATGTCATTTGAGATGTCATCAGTGATGTCATCAGTGATGTCACTGACCATGTCATGAGTGATGTAATATGTGACGTCATCAGCAGTGCATTGCGGGCGCGAGTTATAGTTAGCTGAACTAACTATAACGGGGGAATTTCACGGGTTTTGTACGAGTGAAATGTCCAACTAACTATAACTGTCCCTAAAACCTATGGTTTTTTCAGTGAATTTCAAAGGTTTTTTAAATGCTAATTTCTAACTATAACGTGCCTGAAACCTATGGTTTTTTCAGTGAATTTCAAAGGTTTTTTAAATGCTAATTTCTAACTATAACGCCCCTAAAAGCTATGGTTTTTTCAGTGAATTTCAAAGGTTTTGTAAATGACAATTTTTAAATGTATTAATTGTTATATTTATTTTTTTGATTCTGATTTACTACATTTTTTAAAACTATTTATTTTTAGATATTTTATTTATTAAATTACATTGTAATTACATTATACATTACATTACAAAATATACTTTCTCAGAATGAATTACTTGCAAATAGGCAATAGAGTTTTAAGTACAGTAGTTACAGTTGTTGCAATGGGCAACACAATTTCAAACACAATGCAACATTGAGCTCAATGTGAATTTCTAGATAAATGCAATTAGTTACTTTATGGGTTACTTTTCTAACCACAGGACTGGATCCTAGATTCAGTCCTGGGACATCTCCTGTAAACAGTTGAGTAAAAGCGTTTTGGTTACAGTAGTGATTTTTAAGGAATATTATTGTATTTTAAAAGTTGACACTTAGAAACTTTTTCACATAGAATCACCAATGTTATCCTATGGGAGGAAATTCACTTAGCAGGTAAGTAGTGTTATCGTTACTTTTTCTTACTTAGGGGCCGATTCCGATCTCGGTCGGAGGCGCACCCAATACCATTCGGTCGGGAAAAAAGCCATGCGAAAGCCTGTTTCCCGACCGAACCGTACGCGGGTCCGGCCGAGCGAGTACGATGCGAGTCGCCGACCGACTCGTCCGGGCGACCCGACCGCTCCGACCGACTCGTACCCGGACCGTACCGCTCCGACCGACTCGGTCGGACCCGAGTCGCACCGCGCAATGGAGACGTTTTCCGGCCGGGTAAGTACGATGCGCACCTCGACCGCTCCGACCGACTCGCGCCGTCCGACTCGAACTCGCTGTCGGAGCCGTACTTTGGGGGTCCGTGTCGGACCCCCCTGTACGCGTACCCGTGCGAGGCGCACACAGGGGGACCCATGGGTCCCCCTACCTGTGCGTGTACGCCGCGGAGCGCTCGCGGCGTACTCGCTGTAGGGGGCGCCCTTGTCCGCCTCGCACCCATTGAGGCAATGGGAGCCCGCGTACGCGTTGTACGACCGGCTCCCATTGAGTTCAATGGGAGTCCGACCGACTCGTGTCCGATAACATACGGACGCATCGGACTCGTTCGGTCGGACTGCACGGGTCCGATTCGGTCGGAAATCTCTCCGGGTCCGGCTCGGTCGGGGAAATTTCCGGCCCGAATCGGAATCGACCCCTTAGTGTTGGATCCTGGATCCAGCACTGGTGCATCTCCTGTAAACAGTTGAAAGAATGCGTTTAAGTCATACAGGCGATTTTTAAGGAATATTTGTAGTTTGTGAAAATCGACACTTTGAAACTTTTCTGCTGAAAACCAGACAATGGATTCCTATGGAAGGAAATACAAGTTACTGGTAAGTACGGTTAGAATTACTTTTCAGGGTCAGTGCTGGGCTAAAAGATGCAGCACTGGGTTCTCTCCTGATAACAGGTGAGTAAATCGGAATTCGTAGTTCGGTTGATTTTAGAGGAATATTATAAAGTTCCAAAACTCCACACTTCGAAGAATTTCCAAGTGAAACCAGTCAATGATATCCTATGGAAGGAAATTCAAGTTACTGGTAAGTACGGTTAAAATTACTTTTCAGGATCAGTACTGGGCTGAAAGACGCAGCACTGAGGTCTCTCCTGATAACAGGTGAGTAAATCGGAATTCGTATTTCGGCTGATTTTAGAGGAATATTATAAAGTTCCAAAACTCCACACTTATAAGAATTTCCAAGTGAAACCAGTCAATGTTAGCCTATGGAAGGAAATTCAAGTTACTGGTAAGTACGGTTAAAATTACTTTTCAGGATCAGTACTGGGCTCAAAGATGCAGCACTGAGGTCTCTCCTGATAACAGGTGAGTAAATCGGAATTCGTAGTTCGGCCGATTTTAGAGGAATATTTGCACAATGGTGAAGGAAGGGGGTGGGGCCTGAGGTGACATGTCTGCAAACACGCACTGAGGCGCATTTTAAGTTGGAGAATTAATTCCTCCTCAATCCCGAGGGTCCCTAGGGGCCAACTGGCCCACCAGATACCTCCAGTATGCGCCAGAGAGCTGCGTTGCAGAGAGGTGTTCAGAGACCACGCCCCTTTTTACAACACTCTGCAACGCAGCTCCGTGGCGCTTACTGGAGGTACCTGGTGGGCTAGTTGGCCCCCAGGGACCCTCAGGATTGAAGGGGATTTAAATCCCCATCTTAAAACGCGCCATGGGGCCTGTTTGCACACATGTCACCTGAAGCCCCGCCCTCCCTTCACCACTGTGCAAACGCGCCCTGTGGCGCGTTTTAAGTTGGGGATTAAGTCCCCTTGAATCCTGAGGGTCCCTGGGGTCCAACTATCCCACCAGGTACCTCCAGTAAGCGCCACAGAGCTGCGTTGCAGAGAGGTGTAAAAGGGGCGTGGCCTCTGTACACCTCTCTGCAATGCAGCCCCTGGCGCATACTGGAGGTTCCTGGTGGGCTAGTTGGCCCCCAGGGACCCCCAGTATTCAAGGGGAATTCGTTCCCCCTCTGCAAACGCGCCAGGGTGTGCGTTTGCAGAGTGGTAAATGAAGGGGGCGGGGCCTGCGGCACGATCGTTTTTTTTTTTTTGTGATTTTTTTTTCCTCGAAGGGGGGCTGTGTGGCCCCCCTTCCTTTTTCCTTTTTTTGGGCCCTGGGGACCCCATCCCCCAGGGCCTTACCCCTTTTTTCATTTAAAAAAAAAAAAACGGGAAGGGGGTTGCGTGGCCCCCCTCCTATGGCCGATTCTGGCCCCGGGGACCCCATCCCCAGGGCATGGCCACTCTTTGTATTATTTTTTTAAGGAGGGGGGCTGCGTGGCCCCCCTCCTCAGGCCTCCTTTTGCCCCGGGGACCCCATCCCCCGGGGCAGGGCTTTATTTTCTTTTTTTTTTTTTATCTTTTTTTTTGGGGGGAGGGGGGCCGCGTGGCCCCCCTCCCGGGCCACTACTTGCCCCGGGGACCCCATCCCCGGGGCTGGCCCTCTCCGTTGGGGACCGTGGGGGGTCCACAATCCTCCCCCGTCCCGGCATTGCTTTTCCACATGGGGAGCTGCTGACATGCAGCTCCCCATGTGTAAAAGCAATCTGCTTTGCTTCATTGAAGCGAGAGCAGGTTTCCCTGCTCTCCCTTCAATGAAGCAAAGCAGTTTGCAATGACAGGACGGGAGCCGCGAGGGAGGTGGTGATCCCCGAGGCTCGGGGGTCCGTTACGGATCCCCGCATTTACATTATTAGTGCCCCGGGGAGGTGGCGGTCCCCGGGGCGTGTGGGGGGGCTCGAGCCCCCCCACACAGGAACTGTTTTAAAAAAAAAAAAAAAGAAGCCCCGGGGAGGTGGTGGTCCCCGGGGCTGCGGGAGGGCCGAGTGCCCTCCCGCAACATTTTTATTAGAAAGCCCCGGGGGGTGGCGGTCCCCGGGGCTTGGGGGGCCTTATAGGCCCCCCCATTAACTATAAACCCACCCCCCGCATGCCCCCGGGACTTGGGCCACCCGGGGGCAAAATAACAATTTTTTTTTTTACGGCGGGATTTGCGCACCCTGAGCGCATCCCGCTGATTTTTAATTTAAAAAAATGCTTTTTCTGCTCAGGGGTCCTTGTGGGACCCCCTGAGCAGACCTAGAGGGTCAGGGTGTTTCTACCCTGCCCCCTTTGTGCGTTTTGCGCACTTGTTTCTTCTGGGTTTTTTTCTAATCGGCAGGATCCGCGCACCCTGAGCGCATCCTGCCGTTTTTTTTTTAAATGCTTTTTTCTGCCCAGGGGTCCTTGTGGGACCCCCTGAGCAGACCTAGAGGGTCAGGGTGTTTCTACCCTGCCCCCTTTTGCGCTTTGTGCACTTGTTTCTGTCCCTCGGTTCTACCGAGGGACAAAATGGCTGCCAACACTTCCTGATTTGGAGTGTTGACAGCCACTTGACAGCCAATTGGCATGCAGCTCGTGGTCGGGAGGGTACGCGGACCCTACTCGGCCATAGATATATATGTGACTTAACTTTTGATTTTCTCAGGAACTACTGAACGGATTTACACCATTTAACAAAAAGGGTTCTTTCTGAACCAAGAAATACCTCTTTGCCAAATTTGGTGTAATTCCGTTCAGCAGTTCGGGCTGTAGCCGTGTCTAAAGTTTCCTATGGGAAAATGAATGGGGAAAACACATTTTGGGACCCCCCTTTTTTCTCGACCCCCGCTTGACGAATCAGCCTGAGACTTTCAGGGTAGGAGCGGACCGGAGCGGGCCATAAAGTTTGAAAATTTCGCGAAGATTCGTCAACCGACGCAAGAGTTATTTCAAATAGAATGTCGCGGATTTCCTATGGAAAATAGGTCCTAACTATAACTATCTACTGGCGACCGCCAGTAGATAATATAAATATATATATATATATATATATATATATATATATATATATATATATATATATATATACTATATATATATATATATATATATATATATATATATATTTCAATGCAAAGTGCTCGACAGCGTTCTGCCTTCGGCATCACAATGCAGCCTGTGTTCCTGCTCCCATTTAATTTATTCTTGCCGACGCGTTTCAAGGATACAATCCTCTTCATGGGCTGCTCAAAACTCCACCATTGACAGCTCACATTAACTCTGTTTCCGGCATTATTTATTCCATTTTTGCCACAGTGGGCGTGTGCTTGGTGCATTTTTCCTCAATGCATGATGGGACATGAGGTCCCTAATGTGAGTATCATTATTCACTTAAATAAGTTCAATGAGAAGTTTATATTTATAAGCATATTAATGTCCTATAGTAGGTCTCAGAGCAAGGAAACAGGCTCAATTAGCATATAGAGCACTGTGCTGCAACGATGTAGACCAGTTCAACACCTCAGCCTCTGTTATCACGATGGGGCTCTTCTCCACGGTCGATGCCGCCGTGTATAATTATTTCAATCCAAAGTGCTCGAAAGCCATGAGAAGGCACTAGACAGCGTTCTGCCTTCAGCATCACAAAGCAGCCTGTGTTTCTGCTCCCATTTAATTTATTCTTGCCGACGCGTTTCAAGGATACAATCCTCTTCTTCCTGGGCTGCTCAAAACTCCACCATTGACGGCTCACATTAACTCTGTTTCTGGCATTATTTATTCCATTTTTGCCGCAGTGGGCGTGCGCTTGGTGCATTTTTCCTCAATGCATGATGGGACATGAGGTCTCTAAAGTGAGTATCATTAGTCACTAAAAGTAAGTGGCACATGGCTTGTGTCCCATTTTTTGTTTATAAAGTTTTTGTTGTTGAGGTGTGGGTGGGGCGTGTGACCCTTTAAATAGATACACTCTAGACAATATCTCTATGTGCCTGTCGAAGGCTATGGCTGAAACTCGTAGGCTATTTTCACCTTGGTGCTATGTAATAAATTAATAAAATTCACGACTTGAAGAATTACCTCTTTGGTGGTGCTGTGTCCTTCTGTGCGCAAGTGGTAACTGTGTGGGAGCACCCTGACCGCTGCGGAAAGGATTTATTTCATATATTCATACTTATGGCAGCTAGTATGGTTATTCAACCCAAAATCCATCAAGACATAAGTCAATAACATATTATGACTTCGATAATATGAGTAGATACAATCAATATGCGGATTGTATCACAAGAGAGACAATATCTCTTCTTTTAGTTTTAATTACTAGCACAGCACTTAGCACTTATATTCACTTGCACTATTAGCACTTTAGTTTTGGTATTATAATAGGGAAGGTAGATCTAATCAACTATTAGTACCATGGCACACAAACATTTTGCACATTGCCTATTTTTGCACATCAGTATTTTAAATAAGGTATCTAACAGATTGTCATGTTGAGTCCAATAACCAGAAAACAAAATATATACATATGTTATATGGTAACATGATTTTAAGTCAACAGATTTTAGTAATATTACGGAAAATATACTATTTATACATTTATGTATTTATCTATTTATGTATTTATCTGTATTCACCTTTTGCAATCGTTGACGTAAACTGATATTAGGCAACAAGTACGATTGTGATATATTTTAGCCAAGCGTATATGAATTTACCATGTAAACTACAAATTAAGTATTTCTTCCCTTGCTATACCGGATTTCACTTCTGCTCTGCACACGCAAGCACCATGTCACTTTAAAAAATGAAAAAAATCACCGCTACAATGTCATGTGATCAAGGCTCTCTGTGAGCTGAAACGCGTTATGGCGGCATCCTAATAAATCTTTAAGAACTTACTTTGTGGTCCGTGTCTGTGGTTTGGAGGAGAATCCGAGTGCCGACGGAGAGCGTGATATATATATATATGTATATATAAATATATATATATATGTTTATTATCTACTGGCGGTCGCAGTAGATAGTTATAGTTAGGACCTATTATCCATAGGAAATCCGCGACATTCTATTTGAAATAACGTTGGCGCCGGTTGACGAATCTTCGCGAAAGTTTCCAACTTGTTGGGGCGCTCCGCTCCTACCCTGAAAGTCTCGGGTTGATTCGTCAAGCGGGGGCTGAGAAAAAAGGGGGGTCCCAAAACGCGTTTTCCCCATTCATTTTTCCATAGGAACCTTTCGTCGCAGCTACAGCCCGAACTGCTGAACGGAATTACACCAAATTTGGCAAAGAGGTAGCCCTTGGTTCAGACTGGTGCCTTTTGCTTAAATGGTGTAAATCCGTTCAGTAGTTCCTGAGAAATTCACAAGTAAAGTCACATATATATCTATGGCCGAGTAGGGTCCGCGTACCCTCCCGATCACGAGCTGCATGCTAATTGGCTGTCAACACTCCAAATCAGGAAGTGTTGGCAGCCATTTTGTCCCTCGGTAGAACCGAGGGAAAGAAACAAGTGCGCAAAGCGCACAAAGGGGGCAGGGTAGAAACCCCCTAACCCCCTAGGCCTGCTCAGGGGGTCCCACAAGGACCCCTGGGCAAAAAAGCATTTTTTTTAAATCGGCAGGATGCGCTCAGGGTGCGCTGATCCTGCGAAAAAAAGAAATCGAAGCGCGGTCTCCGCGCTTCGATGTTAATTGCCCCCGGGTGGGCCAAGTCCCGGGGGCATGGTGGGGGGTTAAATTTATGTATGGGGGCCTCTAAGGGCCCCCAAGCCCGGGGACCGCCACCCCCGGGGCTTTAACAAAAAATGGTGCAGGAGGGCTCTTTGCCCTCCCGCTGCCCCGGGGACCGCCAACTCCCCGGGGCTTCTGTTTTTAATTTTTTTTTACCTGTGACACGCCCCGGGGACCGCCACCTCCCCGGGGCACTAAAAAATTAAAAATGGGGGTCCGTTTTGGACCCCCGAAGCCCCGGGGACCACCGCCCCCCTCCTGGAGCCCTTGATGGCCCTGGGGACCGCCACCCCCCAGGGCCGGCTCCTGCAGTGTCCCGGGGTGCCTACCCCCGGGACACTGCTGTTTGCAATGACAGGACGGGAGCCTCGCAGCTCTTGCAGTACTCTTGCACTGAACTATTCACTCTGGCACTTCTCATCTAGTCATTCATTCTCTCAAGCACTACTCACTACCCATCTATTTGTATGTTTCTTTGATATATGATGCCACTTTTAAAAGGTACAGACGCATGCATGCGTGCTTTCTGGAATATTGTGAGACTTTTAACTGATAGATTGAAAAACTTGGTGCTTTGTATTTGGCTACGCCCAAGACTCTGAGTAGTTGGTGAATAGTGAAGGTGCAGCCCAAAAGTGAGGTTTAAAATATGTTGGCAGAGGGATTAGTGATTAGGTTAGCTTGTATTGGTCTATGGAGATGTGCACTTTAAGTATGCTGCATAATTTTAAGTGTCTCTTTAAAATGAGAAATGTAGTCTGTCAAGTTTAAGGGAGTTTTTAGTCTTATGACTGAGGTATGTGTCTGCGTGCTCATGTATTCTCTCATGTGTTATGTTAATGAGATGGTAGAGGTGTAAAACTCTGGTACACATGTATCTGTATGTTTCTTTTACATATGATGGCACTAGGAAAAGGCACAGATACATGCATGCTATGTAATCCCTCATATATTGACCATAGATTTGTGCAATCATGCAGGCACTACTATCCCACTGAACGATTCAGTCAGGCAGTACTGATGCTCTCACCAACTCTATGTGGTACTACTGATGCACTGGTAGAATGTACCAAGCATTATCTTTACACTCTTATTTTCTCTCAGGTGCTTCCTATACAGTCATACAATCATCTAGTTGCTACCACTGCTCTCATAGAATCACTCAGGCAGTACCCATGCAGTTCTTTATTCTTTCAAGCAATACTTATGCAGTCATGTGTTTAACCATGTGTTAGCCTTGCACTCATGGTTTGTCTAAGGTATTTCCCCTGCACTGATCTAATCACCCATTTAGTACTGTTGCTCTCATGCAATCACCCAAACTGGGGTGGCGTAGTGGGCAAAAGAACGATGGATTTTACCCAGATCTTTTGACTGGGGGAGAATGTTTGCATTGTCAGCATTCCGTCCATCATTTGTTTGCTGTAACACTCATGCAATCACCCAGGCAGTACTCTTGCACTAAACTATTCACTCAGGCGCTACTCATCTAGTTATCTATTTTCTCAAGCACTGCCCACTACGCATCTATTTGCATGTTTCTTCGATATATGATGGCACTTTTAAAAGGTACCGACACATGCATGCATGCTTTCTGGAACATTTTCACTCTTTTAACAGACACATTGAAAAACTTGGTGCTTTGTATTTGGTAGGCCCAATAGTAAAGCTGCAGCCCAAAAGTGAGGTTTAAAACTTGTTGATAGAAGGATTAGTGATTAGGTTAGTTCGTATTGGTCTATGGAAATGCATACTTCAAATATGCTGCATAATTTTAGGTGTCTCTTTAAAATGGAAAGTGGAGTCTGTCAAGGTTAAGGGACTTTGTAGTCTTATGACTCAAGTATGTGTCAGCTTGCAGATATTTTCTCACATGTGTTATTTATATAGAGATGGTAGAGGCATAAAACACTGATATATATGTATTTGTATGTTTCTTTTACATATGATGCCACTTGGAAAAGGCACAGACACATGCATGCCATGTAATCACTCAGACATTAACCATAGATTCGTGCAATCACCCAGGCACTAATATCCCACTCAAAGATTCAGTTAGGCACTACCCATGCTCTCATCTACTCAGTCTGGTACTACTGATGCAAGTGAAGTATGTGTCTGTGTGCACATGTAGTGTCTCGTGTGTTATGACTAAATATATTATAAAGGTAAAAAACTCTGGTACACGTGTATTTGTAAGTTTCTTTTACATATAGTGCCACTAAGAGAAAGGCACAGACATATGAATGCTATGTAATCCCTCAGACTTTAACCATAGATTTGTGCAATCATGCAGGCACTACTATCCCACTCAAAGATTCAGTCAAGCACTACCCATGCTCTCATCTACTCATTTAGATACTACTGATGCACTGATAGAATGTCCCAAGCATTACCTTTACACTCATATTTTCTCTCATGTACTTTTCATATAGTTATTCAATCATCCAGCTACTACCACTGCAGTCATAGAATCACTCAGGCAGTACCCATGCACTTTTTATTCTTTCAAGCACTACTCATATACTCTTGTCTTTAACCATGCATTAGCCTTGCACTCATGGTTTGTCTAAGGTATTTTTGCTGCACTGTTCTAATCACCCATTCAGTTGTGCTGCTCTCATGCAATCACCCAGGCAGTACTCTTGCACTGAACGTTTCACTCAGGCACTACCCATCCAGTCATACATTCTCTCAGGTACTACTCACTACCTATGTATTTCTATGTTTCTTTGATATATGATGCCATTTTTAAAAAGTACAGACACATGCATGCATGCTCTCTGGAATATGGTGAGACTTTTAACAGACACACTGAAAAAGTTGCTGCTTTGTATTTGGCTAGGCCCAATACTCTGAGTAGTTGCTAAATGGTGAAGCTGCAGCCCAAAAGTGAGGTTTAAGACTTGTTGATAGAAGGATTAGTGATTAGGTTAATTCGTATTGGTCTATGGAAATGCATACTTCAAATATGCCACATAATTTTAAGTGTCTATTTAAAATGGAAAGTGGACTCTGTCAAGGTTAAGGGTCTTTGTAGTCTTATGAGTCAAGTATGTGTCAGCCTGCACATATTTTTTTACATGTATTATTTTTGTAGAGATGGTTGAGGTATAAAACACTGATATATATGTATTTGTATTTTTCTTTTACATATTATGCCATTAGGAAAAGGTACATGCATATGCATGCTAGTTTTTACGAATATAATGAGAATTACATCTATATACTCAAGCACTAGGTGTGCACTGATGAAAAGAGGTTCATATCTCTCTTCGACTCATGAATTAAGTTAGGCATTGTTATTCAGTTATGCAATCAAGGAGGCACTATTTAAACACAGTTTTAATCAGTTAGACATTAACCATACATGCATATAGTCAACTAGACACTACTATTCCAGTCAAACATTTACTCAGCTAGTACCTATGCACTCATGTATTCACTGAGACACTACTAATGCACTTATGTAATGGTCCAAGCATTACCCTTAATACTCATAGTTTCTCAGAGGTATTTCCCATACATTCATATATTCATCCAGGTACTACTTCTGCAGTGATAGAATCACATAGGCAGTATGCATACATTCATGCATTATCTCAAGCTGTACCCATACAGTCATGCAATAAACCATGCTTTAGGCTTGTAGTCATAGTTTCTGTTAGGTATTTTTGATGTATTGATGCAATCACCCAGGCAGTATCGGTGCACTCATTCAATTATTGAGACTACTCTAGCACTGAACTATTGACTTAGACAGTAGCCATTTAGTGATACATTTTGTTAGGCACTACATATGAATTCATCCAATGATCCTACCATTACTCTTACATTCATCCTTTTACTTACGCACTACCATGCAGTCATGCAGTTAAGGAGAAACTACCTATACACATACTTCTCCTCTTCCCTCTTTCAGCATCTCTCTAGCCTCTTTGTGCAGTTATCTTAGTTGTTTTGCGCTTCTCTTGCTCTTTCTGCACCTCTGTTGCCTCTTTCTGCACCTCACTTGTTTGTTTCTGCACTCCTCTTGGCTCTTTCTACACCCCTCTTCCCTCTTTCTGTACTTCTGTTGCCTCTTTCTGCACCCCTCTTCTATCTTTCTGTATCTCAGTTGCCTCTTTCTACAATTCTATTGCCTCTTTGTGGAGTTCTCTTCCCTCTTTTTCCATTTCTATTATTTGTTTCTGTACCTTACTTGCGTTTTTGTACAACTGTTTCCTCTTTCTGCACTTCTTTTGTCTCTTTCTGCACCTGTCTTTTTTCTTTTTGTACATCTGTTGCTTCTTTCTGCATTTCTTACATTTTCCAGTAGCTGTGTTGTTTGAGTATTTCATTTTGCTGTTTGTAAATCTTTTTTTTTTTTCCTTTCTCCTTTTGGCTGTGTGACCACCTATTCTTGTGTTTTTGCAGATGTTTTGCTCATTTTTATACTTTTCTCTTCTTATGAGTTGTAAATGCAATAGAAATGTAATTATAATTTTGCGCTTAGTTGTTATTTTCAAAATTGAAATGTTATTAATTTTGAAATGTTAATTAATGTACTAAAATAATTAAACTATTATTTGTTTTTTAGGAAGATATTTTATTTGCATTAGAAATAAAAGATGGCAAGAAAACATGAAAAGAGAAGAGAACAAAGGAAACAGAAGTACTTAATGGAAACTAAAACGAGTGCAGTAGAAAAACAACAAAAGGATGCTGAGGATAAAGTGGCTTCTGGTAAGAGAACTAAACAATTTATTAAAAAAGTTGTGGAGAGATTGAACGATCAAAATAGGAACCAAAGGAGGAAAGAAATTTTTTGAACAAAGGAGAAGCAAATAAAGAAACACAATGGAAAAGAAGTACATGTGACAAAAAGACAGAAACAATTTAAGGAAATATGTGTACGTATGTTTCGTAATAGAATAATTCAAAATGTAATAAAAGATTGTAAAAAAGTATAAAAAAGATCAGCAGCATACAAGAAAAAGCAACACATTGAAAGTGTAGTAGATACTGCTTTTGAATTGAAAGGAAAATTATTTATATTGGTATTGAAGAGAATGAAAACATTGAATAAAACAATGCACTTTATGAAGGAGAAAAGCAAGAGAAAAAGACTGGTCAATAGAAGTAACTTTTGGATAACTTTTTCTGGTGAATGGAAGCACACTTCCAGTACTGAGCCTTTCTTTAATGAAGAAAGCTATTTTCAACAAAATAATTTAATACATGCAGTTGATACCAGTGGTCGTTGTTATGAAATCAAAAATGGTTGTGCAATTGAAAAGGAAAAGATGGTTCCTAGAGATGTTGAAGAAGTAATAGCTGAAGAAGTTCAAGGTAGACGTACAAAAGCTCCAGTGTATAAGTGGGATTGTAGTAGTATTTGTAGTATTCAACAGGAATCTATTGATATATTACGAGTTTTCTTACAAGAATATGCCAAAAAAAGTGTAAAACAGAAGATTAAGATGTTGCAAGGACTAGATCCTTGAAACGTGAGAAAATATACTAAGTTGCAGGGTCATTCTCTGGCTTGTCTTTCTAGAAAAGTGTGTCAAAGTATTTTTGATTATTTAAGAATGTTAGCAGTACATCACTCAGAAATGCGGAAGTTAGTAAGGAGATTGTACTACGTAAAAAGTCCTGCATTATCTTTAAGTGAAATGAATGTAGCTCTTTTGCATGGTTCGGTATCGGATGTAAAAAAAGTTTGTGATGATATACAGTTTCATTTCTTTGGTTCATAAGAGGAGTGTAGAGAAAGTGAGAGCTTGATAAGTGTAGGTGTTGAAGAACAGGTAGAAGATATTAGTACTGAGAAGTTTGCAGGAGAAATTACAAAGTTTAAGATACTGTCATGTGAAAAACCAAACTATGGGGCTCATTAGGATGGCGTAACGATCGCCACCGCCGGGCCGGCGGTGGCGATATTTACGCCATCCTCATGTGAAATACCCCCGCCATATTATGATGGCGGTGGGCATTGCGGCGGATGCAAAGTCTGTCCGCCGCTTTTCCGCCGGTCGGCAATCATTATGATTGCCGGCCGGGCGGAGCTGGGCCACTAATATGGTGGTGGTCCCTAGCAGGCACCGCCAGCCATATTAGGATGTGGGTATTTAAAGGCCTTTCCATGGCGGCATCGAGGGTGGCGGGGATTGCGTCCAGGAACACGTTGCAGGCCCCCCTTGTGTCTGGGGAGGTGGGGTGCACTTGGGGGGTACCTATGGTACCCCCCTACATTTCACTGCACCAAGTGGCAGGCACCGTGTGGTGCCTGCCATGTGGTGCAGTGAAATGCCAGGCATGCGATATTAACATCGCGGCGATGCTGCTGTCAGCAGCACCCGCCGCAATGTTAAATTGCAGAATGCGACCGCCATGGTGGCGGTCGCATCCTAATTCGTGGTGCAGGACCGCCGCATGTCTGGCGGCCGGTCCCAACACCACGGGGATGGCGGGCAGACTCAGGTCCGCCCGCCATCCTAATGAGCCCCTATGTTTGAATTTGTTGTTGACTTACTCGCTATAAAAGTCAAACTAGGAATGTTGATGTATATTTAAAAAGTGAAAAGGAAAATACTGATAAGTGGGAGCAATTTGGTGCTTATTTGTTGGTGGAAGGTAGTTTTGAGTTGGGTACTGATCAACGTATTTGTAAATATTGTTACAATAAATTAGAAGAGAACAAAATGCCAGCTAGAGCAGTACATAACAACTTAGAGTTGGTAGCTATTCCTCCAGAACTGGCAGATTTAAATACATATGAGTTCATTCTTATTCAATCTGTGCACCCGTTTCAGGCTATTGTTCGTATGGAGCCTAAAACAGGTAAGCTTCCTCCAACAGATTTACAAAGGACTGAAAGGAAGAGTTGTGTACTTACCTTTAGATTTTAAGAAAAATATTGAAACTGTTGGTATAGAGAGAGAGGAAAGTGAACCTGTAGTTATTCTAGTTAATGGTGTACCAACAAAGTGTCGGAAAATATGGCAAGAGTTAGTAGATGTCACCAAACTTCAAAAGGCTACATTATATCTTGTACAGAACAATATCTATTATAAAACTGTAAATGTGGAAGAACTGGAAATATGTTTAGAAGAAGATACAGAAATTTCAACTGGCCAAATAGAAAAAGTGGACAAGTCCAGGAGTTAAGAGATTTACGAACATTACAGTATACATCCTCTACATTCAAAAGAAGTGATTGGAAACACTATTGAATTATTTCAAATGAAGAAAGCAAAGGGAACTCCCATGAGTGTATGGGAAAAAAGTTTAGAAGCTTGTTGTTTTCCACAGCTGTTCCCCACTGGAGAAGGTGGATGATATGATGAACGAGCAGTCCAGATTCCAGCTTCAGAATAGCGTTCGACAAGACTGTACTCAGAAGATCCAAGATTTCGACAGTGTATTCCATATATATTTCTATTTGAAAGTGACTTGTCTGGACTATCATATGCAGTGAATCACATATTAAAAACAGGACTTCATCTTACACATGTTTCTGCAAAGGAATTTATGGACAAAGTTCAACAAAGAGACGATCATTTGGAATCTCAGTTAATGAATTTGATGGCGTGTCAAAGTGGAACTAATGAGTATTGGTATCGTCGTCATGGAGAACATAAATGTAGGTTAAAAAACTTAGGTACTCCTACGTGGTTTGTTACGCTTTGCTGTGCTGAATACGCGTGGGACGATTTACTTGAATTTCTAAGATAAGCAAATTCAAATGTCAAGAGTATTGAATTAAAGACAGCTGGAGAACTGTGTTCTTTGGATCCTGTGAATGTGTGCAGGTATTTTAATCATAGGTTTCAAGCTATGATCTCTTTTATCTCCAATAAAAATAATCCACCTCTTGGATAAGTTACTGATTTCTTTTGGAGAAAGGAGTACCAAGCCAGAGGTGCTCCTCAAATACACATGTTATTATGGATCAAGGATGCACCTACATTTGGAACCGATTCTGATTAAACTGTTTTGTCTTTCATTGAAGACTATGTTACCTGTGCCATTTCAAAAAAGGAAGAGAACAGAGGTTAAGAGAACAAGTTTTACGGTTTCAAAGTCATCGATGTGGAAAATACTGTCGACGAAAATACAAGTCAAAGGGAACATTTTATACAAAATGTCATTTTGGATTCCCACATCCAGTAATTTCAAAAGGAAGAGTCAATAGTTTTATGTCAGCAGTAAGGCATACTATAACTCACAAATCGCCGAAGAATACAAACAACATAAAATGAACAGAAGATTAAAAGTATATTAATGACTACAATCCAGTGATTTTGACAATGTGGAATGCAAACATGGATATCCGGTATGTTGCAGATAATTTAATTGCTGTTGCTCGCTACGTTACGTCTATATAACTAAATCTGAAAAGACAGAGTTGAAGGAAATGTGGGAAGAAATTTCCCAAGAGAAGAGTATTAGTAACAAATTGTACAGCTTTAGTTTGAAGATGCTTTCCCATCGAGAGATTGGATCCTACGAATGTTTGGATCGGTTGGCCTCTGCAAGTTTATATTCAAAGTCAAGAGGATTCATTTGGGTAAGTCTAGGTCTTGTGGCTACACGAAATACAGTTTTGAAATCTCTACAAGAAATTGAATACTTAGCATTGAATGAACGAGAAAGTACAGATATTGTTAAAACTAATATGTTGGATACGTACTATCCCAAAAGGAGTCCACATCTGGAAAACATATGTCTCTATGAAGTACTGCAACATTACAGCTTTAAGAGAAATGTTACAGAACATATATATGAAGAAAAATATGTAGTAATTGGATGTGATGGATGTTTGGTAAAACATGCCAAAGGAAATCTTATTAACCACAGGAAACTCAGTTGTGAAACTCCAGATAAAAGGGAATTTTTCTATTTAGCACTTCTGCAACTCTTCAAGCCTTGGCGTAGTGAAATGGAACTACTTGGAGATTTTGACTGCTATGAAGATTCTATTAATGCATGTAAAGATAGCATTCAATGCACAATTTTCCCAACTTATCTTCAAATGTTAAATGAAGAGATTGAACAAGAAACTACTATTACAGATGAAACAGCTAGAGACAGTTCTCAAGATAGTCAAAGTTCTGCTCTACTAAGTCAAGATCCACTAGGACTCTCAATTCTTGAAAATGAAGCAGCAATAGCCATGAATGAAGTAGAAATGGCAATGCAACAAACACAACAGGATATTATTGAGTTGGGAAACTTAGATGAAAAACTAAATATTGAACAAAAAGAAATATATCAGCAAGTGATACAACAGATACAGCATGGTTTACTACATGAAAAAAAGAATGCCAATGCACATCATTTAACCCTATTCGAATGTACATCAGTGGGCAAGCTGGAACAGGAAAAAGTTTCTTAATTAAAGTTTTGACCAGTTATCTACACAAACCCACTGAATCACAATTATCTTGTGTTGTGTGTAACCGCTCCAACTGGGTTAGCAGCACACAACATTAAAGGGATTACATTACATCGATTACTCATGCTACCAGTTGAACATGAAAATAAGTTGCAATATCACAAGCTATCTGGAGAAGCTTGTTATGAAGTTTCAAGAGTACTGAAGAAAATGAAACTTCTAATCATTGATGAGGTGAGCATGGTCTCAAATGTAATGCTTGCCTTTGTACATTTAAGAATGCAACAGACTTTAAAAACAGATTATGATGTTTTATTTGGAGGAAAACATGTAATTGTATTCGGCGATCTACTACAACTTACTCCTGTGAAAGGACAACCAGTTTTTAAAACACTGTCCATGTAGACACTAGGAAATCTTTGGGAAGTATTGGAAATGTGAACATTTGGTCTCATTTTGAATATAAAGAACTTATTAAGAATATGCGACAAGCAAGTGATGAACATTATGGAAACATTCTTCAAGATATAAGAATTGGTGTTTTGACAAAACATGGTAAAGAAGCTTTACAATGTCGGCTACTAACGAACTTGTTTCCAAATGAAAACATTGCACCTGAAATAATGTACAAAAAAATTGGAGAAAAGAAGTCATATATATTGCCTAATGGCAACACTGTAAGAGTGTTCTACATTCAATCAAGAACGTTTGAAACTGGAAAAACAACCAATAGTGAAAATGGAAGCCATTGATAAGAATGGAACACGAAGGAGTTACTATTCTTCTCTCAGAGAAATTACAGTCAAAATTGGATTCTTTAGGGAAGTCTGTATCTAAGACTGCTGCTTTAGAAAAGACTTTATATCTATGTGTAAACTGTCGGGTAATTTTACGACGTAATTTGGATGCAGAAAAAGGTTTAGTAAATGGAGCAATGGGAAAAGTTGTTGATTTTGTTAATTATCAGAACAGAGATGGAATTGAATTTTTGAAGGTTAAATTTGATCAGATTGAAGAGGTAAAACAGATTGGACGTTGTGCTGTTCGTTTTTTGCTTGTAAAAGACTTGTATGTTCATAGAAAACAATTTTTTTCTTTCTGTAGCATATGCAGTAACCATTCATAAATCTCAAGGTTTAAGTGTAGACAGTGCTTTGGTAAATATTGGAAGTACAGTGTTTAAAGAAGGCATCTCATACGTTGCATTGTCTCGAGTAAGAACATTATCTGGTTTGTATTTGATTGATTTTGATGAGAAAAAGATTAGTGCTGATGTAAATTGTGTAAGAGAGTACAATCGGTTAAGAAGACTTTATGCTCCTAACTTAGGTGAATATCCTGTATATGAGAAATGTGTAGTGTGTCCAAAACAGAAATATGACAAATATTCCACTGAGATTCAAAAAAAGAAAACATTTCAAGAGAATGATGAAACTGCAAAGAAAATGAACACTGTTGATGATATTGTAGGATACCAGTTAGAAAATAGTTCAGGTATCAACTGCTATGCTAATGTAATTGTGAATGTTGTTTTTTATCTAGAGGATCTTCATCATGAAATTGTGGAAAATCAAGAAAAAAGATTTTGTTCTTTACTACATTATATTTTTCAAAAGTTGGTAACTGATAGAACTAAAATCAATACTGCTTCTGGCATTCGGCATCTTTTGGATATATGTACTGGTTCTTCGCAATTTACACTCAATATACAACAAGATGCACAAGAATTTCTTATGTTTATGCTTGCAGTATTGGAAGATGAAGGAATAGAAATTGAAAATTTGTTTGGACTAAGTTACGGATGGCATCATAAGTATGAAGAGTGTTCATTTTCTTCTACCACTGAAATAGACACTGAACGATTCATATATTTGATGATACCAGATTGCAAATCAGTGTCTTTTAACAAATTAGTAAAAACAGCTAATCAAGATATGAAATGTTCTCATTGTAAATCAGAAATGTTGTCAACATTATTTATAGAAAGATTTGGACAATATGTCATTTTAATGCGACAATGCTGTAGAGCAGATGGAAGAAAATTGGAAACCAAAATTAAAAATGTTGTGGCAAGTCAAGTATCAATTTTATGAAGAACTTTTAAAGCACTGGCTATTATTTTCCATGATGGACCTACTACAACATCTTGACACTATACTGTGTATTTAAAGTGCAATAAAGGATGAACACATTGCAATGATGCCCATTTGGAATTCAAATGTTAGTTGCTTAAGAAGTACCAAATTCATATCTGATATTTTTGATCCCAAAGTTTTGAAAAATCATTCGGCCTATTGGGAAGATGTGAACACAAATTAAAGAGTTTATTTTGGATATTTTCAATGTAAATGGTTTTGGAAACATTATTCGGCCTATTGGGAAGATGTGAAGAATTATTGTTTGGATTATTGTTTGTGCTAATTCTTATTGCATTTGCAAAATTGTGTTTGAAAGAAGTAGTGTTATATATTTGAACTTTATATAATACGCGAAGTAAATGAGAGTGTATATTTTGCAAAATGTACTTCAGAGAAATAAATGATTTAATGTAGTTCAAGAATGTAATTTAGAAACTGTAGATAGGTAAACAGATAGTTGCACTTGTTGTAAATATTTTCAACGCAGATTTTTTTTCCTATCTCATTGATTGTATTTTTTCCCCCGCTGTTGTATGATGATCTACATTGAAATCACTGTGTATGCCACACAAAGCCAACTGCTTTGGTTTCTTGAGTATAGATGGTTCAGGCAAGATGGCGGTCGCTTGAGACTGCTGTGCGCACAGAGCCTAGAGAGCTCGAGACAATTAACGGAAGATGCTGATTAAGAAGAACCTGTACAGGAAATGAACGCGGTGATCTGCGAGGAAGAGCTAAAGCTGAATGGGCGATATTTACATTTGATTGGAACTATTATTGGTCTGGCTGTATTACGATACCTGGGCAGAGCAATTCACAAAGCTGACGGAAATCAACACGGGAACTCTCACCTGCCGTTCACGGATAGAACGAAGCGCGCTGGGTGCACCGCTGAATTTGAAGGGATGGCTCCCAAGACGGCTGTAGCTGCGGCGGCTGCCAAGGCTAGGACGGCCAGGCTGGCGCTATGGGAAGCGTCCGAGGCGGGTGATGCCGGAGGGGAGAAAGCTGCAGCGCCGGTAGCACTGGGATCGCCTGCGCAAACTCCAAGACAAGGAAGAGGCGGGGCAGTGCAGAAGGGGCGTCCGTCCGGCCCTACTGTGGCTGATCTGCTGCGAGGGTCGGCCGGGAAAGCAGTTCCGGGCCAGGATGGGAAGCGCAAGGCTGGTCCCAACGAGAGCGTGAACGCGAGTGAAGTGGCTGTCAGTAAGGTCCAGAGAGCGATTCAGGCTACACCAGAAACACGGAGCGAGATAGAGACAGAGGGCTTTCCTAACCCGGAGCCGAGTGCAAGGGACGGGGGACCTACGGATAAGGAAGATATGTCAGGCTCTCCCCCCGAGTATGTGACTATGATGGATAATGGAGGGGTAGAGAGCTTGAGGAGACATGATGGAGATATAGTGACTAGGATCCCCCCCAGTATTCACAATCCCGGGGATCCACTGGATATGGCTGGGGAAATAGTGGGAGGGAACATATCATCTATCCCACCACAGTCATCCCAGACACTACTATATGAAACTGACCAAACTTATCAATCTCAGCCCCAACCAGCCCTTAAAATCAACGGAACTAATATAGGCGATACGGAGCCTGAAAAAGAGCCTAGTGACTTTTTTTCTTTATCAGACGGGGGTGAGTGTTCGGATGACATCTCATCTACGACGGATGAGAGCTGCAGCGATCAGGGAGATGATCCTGGCTCTAAATTAAAAACTATTCTAAAGAAAAAGAAAAAAAGGCAGGGGGCAAAGGATCTGGCCTGGGACTATACTCCCACGAATCAGCTCATCAATCCCTCTCACATCTCACACCCCGATCCGCTTAGCTCAGAGCATCCAGGAACAACCGCCCCAATACTAGATGCTATTTTTCAGGCCATCTCGATGCACCGGGAAGAAACGCGCCAAGATGGGCGCAAGGCTCAAGCTACCATGCGTAAGGTGCAAGGGGTTGTTCGGAAGCTAACTAAGACATGCAGTGCATTTGGGGAGCGGCTGACGGAGTTAGAATCTAGGACTGTTTCTAATGAGTCTGAGCTGGCCTCAAACCAAACGCGAGTGGACTCCCATGAGGCACAGCTGGTTGATGTCAAATGGAAACTAGAAGAATTCGAGAATCGCCAGCGGAGGAACAATCTACGTGTGCTGGGGGTTCCCGAAGGGGTCGAGGGGGGGGATGTTCGCTCATATGTGGTAGACTTATTTCGAGACTCTTTGCCAGAACTCACTGAGTGGAACTGGGCCTTGGAAGTGCAACGTGCTCATCGCGTCCCCTTTGCTTTGAAACGACCAGCAAAGGCTGGGGCCTTTCCCCGTGCCATCTTGGTGTATTTCGGTAATTTCTTACTACGCCAAGCGGTTTTTGAGATGGCCAGACCGGAATCAAAGAGAACTAGGAATGAGATCTCCTATTTTGTTCGCCCAGATTTTGTCACTCCACCGTCGAAAGGCGGTGGAGGTTGCGCCAGTTAATTAAGCCATTCCAAGATAAAAAAGCCCAGGCCTATTTGAACAATCCAGCTCGGCTTAAAGTGATCTGGGGAGGGCAAACCAAATTCTTCTTGTCCGAAATAAAGGCTAGAGAATATCTGGATGGTCTATCTGGCTAGGTTTAGACCCTGATTCATAGAAAATAATAAGGGTTGCCGGAGAATAACTATTACAACGGGGAGTTAATCAAATACGTAGGGATAAGGTGGCACTGGATACTTAGAAGGTTTTCTGTTTTTGTGTTTGGTGTGTTTTTGGTATAATTGACGTGTTTGAAAGGTCTTTAAGGGGGGGGAAAAAAAAGAAGGGGAAAAAAAATAAAAAGGGAGAAAAAAAAAAAAAAGAAATCTTCGGAAAATTAAACACAACTTTAAAGAGCAACCGCGTGACTTGGAAATTTATGACCAGCATCTGTTAAGTATTAGCGGAAGGTTCCAACACTAGAGCTCTGGCTATGTGGCGCACTTTCATCACGAACAGACTCTGATTGAGTCTGTACGCCTCAGGAGGGGAGGAGGGCGTGCTGGGAAGGTGGGAGGGGGGAGGAGGTGGGGGGGAGGTGGGGGTAAAAAACAAGATAAAAAATGCATTTCCAGACTTAGTAATGAAATAAAGGAACAATCAAAAGAGATTAATGAAAGACAGAAGGCAAGCTATATTTTGGAGGAACATGGGGGCATCAGGTTATTAATAAAAGGACTCCTGGAACTTGGAACTAAATCTCAATGGGGAAGATAACGATTTGTTCATGGAATGTGGCCGGGCTGAATGATAGGGCTAAGAGGGTTCGCTATGCTGAAATAATCAGGCTTAACTCTTTGGATGTAGTCTGTCTACAGGAGACACATATTCCTTGGGAGAAAAGAGAATTATTAAAGGTCGGGGGCTATAACACTCTTGCCTGTACAACTCAGACCTCTAATATCCGTGGTGTGGCCATCCTAGCCAAATATCCATTAGGGTTAGCTAAGCGTAAAGCAGTGGACACTTTGGGGAGATGGGTCATTGTAGAACTTACATCTGGAATTACGATATGTTCGGTGTACGGATCAAATCAAGATGACCCTCAAATATTTGAGGATCTTGAAATAGAGCTTGCCACTTGGCCAAACTCTTTAATCTTCTGCGGAGATCTAAACATCTCCCTAGATATAGATTCTAGGAAACAAAGGCAGGGGGGATATTCTGGGCGGAAGCCTAGAGTTCATAGGGCCCTAAGCTATCTTAAAAGTAGCCATGGCCTGGTGGATATCTGGGAGTTAAAAAATTCGCCCGACCCTGGCTACACATACTTCTCCTGCCCGCATAATAAATATGTCAGGATTGACCATTTCCTTGGAACAAGAGACTTGCTTGCACAGGCTAAGATTATGAAGCTCCCTAAATTAATATCGGACCATAACCCTCTGATTTTAGAAATAGAACTAACCAACTTTATAAGATGCCGCACTAAGTGGACGTTTGACAGAAAGCTTCTTGTGAATAAAGATTATATTGATTTCATTAAGGATTGGGCACAAAAGTATTTTGATATGAATCGCTTCAGCGCGGCCAGAGGGGTTGTCTGGGACTGTTTTAAGGCCACTATTAGAGGGGAAACTATTAGCTACACGGCCAGGGCAAAGAAGGAACAGGCAAGTAAAAATCAGAAAATTTTACAGGAGCTGGCTATAGCTGAAGAAGAACATGTTTTAGCAATAACACAGGGACAAGATGGGCTCCACATTCTACACCGAATAATCACTCTAAAAACAGAACTAAATAGCTGGCTAACCCAGAGATCAGCTGAAACATTTCAATCACATCGGAATGGGTGATATGAAAACGGAGAGATGGTAGGAAAGAGGCTAGCCTTACGTACCCGGCAAAAGATCTCTTTTAATGCAATACCCTCTATTAAAATAGATGGACAAGAATATACAGATCCGGATGATATCATTAAAGAGTTTCAACGGTATTATCAAATTTTGTACCAAGATGATATCAAGAAGGACACGGCTGAAGTTAGGCAAGCCCTAATAGAACTGACTGCAGGTACTGAATCTGGAGGGGTTTGGATTTGCTAATAAGAGATGAACTAGAAAAGGAAATTACAATAGAAGAAGTTCATTTAGCCTTGTTAGATATGGCTTCGGGGAAAGCCGCAGGACCCGACAAAATCCCGCTAGAGTTTTATAAAATCCTAGGAACAATAATAATACCTCTCTTACTGGACCTGTTCAAGGGAGTGCAATTTAGTGGAACCCCCTGAGTCTTGGAAAGAGACTGATATAATAATATTTCCTAAGAAAGGTAAGCCGGTGGACAACCCATCTTCATACCGACCAATCTCCCTGATCAATTCTGATTCTAAACTATATTCTAAAATCCTGGCTAACCGGCTCGGGAGGGTCATTGGACGTCTGGTCTCCCCCTGGCAACATGGTTTTATCCCGAGCAAGGGAACGACTGACCATACCCGTAGAGTTATCTCGCTCTTTGATATCATGTCCGGGACGGGGGGCCGGATGGCTATGATCCTCCTCGATGCTGAGAAAGCTTTTGATCGGGTGTCCTGGGAGTTTTTATGGGAGATACTTGAAATAAATAAGTTTGGACCCCAACTTATAAAAGCAATCAGAGCCATGTACTCTCAACCGAGGGCCCGATTGCAACTTATGGGGAAGGAGTCTAATATTATTAATATATCAAGAGGGACGAGGCAGGGCTGTCCCTGTTCTCCGATTTTATTCGCTCTATATATCAACCCCTTGGTTGTTAAACTTCTACAGAGCCAGAATATTAAGCCAATTGTTACAGGGGGTTATCAGACTAAAGTATTGGCTTATGCTGATGACGTGGCGGTAGTAACACCAAACCCAGCTGAGGCCATTTTAGAAATAAATAAAATCGCTGAGCATTTTGGGCTTTTCTCGGGTACGCATTGAACAAGGGGAAAACTGTTATTCTCTGTACAGACAATATTAAGTATAATGATCCAAGGAAAGTAGACACGGCTACCTATCTGGGGGTCTGTATAAGTGCTAAAATAGAAGAAATTAATAAATGTAATTTCGAACCCTTGATTAAAAATATGGGGAATGATCTAAGAAGAATTAACTGTTTACATTTGTCTATTATTGGGAGGGGCAATTTTGTTAAAATGACCATGCTTCCGAAGCTACTGTACCTGTTTCGGGCTATACCCCTGGCTATAGAAGATAACATTTTGAAAATATTAGAATCATTATTTTCCAATTTTATATGGCAATATGGGAAAATTAGAAGATCAATTAAATATTTAGCTCTACCACAAGACAGGGGTGGCTTAGCAATTCCTAATATCACTTTATATTATTGGGTGGCCCTTCTCCATCAAATGACTTCTTTGTTTATTCTAGGGAATGATAACGGAACAGAGCAAGGTTTAAAAATATCTACTATATATGAACTCTCTATTGGGAAGAAAGCTCCAGGGCTCTTACTGAAACAATTAGAACCAAGTTATTATAAAAAGGTCAAATTTAAGGTAATCCGTAGTGCATGGAAAATTTGGAAGCAGGTCTCCAGCTTTATGGCAATCCCGAAGTTTAATAGATATACCCCCTGTGGCATTCATCACTATTATCACCCCAGGTTAATGATGATATGGCAAAGAAATGGGAAAGGATGGGCGTAAGAACAATCGGGGATTTTTCTGGGGAGAACAAGATTTCTATTTCTCAGTACTACAAAGGGTTTTTGATATTCCTAATAATCAGTATTTTAAATTTGCTCAGATCAAAAACATTCTGGCCTTAAAAACACCTAAGATTACACTTGATAAGATACCACTTTTACATACCATATCTAGGAAATCCATTAGAATTAGGAATCTGTATAGCCTGCTTCTTGATAAGATCCCAGATGATTTGGAAAAACGGAATCATCCTGGGCATTGAAGCTCGCTAATCCTGAAGTTGATATTTATATGAGCCTTTCTTTAACATCCAAAATACTCTTATCCTCAAGCTTAAAAGCCCAATTATATAAAACTATTTTTAACTTATATTTTACACCAGCTAAATTGTTTACATGGGGGAAAAGGATAGATGACCACTGTCCTAGATGTGGGCTAGGGCCAGCTACTCTGACTCATATGTTTTACGATTGTGACGAATTAACTCTGTTAAAAAGGGGCTTATCAGGATACTGGGAAGAAGTACTGGGACATAGAGTAGATTTATCACGAACTCTGCTGATTCTTGGCTATGATGGCTCATTGGGGCTAAGCGTAGAGGAGGAATATTGTCTTTTTTGGGGGGCAGCGGTATACAGGAATTTACTCGCTGCAAGATGGAAAGATTCTGATCCCCCAACTTTCCAAATGTGGCTCGCCCGGCTCCTGGGAATCTATAATCAAGAAAAGGCTATTTATGCCAGCAGGGGCAGACAGGCTAGAATCCGGGGCCAGAAGGTTTGGGCATTTATCGCCGCCTGGACTAGAAACGTAAGGGGGCCATAGATAGGAATTAATAGAAATAATGGTTAGCACTATTGGGTATAGGCTCCAATGAATTGATCGATCTGTTTGTAAATATTTCCAAAAAGTACTGTATATTTGTGGCTAAACTACCCGTTAATTGGACCTAACTATTATTTTTTTTTAATATTTGATGTACTATATTATTCATAAGACTCCTTCCTTTTTATATAACTACTGCCTTTTTATTGCTAATCTGTTATGTAATTTATTGCTGGTTTTATCACTATTTACTATTTCACATATATGTATATTCTGGAACTGTTTAATAAAAAATTTTAAAAAAGAAATCACTGTGTATGGTGAAATTCTGAAGAATCTGAAAACAGCAAAAAAGGGAAACTGAATATGTTATGTAATTCTAAATTTATGTTGTGTTCTTAAAACTATAATATTATATGCAATAACAGGTTTTCTTCTTCTTTTTTACAAAAGGTAATGGTAAAGTTTGAAAAGATTTTAAATTCAGTTTACAACAAAACTACTGTAAAATAGTTCCACTGAGTTTTGTATCTTCTTTAATAAAAAAGGTAAGATGAAATAATGTAATAAGCATGATAATATGAACTAATGTTTACAGTCGCTTTTACTGAACGCATACATTTTTTCAAACACTACCCATGCACTCATCTATACAGTTAGGCACTATTCCCACCCTCCTCCAATCACTCATGCACTATCCATGCACTTCTCCAATCACCTAGCAAGTACCCATACATGTATAATATCACCCAGACACTACCTACGCACTCCTACAATAACCCAAGCACTACCTGTACACTTGTGCAATCAGCTAGACATTACCCCTACACTCATTCAATTACCCAGGCATTACCTATGCATTCCTCTAATCCTCAGACATTACCCTTGCACTCATGCAATCATTCAGACATTACCCCTGCACTCATGCAATTACCCAGACATTTCTCATGCACTCCTCCAAATACTCACACATTATCCCTGCACTCATGCAATCACCCAAGCATTACCCAAGCACTCCTTCAATCACCCAGGCGGTACTACCCTTGCACTCTTCCAATCACCCAGGCACTACCCCTGTACTCATGCAACTATCCACCAGTACATAAGCACTTATAAAATCACCCAGTCACTACCCCTACACTCATGCAATCAGCTAGACATTACCCCTACACTTATGCAATTATCCAGGCATTACCTATGAACTCCTCTAATCCCCCAGGCATTACCCCTGCACTCATGCAATCACTTAGGCATTAATCATGCACTCCTCCAATTCCCTACACATTACCCTTGCACTCATGCAATCACTTAGGCATTACTCATACACTCCTCCAATGACCCAGACATTACCCCTGCACTCATGCAATCACCTAGGTATTACCCATGCAGTCTTTCAATCACTCAGGCAGTACCCATGCACTTATAAAATGCATCCAGGCACTACCTATGCACTCATGCAGTCACACAGGCACTACTGATGCACTCCTCAATGCACCTAGGCATTACCCATGCACTCCTCCAATCAGCCATTCACTATCCATGCACTCATTTAATCACCTAGTCACTACCCTTGCACTCGTCCAATCACCCAGGCACTACCCCTGTACTCATACAATTACCCAGTCAATACCCATGCACTTATAAAATCACCCAGTCACTACCCCTACACTCATGCAATCAGCTAGACATTACCCCTACACTTATGCAATTATCCAGGCATTACCTATGAACTCCTCTAATCCCCCAGGCATTACCCCTGCACTCATGCAATCACTTAGGCATTAATCATGCACTCCTCCAATTCCCTACACATTACCCTTGCACTCATGCAATCACTTAGGCATTACTCATACACTCCTCCAATGACCCAGACATTACCCCTGCACTCATGCAATCACCTAGGTATTACCCATGCAGTCTTTCAATCACTCAGGCAGTACCCATGCACTTATAAAATGCATCCAGGCACTACCTATGCACTCATGCAGTCACACAGGCACTACTGATGCACTCCTCAATGCACCTAGGCATTACCCATGCACTCCTCCAATCAGCCATTCACTATCCATGCACTCATTTAATCACCTAGTCACTACCCTTGCACTCGTCCAATCACCCAGGCACTACCCCTGTACTCATACAATTACCCAGTCAATACCCATGCACTTATAAAATTACCCAGGCACTACCTCTACACTCATGCAATCAGCTAAATTTACCCCTACACTCATGCAATTACCCAGGCGTTACCTATGGCTCCTCTAATCCCCCAGACATTACCACTGCACTCATGGAATCACCAATGCATTAGCTATGCACTACTCCAATCACCCAGGCACTATCCTTGCACTCCTCCTATTATCCAGGCACTACTTATGCAATCCTGCAATCACCCAGGAACTACCACTACATGTATGCAACCACCCAGACATTACTCCTGCACTCATTCAATCACCCAGGCACTAGCTATGCTCTCATAGAATAACCCAGGCAGTACTCTTGCACTGCTGCTTCCTCCAGGAACTATCCTTGCACTTTTCCAATCATCCAGCTAGTACCCATGCACTTAATAAATTACCCAGGCACTACTTATACACTTTGCCAATCACCCAGGCACTACTACTACAGTCATGCAACGACCAAGACATTACTCTTGCACTCATGCAATCAGCCAGACATTACTCATGCACTCCTCCAATTACCTACACATTACCCCTGCAGTCCTCCAATCACTTAGGCATTACCTATGCACTCCTCCAATGACCCAGACATTACCCCTGCACTCATACAATCACCTAGCTATTACCCATGCAGTCCTTCAATCACTCAGGCAGTACACATGCACTATCCATGCACTCCTTCAATCACCCAAGCACTACTCTTGCACTCCTCCAATAACTCATGCACTTCTGCTGTACTCATATAATTACCCAGGCAATACCCATGTTCTTATAAAATCACCCAAGCACTACCTCTACACTTATGCAACTAGCTAGACATTACCCCTACACTCATGCAATTACCGAGGCATTATCTATGCTCTCCTCTAATCCAGCAGACATTACCCCTGCACTCATGCAATCACTTAGGCATTAGCCATGCACTCCTCTAATTATCTACACATTACCCCTGCACTCATGCAATAACTTAGGCATTACCTATGCATTCTTCCAATGACCCAGACATTATCCCTGCACTCACTCAATCACCTAGGTATTACCCATGCAGTCCTTCAATCACTCAGGCAGTACCCATGGACTTATAAAATCATCCAGGCACTACCTATGCACTCATGCATTAACCGAGGCACTACTTATGGACTCCTGAAATCACCCAGGAACTACCACTACACTCATGCAACCACCCAGACATTACTCTTGCACTCATGCAATCACCCAGGCACTAGCTATGCATTCATAGATTAACCCAGGCACTATTCTTGCACTGCTGCAAGCACCCAGGCATTATCCATGCACTCTTCCAATCATCCAGTCAGTAGCCCTGCATTTAAAAAATCACACAGGCACTACTTATACACTTTTTCTTTCACCCAGGCACTACCCCTTCAGTCATGCAACCACCCAAACATTAATCTTGCACTCATGCAATCAACCAGATACTAGGTATGCAATATAGAATAACCCAGGCAGTAGTCTTGCACTGCTGCAATCACCCAGGCAGTATCCATGCACTCCTCCAATCATCCAGCCAGTACCCATGCACTTAAAAAATCACCTAGACACTACTTGTACACTTTTTCTATTACCCAGGCACTACCACAACAGTCATGCAACGACCCCGACATTACTCTTACACTAATGCAATCAGCCAGACATTACTCATGCACTCCTCCAATTACCTACACATTATCCGTGCACTCATGCAATCACTCAGGTAGTACACATGCACTTCTGCAATCACCCAGGCACTACACATGCACTCATGCAATCACACATGCACTACCCATACACTTCTCCATAAATTCCACTTGTCACAATTCATACAACAATTACAAATGTATCTATTTTTAACCAAATAGGCGATTCTGAAAAGAACCATTTTTTTCTTCTTTTTGTCTTATATTTTTTTGTGTTTTTTTTACTCTTTTTTGATTATTTTTTTAAAATTGCAAAATAAACAGAACCAACAGTGAAACCATTCAAAAAATTATGCAATTAGAAAGTCATTGAATAACAAAAAATTAAAAAAAATTAACAGTGGTGGTTCTTAATTCAACCACGATGGCATCCACTGATTGCTCACCAAAAGATAACATCTTCTTGCATTTAACACAATGCTGCTCCACTCTGGCAAACTCAGGGATGATATTTGGTGCAGCAGTTGCTGTGGAAGCAGATGAGGTGCTAGGTCCAGCAGCGTTCTCCTGAGTTTCTTGCTTTTGTTGCTCACGTCGCAGCTGTTCCCTCGCCAGACGTCGGGGTGGATGGTTTGTAAATGCTTTAGCATGGATGACGTGCCGCAAAAATACTTCTTCTCTGATCCTCTTGAGAGGACCTTGTTGCAAATGGTGCATGTTACTTTGCGGGCATTGACCTTTTTCTCCCCTGGTGGTATGGATAAAAATGTCCAAACGATACTCTTGTACCTGGTCTTCACGGGTTCCTCCAAGTCTTCTTCCTCTTCAGGTGGAAGCTGCTGAGATGGATTTGCAGCTGCCATTTTTAGATGGAAGAAAAAAACACCAAAAAAAGGCAAAGAAGAGCAGCAAAAGACAACAGGTGTCTCTGCTGAGATGCACTTGAAAGAATGAAAAAAATGGATGGGTCCTTCAAGTTCTAGAATCAAAAGCTTCTTAACCAATGAAATTGTTTCTTTTGAATCGCATGGGATTCGCGCACCTGGCGCGCAACCAGCGCGCACCCGACATGTTTTCCGAAAACTATATTTAACAATAATATATCTTTATTACAATTACAAATATATCATATTTACAATTATGTTAAATAATCTCCTGGTATAATATACATATACGTTTAAAACAAAATAATTTATGGTGGATTCGAGCACCTGGCGCGACCCCCAGAAATACATACGTGATGTTACGTGTGGCTGAGAACCACGCACCCTTCGCATACCGAACGTGCATCGTATACGACTTAACCAATATGGAGGCAAAATTCTTGGATTCTCGCACCCATCGTGTCTGGTACACGATGGGTACGCGAATCCACTTTAAAAAAAAAAATGTTAATTCATATTTTAGAAAAGAGAAAACATCACATTATTTTTATAAAAAATTTAATATTAAGAAAAAGTATTTTTTGGACATTATGGTTAGAAATTAGCATTTAAAAAACCTTAGAAATTCACTGAAAAAAACAGGTTTCAGGGACGTTAAAGTTAGAAATTAGCATTTGAAAAACCTTTGAAATTCTCTGAAAAAACCATAGGTTTCAGGGACGTTATAGTTAGAAATTAGCATTTGAAAAACCTTAGAAATTCACTGAAAAAACCATAGGTTTCAGGGACGTTATAGTTAGAAATTAGCATTTAAAAACCCTTAGAAATTCACTGAAAAAACCACAGGTTTCAGGGACGTTATAGTTAGTTGGACATTTCACTCGTATAAAACCAGAGAAATTTGGCCGTTATAGTTTCGTTGAGCTAACTATAACTCGTGTCCCCGCAATGCACTGCTGATGACGTCACATATTAAATCACTCATGACATGGTCACTGACATCATTGATGACATCTCAAATGACATCACAGATGACATCACTGATGACATCATCCAGTGACTGAGTGTTTTTAAAAAGTTTAAATATGTTTTATATATTTATATGCCAAGGTGTATTGAAGAATGAGTGGGTGTATGAGTGTCTGAATGGATGATTTAATAGGTGCATGACTGACTGTATAAGTGAGTGATTAAATGTGTCTTACTAATACATGGGTGACTGACTTATCTGTATGAATGTCTGTATCAGTCTGTCAGTTGGTGTGTAAGTGGCTGCTTGGGTTGGTGAGTAGCTACATGAGTGTCTATATGGGTTTTTGATTGGTTGTCTGAATACCTGAATGGGTGCCTGAATGTCTGTGTGGGTGGGTGGGGTGTGTGTGACTCACTGCATGGATGTGTGAGTGGGTGATGTACTGGGTGTATGGGTTCAAGAGTGCATCTGTGAGGGGCTATATGGGTGGGTGAGTGTGTGTATGGCTGTGTTGGTGAGTGAATGGATGTCTCAGTGGTACATGTGTGAGTAACTACATATGTGAAAGGCAGTATATGTGAGTGTTGGAGTATATACATGATTATATGTGAGAGTGAGTGATTGTGAGAGTGGCTGTATGGATGAGTATGTGCTTGTGTCAGTAATTATATTATAGAGTTAGTATGTGTTAGTATCTGTATAAATAAGTGAGGTGGTGTGTGTATAACTGTGTAGGTGAGTAAATGGGAGTGTGATTGATTCTTTGCATGACTGACTAGCTGTGTGAGTAACTCTATGGGTGAGTGGCGGTGTGTGAGTCTCTGTATGGTTGTATGAGTGCATATGATAGTGGCTGTATTGATGAGTGACTGCATGTATGAGTGACTGTATGGATGAGGGAGTGGATGTGTGTGTGTGTAGACCTAGGAATCAGTGAGTGGGTATGTAGTAACTGGTATTGGTGTGTCTATGGTTTCGAGAATGGCAGTCTGTATTTTAGAGTGGGTGTATCAAAGGTTATATTAGGCTGTGAGGAGGTACATCAGATTATCATGTGGATGATGTCATCAGTGATGTCATCATTGATGTCATTTGAGATGTCATCAGTGATGTCATCAGTGATGTCACTGACCATGTCATGAGTGATGTAATATGTGACGTCATCAGCAGTGTATTGCGGGGGCGCGAGTTATAATTAGCTGAACTAACTATAACGGGGGAATTTCACGGGTTTTGTACGAGTGCAATGTCCAACTAACTATAACTGTCCCTAAAACCTATGGTTTTTTCAGTGAATTTCAAAGGTTTTTTAAATGCAAATTTCTAACTATAACGTGTCTGAAACCTATGGTTTTTTCAGTGAATTTCAAAGGTTTTTTAAATGCTAATTTCTAACTATAACGTGCCTGAAACCTATGGTTTTTTCAGTGAATTTCAAAGGTTTTTTAAATGCTAATTTCTAACTATAACGTGCCTGAAACCTATGGTTTTTTCAGTGAATTTCAAAGTATTTTTAAATGCTAATTCCTAACTATAACATGTCTGAAACCTATAGTTTTTTTCAGTGACTTTCCAAGGTTTTGTAAATGACAATTTTTAAATGTATTAATTGTTATCTTTATTTTTTTATACTGATTTACTACATTTTTTTAAACTATTTATTTTTAGATATTTTATTTTTTAAATTACATTGTAATTACATTATACATTACATTACAAAATATACTTTCTCAGAATAAATTACTTTAGTTTAAATACTTTGCAAATAGGCACTAGACTTTTAAGTACAGTAGTTACGGTTGTTGCAATGGGCAACACAATTTCAAACACAATGCAACATTGAGCTCAATGTGAATTTCTAGATAAATGCAATTAGTTACTTTATGGATTACTTTTCTAACCACAGGACTGGATCCTAGATTCAGTCCTGGGACATCTCCTGTAAACAGTTGAGTAAAAGCGTTTTGGTTACAGTAGTGATTTTTAAGGAATATTATTGTATTTTAAAAGTTGACACAGAGAAACTTTTTCACATAGAATCACCAATGTTATCCTAGGGGAGGAAATTCACTTAGCAGGTAAGTAGTGTTATCGTTACTTTTTCTTTCTCAGTGGTGGAGCCTGGATCCAGCACTGGTGCATCTCCTGTAAACAGTTGAAAGAATGCGTTTAAGTCATACAGGCGATTTTTAAGGAATATTTGTAGTTTGTGAAAATCGACACTTTGAAACTTTTCTGCTGAAAACCAGACAATGGATTCCTATGAAGGAAATTCAAGTTACTGGTAAGTACGGTTAAAATTACTTTTCAGGGTCAGTGCTGGGCTAAAAGATGCAGCACTGGGTTCTCTCCTGATAACAGGTGAGTAAATCGGAATTTGTAGTTCGGCTGATTTTAGAGGAATATTATAAAGTTCCAAAATTCCACACACAGAAGAATTTCCAAGTGAAACCAGTCAATGTTAGCCTATGGAAGGAAATTCAAGTTACTGGTAAGTACGGTTAGAATTAATTTTCTGGCTCAGTGCTGGGCTAAAAGATGCAGCACTGGGTTCTCTCCTGATAACAGGTGAGTAAATCGGAATTCGTAGTTTGGCAGATTTTAGAGGAATATTATAAAGTTCCAAAACTCCACACACAGAAGAATTTCCAAGTGAAACCAGTCAATGTTACCCTATGGAAGGAAATTCAAGTTACTGGTAAGTACGGTTAAAATTACTTTTCAGGATCAGTACTGGGCTCGAAGATGCAGCACTGAGGTCTCTCCTGATAACAGGTGAGTAAATCGGAATTCGTAGTTCTGCTGATTTTAGAGGAATATTTGTATGTTTCAAAAATCGACACTTAGAAACTTTTTCAGCAAAAAGCAGGCAATGATATCCTATGGAAGGAAATTCAAGTTACTGGTAAGTACGGTTAAAATTACTTTTCAGGATCAGTACTGGGCTAAAAGATGCAGCACTGGGTTCTCTCCTGATAACAGGTGAGTAAATCGGAATTCGTAGTTCGGCTGATTTTAGAGGAATATTATAAAGTTCCAAAACTTCACACTTCGAAGAATTTCCAAGTGAAACCAGTCAATGTTAGCCTATGGAAGGAAATTCAAGTTACTGGTAAGTACGGTTAGAATTACTTTTCTGGCTCAGTGCTGGGCTAAAAGATGCAGCACTGGGTTCTCTCCTGATAACAGGTGAGTAAATAGGAATTCGTAGTTCGGCTGATTTTAGAGGAATATTATAAAGTTCAAAAACTCCACACTTAGAAGAATTTCCAAGTGAAACCAGTCAATGTTAGCCTATGGAAGGAAATTCAAGTTACTGGTAAGTACGGTTAGAATTACTTTTCAGGATCAGTACTGGGCTCAAAGATGCAGCACTGAGGTCTCTCCTGATAACAGGTGAGTAAATCGGAATTCGTAGTTCTGCTGATTTTAGAGGAATATTTGCACAATGGTGAAGGAAGGGGGTGGGGCCTGAGGTGACATGTCTGCAAACACGCCCTGTGGCGCGTTTTAAGTTGGAGAATTAATTCCTCCTCAATCCCGAGGGTCCCTAGAGGCCAACTAGCCCACCAGATACCTCCAGTATGCGCCAGAGAGCTGCGTTGCAGAGAGGTGTTCAGAGGCCACGCCCCTTTTTACAACACTCTGCAACGCAGCTCCGTGGCGCGTACTGGAGGTACCTGGTGGGCTAGTTGGCCCCCAAGGACCCTCAGGATTGAAGGGGATTTAATTCCCCATCTTAAAACGCGCCAGGGGGCCTGTTTGCACACATGTCACCTGAAGCCCCGCCCCCTCCCTTCACCACTGTGCAAACGCGCCCTGTGGTGCGTTTTAAGTTGGGGGATTAAGTCCCCTTGAATCCTGAGGGTCCCTGGGGTCCAACTATCCCACCAGGTACCTCCAGTAAGCGCCACAGAGCTGCGTTGCAGAGAGGTGTTCAGAGGCCACGCCCCTTTTTACAACACTCTGCAACGCAGCTCCGTGGTGCTTACTGGAGGTACCTGGTGGGCTAGTTGGCCCCCAGGGACCCTCAGGATTGAAGGGGATTTAATTCCCCATCTTAAAACGCGCCAGGGGGCCTGTTTTCACACATGTCACCTGAAGCCGTGATGACATCATCCATGTGATAATTTCATGCATCTTCTCACACCCTAATATAACTTTTGATACACCCACTCTAAATTACAGACTGCCATTCTCAAAACCATAGACACTCCAACACCAATAACTACATACCCACTCACTGATTCTTAGGTCTACACACACATCCACTAACTCACCTGTACAGTCACTCATACTTACGGTCACTCAGTACAGGACTATCATATGCACTCATACACCTACATAGACACTCACACACCGCCACTCATCCATAGAGGTACTCACACACCTAGTCAGTCATGCAAATAATTAATCACACTGCCATTTACTCACCTATACAGTTATACACACACCAGCTCACTTACTCATACAAATATTAACACATTCTTACACTCTTATACAATCACTAATACAAGTACACACTCATCCATACAGCCACTCTCACAATCACACACTCTCACTTATACCCATTTATATACTCCATCACACATATATACTGCCTTTCACATATGTAGTTACTCACACATGTACCACTGAGATATACATTCACTCACTAACACACCCATACACACACTCACCCACTCATACAGTCCATCACAGATGCACTCTTGAAACCTTGCACCCAGTGAATCACCCACTGATACATCTATGTGCAGTCACACACACCCCATCCACACAAACTCTCAGGCACCCATACAGATACTCAGACAACCAATCAATAACTCATATAGACACTAATGTAGCTATTCACAAACCCATGCAGCCGCTTACACAGCAACAGACAGACGGATACAGACATTCACCCAGTTTAGTCACTAACCCATGCATTCAGTAAGATACGTTTAATCACTCACTTATAGAGTTAGTCACGCACCTACTAAATCATCCATACAGACACTTATACACCCACTCATTCTTCAATACGCCTTTCCCTATATATATTAAAAATATTTAAACTTTACAGAAACACACAGTCACTGGATGATGTCATCAGTGATGTCATTTGAGATGTCATCAGTGATGTCATCAGTGATGTCACTGACCATGTCATGAGTGATGTAATATGTGACGTCATCAGCAGTGCATTGCGGGGGCGCGAGTTATAATTAGCTGAACTACCTATAACGGGGGAATTTCACGGGTTTTGTACGAGTGCAATGTCCAACTAACTATAACTGTCCCTAAAACCTATGGTTTTTTCAGTGAATATATATATATATATATATACACAAAACCTTCCCGGTTCATGGAAAGATAACTCCTGGCACTCTGGTCCTGCAGAGTAGTAGTAAACGTTTTTGGTACACAAGGATAACACGTTTCGTCTCCAAGGAGTCTTGGTCACATGACCACAGTTGGTTTTCTTCGAACATAAATACTGTTTAACAGAATGTGTCATAATAATGAAAAACAAAAAAAGGCTTCCACTCTCTAAACCTGCAAGCATTAGATCATACATACACTCCAAAATACCTAAATTTGTGTTTGGCTTAATTACATGCTCTGAAAGAACTTTAAAAAAAAGTGATCTATTTACATTGTGAGCAGGAAAAATTAGATCATCATTAGTTTCATTTCAGGCTATCAGAAGTTCCTGTGGGCCTAAAACTGCATTAACCATGTTTTCCCTCTAACCTAATCATTGTGGTACTCGCTATACCAAGTGGGTGATTGCTTAATTGTTTACGGCATCTTCGGCTTCCCTCTGAGCTTCAGAGAGTGACCGTGTCTATCATCCCTGTTTCGGTGGTTGGTGAGTGTTTTCTGGGGGGTTATCCCATGGAGGACTTTGTGTGGGCTTAGTATCCAGACATCAGCATAACCTACAGGAGGTAAAGGGAGAAGGCTCAGGTAGCCCTTGAATAAAAATCCTTAAATTAGTGAGATACTATGGGTAGGTCTCACTTTGCTGAAGGGTCTATTGATAAAAAAAAAATGCAAACATTGAAGATCATGGTTATAGAAACCAATATCATTAAACCTTAACTCGTATTTTTGCCCCAAATGAAGAGATTCCACAGTGGTGTCATTCCTTCGTGCAATTTACCTCCCTGTCTGAGCTGTGTCAGTCGGTCCGACACTGGTTACGTCCACCAGAATGCTGTAGAAGGATAACAACATTTTTTAATAAGACAATATAATGGTCTTAATGACACCAACACAAGCTGAATTAGATCGTATCATTCATCTCATCCAATGCATTCCACTCTATTTTACAATGCTACGGGAGGGGGAGGGGAATTCCTCATTCTATTTTACCGATCTTCTTTCAACTTGCTCTGTGCTGTAGTGATTTTGGCAATAATGGAATCAAATCAACAGAAAAGGGGGTCATCAAAAAAGGGAAAGGGGGAGTGTAGGCATTGGATATTTCTGTTTATTAAAGTGTATTAAAACAACAGCTAGTTCATGAGATCACCACCTGTGTCTAGGGGTCATAGGCCATCATGAGTTCCCTTAAAGGTGTCAATGAAGCTCCTCATCATCAATGCTGTTCTGTGTGTGATCAAGCAGCCAGCTTGCAGAATGAACCTTGATTCGATTCTGTGCAAGGCAGTGAGTCTGTTTCCTCCTCTTTGGCTTTCGTCCAGTCACTTTTGTGGTTTCTCTTGGAAATGCCTTGCTGTACTGTAGCTCAGGTCGTTATTTGTTATGGCTCTCCAGTGTTCAAGAATTCTTTTGTGAACAGGGAAAGTGGTAGATCCGATATACCACTTTCCACATGGGCATGTGGTCACATAGACAAGTCAGTTTTGCAATTTATTAATCTCAGGATCTGCCAGGTCTTATGTATTGTCCCTAAGGTAACTACTTGGATATTGCTGCTGTATCTGCAGGCCTTACAATCACCACAGTGTTTGAAGCCTGTTATTCGTTCTAGCCAGTAGGAGTTTTTTGGTTTAAAGTAACTGTGTACTAGTATGTCTTTCAAGGAAATATTACGTTGGTATGTAATGCTTGGAGTTTTGCCCACCTTGTCCCTCAGAATGTTATCTTGTGTCAGGATTCCCCATCTGTTCTTTAAGATGCCTCTCAATCTACCAGCCTGATTGGTGTACTTGGTGATGAAGTGAATCGGTTCACTCCCTGTTTCACCACTGGTTGGTGGGGGGTGGAATAAGGCCTATTTTCTGCCTTCTTACTGGATGTTTTTAGTGCTTTGCATGGATAGTCCCTCACTAGTAGTCTCTTGGTTATTTCTGTCTTAGTTTCTTCTAGCTCTCAGCAATTCGCTAAATGGAATACTCCAATAGAAATTGGGAGGGTAGCAACGGGCTGCATGTAGGATCGAGTTCTCTGCAGTGGATTTCAGGAATAATTCTGTATGCAGAATCCCATCTATGATTCTTATTCTAGTGTCTAGGAAGACAATGGTTTCCCGGCTATACTGCAGGGTGAATCTGAGATTCACATCATTGATGTTTAGATTAGAGATGAAGATATTAAGATCCTTCTCATTGCCTTCCAACAAAAAGAAAATGTAATCTATGCATCTCAGCCATATACAGATATTCTCAGTCTATTTCACAAGTTTACTGCCCTAGAGCACCTGCTCCTCCCACCAGCCCATCCCTTCACTGCAACTGGGGGTGAAGCAGGTACCCATTGCACTCCCCTGTTTGCTTGTACAGATTCTTCTAAAAAAGGAAAACATTGTTCTGCAGGCAGATTTAAATCATTTTCCACAACATATCGGTATATTCCAAGATATTTATGTATCTTGTCCATAGCAAATGTTTGCATGCCCTGAGGCCATCGTGATGTCTTATGCTGGTGTTGAGACTTTCTACATTTAGACACACTAACCAACATTCCTTACCCCAGAACAGGTCTTGAATTTTCTGTAAAAAATCTTTGGTGTCTTTAACATAAGAATTAAGATTTTATGTATAGGGAAACAGAAAGTGATTAATGAAAATGGATGTGTTTTTAAAAATATTGTTTTTGGAGGAGATAATTGGTCAGCCAGGAGGATACGTCATACTCTTATGTACCTTTAGAAGTAAGCATAGAATGGGAATGGTGGGTGTAGTGTTCTTCAGAAACTGTAGTTCATCCCAGTTTAGAAAGTTGGTGTCGTACCAGTCCTGCACTAAATCATGGTATTCTTTTTGTAAATTCTATATATAGTTCATCTCGACCTTCATGTAGCATGCACTGTTTCTCAGTTGTCTCTAGGCTTCTTTAACATCCCTGTTCATGAGAACTATATTACCTCCTTAATTGGAGGGTTTGATTATCAAGTAGGGGTCTCTATGTAAAGCCATCACTGCTTCCCATTGGTTTTTATGTATATTTAATTTTCTGTTGGAGTCCCTGCTAAAGGAGAGTATGTTACTTGCAACAACCTCACAAAACACATCAATGTTATCCCTTGGTATCTGTGGGATAAATTGTGATAGCATTATGAAATCTGTGTCAGCTTTGCCCCGGTATCCAGACCATGTGTATGTGGCAAGTCCTTTATGTGTATTGGGTCAAAAGGGTATATAAATATATATATATGTGTGTGTGTAATACCTACTGTTGGTTGCCAGTAGTTATAGCTAGGACCTACTTTCCATAGGAAGAGTGTTTTTTCATTTGCCAATAACTTTGGTAAAGTTTGAGGAATCCTCACAACTAGTATGAAACTCAGCCCAGTTGCTGTCTTGAAAGTTTCGTGGTGATCCATCAAGAGGGGGCGGAGAAAAAGGGGGGTTCCCAAACCGCGTTTTTCCTATGTTAATTCCCATAGAGATTTTAGACATGATTACAGCCCGAACTGCTGAAAGGAATTACACCACATTTGACAGAAAGGTAGCTGTTGGTCCAGAAAGCGACCTTTTTCTAAATTGGTGTAAATCCGTTCAGTAGTTTTTGAGATAATAAGAGAAAAACTGAATTGTTATATAGGGACGCGGATCCTCGTGCTGAAACCTGATTGGCTGCCAATACTTTAAACCAGGTAGTGATGGCAGCTATCTTGGGACTTGACTTGAGCCGAGTCCCACAAAAAAATGTAAAAATAAAGAGAAGGGAGCAGGGTAGGAATATCATGACCACCTAGACCTCTTGGGGGCTCCCACACGGCAAAAATGAGCATTTTTTTTAGAACAATTCAGTGGGAGCCGCGTTGGATCCATGGCTCCTGCCGAAAGTTTTTAAAAATCAAGTAGCGCTTCTCTAATCTTTAGCCCCCGGGTGGGCCAGGTCCCGGGGGCATTCCCACATATAAATATGTGAGGTTGCCAGTGCAACACTCCCCACACCCCGGGGACCAGCACCTCCCCAGGACAAACATTTAAATAAATGTCAGGAGCACACATGGCCCCCCACAAACCAGAGGACATGCACCTCCCATGGGCACAATCAAAATGTATATGCGGATGGGCCCATCAGCACCCTGGGAACTTCCACCTCCCCAGGGCAGGTCAAACTAAATTAATGTGGGGGGGCTGACATGCCCCCCCCAGTCCTAGGGACCACCAACTACCCAAGGCTGAAATAAATGAATGTAGGGGGTCAATCGTGGACCCCAGGGACTGTCACCTCCCTGGGGCAAAGTTTTATAATGATAAGGGGGCATGGGGACCTCGTGGAGCCAAATATGGATCAGGGGACCGCCACCCCCCCAGGACGGAACCTGTTATTTCCTGGGGTGCCCATACCCAGGACATAGCTGTTTGCTATGAATTGGTGGAAGACTTAATCGCTCCCGCCAAGGCACAGAAAACAATCCGCTTCCAGCAAGGGAGTGCAGAGAAAATACTCTCGCTTGCTGGAAGCGGAGCATAGGTCTGGTTCCCTGCCCACTTTTAAGCAAGCAGGAAAACAGTCAAATTGCTTTCAGACACAGGGAGCTGCATGTTTAGCAGCTCCCTGTGTCTGAAAGCAATGCAGCTCCTGCAGGAGGCAGGGAGGCAGGAGGGACCGCAGGGGCCTTGAGGCTCCCCACACGGTTTTGTAGCACACTGGGTGGCCTGGGGTACCCAAGAGACATGGCTGAGCTCCGGGGGATGGGGTCACCAGGGCAAAAATTGGCCAGGGGAGGGAGGCTGCACGTCCATCCTTCTCAATTTAACAAATAAATAAAATAAAAGGCTAGGGTCCGGGGGATAGGTTCCCTGGGGCTGGAATTGGCCCAGGGAGGAGGGCCACATTGCCTCCCACCTAAAATAAATAATTTTTAAAAAAAGGCCGGGCCCTGGGGGATGGGGTTTCTGGGGCTGAAATTGGCTCCCTTCCCTAACAAAAAATAATAAAAAAACAAAAGGCCAAGCATGGGGGAAATACCAGGAGGCCCTGCCATCTTTCTCAACCACACTTCAAAGGGGTCTCCTGGTGCACAAGTTGTTGGGGGATGAAGTCCCCTTGGCTGGTGATGTCACTGACCATGTCATGAGTGATATAATATGTGAGGTCATAAGCAGTGCTCTGAGGAAGATATAAGTTATAGTTAGCTCAGGTAACTATAACTGCTGAATTTCAATGGTTTTATACAAGTGAAATCTAACACTAATTATAAAATACCTGTAACCTTTATTTTTTTCTATGAACTTCTATGGTTTTCATACTTCTATTTCCTAACTATAATGTCCATGTAACCTTTGTTTTTTTGGAGTGAATTACTCTGTTTTTTTAACTGCTAGGCACGTTTGCAGAGTGGTGGACCAGCTCTCAGCAATCCCCCTGTGTGGGACTTACTGCTGATAACAGGAGGGCTTATTGGCCCCCAAGTACCCTTCGCATCCAAATGGACTTCATCCCCCAAAAAGTAGTGCACCAGGAGGTTCATTTGCATAGTGGTGGAGAAAGGGGGCAGGGCTTCTGATGATCTCTCAGCAATCCTGTTGTGTCGGACTTACTGAAGGTAACAGTAGGGGTTAATAGCCCCCAATGACCCTCAGCATCCAAGGGGACTTCATTTTCCAACCAATGCTGTGCCAGGAGGGGCATTTTCAGAGTGGTGAAGAAAGGGGGCAGGCCTGGGATGACCTCCTAGCAATCCTGCTGTGTGGGAATTACTGAAGGTAACAGGAGGGGTTGTTGGCCCCTGACGACCCTCAGCAGCCAAAGGCACTTCATTCCCCAACCAGTAGTGCAACAGGAGGCACATTTGCAGAGTGGTTGAGAAAGGGGGTGGGGCCTTCAACGAGGTCTTAGCAATCCCGCTGTGGGGGACTTACTTGTGCAACAATAGGGATTCTTGGCCCCCAACGACCCTCATAAATCAAGGAGACTTCATCCACCAATCAGTAGTGCACCAGGAGGCGCATTTGCAGAGTGATTGTGAAAGGGGCGGGGCCTCTGACGAGGTCTGAACAATCCTTACTTAAGGCATTATTAATGGTTCTTGATCCCCAACGATCCTTAGCAGCCAAGGGGACAGTTGGAAGCTGGCTCTGTTTATGGTATACCACTAGGTGGTTACACCGTGCACAGATATATGTTATACCACTAGGTGGTTACACCGTGCACAGAGTCCAGAGATTCCCCAGAAGTGTACAGGGCTCAATGCAAACCAAAAGTGCTCTGTTAGTGGTAATGCGAGCAAGCAACCTCAGGCCTAACACAGAGGAGTGTAAGACATTTTTTGCACAATAATGGACACACGACTCAAAAAGGAAACCCACATCAATTTTTATAAAAATAGGCTTTGCTTGAGTTTTACCTAAAGACTAAGGGGTCGATTCCGATCTCAGTCGGAGACGCACCCAACGCCATTCGGTCGAGAAAAAAGCCATGCGAATGCCTGTTTCCCGACCGATCCGCACATTAATCCGAACGAACAAGTACGATGCGCACAACAGCACAGATTCCGACCCAGTCGTACTCACCCAATCCAGGTCCTGATCCCCGACCGAGCCGGATCCGTAAACGCAGATTCGAGTCGCCCGGAAGCCAAAAAGCAGCCCCGTCCGGCCGGACAAGTACGATGCGCTTCCCGTACGCACCGAACCCGTCGCTACGCACGGCACGTCAAAGCATCCGGGAGAGGCGCACATAAGCTCCGATTCGCGCCAGAACACGATCCACGGCTACGAGACGAACACGCAAGCGACGAGGACGAGGCGAAGCAACGACAAAGACGAACGAGACGAACCAACAATGAATCCCATCGTTCCGATCCTACCAATATTCTACATCTACTACCGGAACAGGCACGGACGCGTACGGCGCAGAAGGTAGGTCAGACACCAACCACAAACACAAACTACACGTACCCGACATATCACACACACAAACAGGGATGCAGAAATTACTTACTCCAGAAACAGCAGCACCATAGGGGCGGGATGCCCATCACCAATGCCACATATACACATAGGGGCCCGGATGCCTGTCACTACTACCACCCCTACCCATGGGGGTGCCAGGTGCCTACCACTACTACCACCTCTACCCATAGGGGTGCCAGGTGCCTACCACTACTACCACCTCTACCCATGGGGAGCTGGATGCCTGTCACTACTACCACCCTTACCCAGGGGTGCCAGGTGCCTACCACTACTGCCACCTCTACCCAGGGGTGCCAGGTGCCTACCACTACTACCACCTCTACCCATGGGGGTGCCAGGTGCCTACCACTACTACCACCTCGACCCATGGGGGCTGGATGCCTGTCACTACTACCACCCATACCCAGGGGGTGCCAGGTGCCTACCACTACTGCCACCTCTACCCAGGGGGTGCCAGATGGCCACCACTACTACCACCTCTACCCAGGGGGTGCCAGGTGCCTACCACTACTACCACCCATACCCAGGGGGTGCCAGGTGCCTACCACTACTACCACCTCTACCCATGGGGGGATGGATGCCTGTCACTACTAACACCTCTACCCAGGGGGTGCCAGGTGCCTACCACTACTACCACCCATACCCAGGGGGTGCCAGGTGCCTACCACTACTGCCACCTCTACCCAGGGGGTGCCAGATGCCCACCACTACTACCACCTCTACCCATGGGGGGATGGATGCCTGTCACTACTAACACCTCTACCCAGGGGTGCCAGGTGCCTACCACTACTACCACCCATACCCAGGGGGTGCCAGGTGCCTACCACTACTGCCACCTCTACCCAGGGGGTGCCAGATGCCCACCACTACTACTACCTCTACCCAGGGGTGCCAGGTGCCTACCACTACTACCACCCATACCCAGGGGTGCCAGGTGCCTACCACTACTAACACCTCTACCCATGGGGGCTGGATGCCTGTCACTACTACCACCTCTACCCAGGGGGTGCCAGGTGCCTACCACTACTACCACCCATACCCAGGGGTGCCAGGTGCCAACCACTACTACCACCTCTACCCATGGGGGTGCCAGGTGCCTACCACTGCTACCACCTCTACCCATGGGGGGCTGGATGCCTGTCACTACTACCACCCTTACCCAGGGGGTGTCAGGTGCCTACCACTACTACCACCTCTACCCATGGGGGGCTGGATGCCTGTCACTACTACCACCCTTACCCAGGGGTGCCAGGTGCCTACCACTACTGCCACCTCTACCCAGGGGTGCCAGGTGCCTACCACTACTACCACCTCTACCCAGGGGTGCCAGGTGCCTACCACTACTACCACCCATACCCAGGGGTGCCAGGTGCCTACCACTACTGCCACCTCTACCCAGGGGTGCCAGATGGCCACCACTACTGCCACCTCTACCCAGGGGGTGCCAGATGCCCACCACTACTACCACCCCTACCCATGGGGGTGCCAGGTGCCTACCACTACTACCACCTCTACCCATGGGGGTGCCAGGTGCCTACCACTACTACCACCTCTACCCATGGGGGGCTGGATGCCTGTCACTACTACCATCCTTACCCAGGGGGTGCCAGGTGCCTACCACTACTGCCACCTCTACCCAGGGGGTGCCAGGTGCCTACCACTACTACCACCTCTACCCATGGGGGTGCCAGGTGCCTACCACTACTACCACCTCGACCCATGGGGGGCTGGATGCCTGTCACTACTACCACCCATACCCAGGGGGTGCCAGGTGCCTACCACTACTGCCACCTCTACCCAGGGGTGCCAGATGGCCACCACTACTACCACCTCTACCCAGGGGTGCCAGGTGCCTACCACTACTACCACCCATACCCAGGGGTGCCAGGTGCCTACCACTACTGCCACCTCTACCCAGGGGGTGCCAGATGGCCACCACTACTGCCACCTCTACCCAGGGGGTGCCAGATGCCCACCACTACTACCACCCCTACCCATGGGGGTGCCAGGTGCCTACCACTACTACCACCTCTACCCATGGGGGTGCCAGGTGCCTACCACTACTACCACCTCTACCCATGGGGGCTGGATGCCTGTCACTACTACCATCCTTACCCAGGGGGTGCCAGGTGCCTACCACTACTGCCACCTCTACCCAGGGGTGCCAGGTGCCTACCACTACTACCACCTCTACCCATGGGGGTGCCAGGTGCCTACCACTACTACCACCTCGACCCATGGGGGCTGGATGCCTGTCACTACTACCACCCATACCCAGGGGTGCCTGGTGCCTACCACTACTGCCACCTCTACCCAGGGGTGCCAGATGGCCACCACTACTACCACCTCTACCCAGGGGTGCCAGGTGTCTACCACTACTACCACCCATACCCAGGGGGTGCCAGGTGCCTACCACTACTACCACCTCTACCCATGGGGGCTGGATGCCTGTCACTACTACCACCTCTACCCAGGGGGTGCCAGGTGCCTGCCACTACTACCACCCATACCCAGGGGGTGCCAGGTGCTTACCACTACTGCCACCTCTACCCAGGGGTGCCAGATGCCCACCACTACTACCACCTCTACCCATGGGGGCTGGATGCCTGTCACTACTACCACCTCTACCCAGGGGTGCCAGGTGCCTACCACTACTACCACCCATACCCAGGGGGTGCCAGGTGCCTACCACTACTGCCACCTCTACCCAGGGGTTGCCAGATGCCCACCACTACTACCACCTCTACCCAGGGGGTGCCAGGTGCCTACCACTACTATACCATACCAAGACATTTATAAAGCGCTCGGCTACCACCAACGGCGGTGTCCCGGCACTACACAGAGACAAAGGCAGATGAAAAAAAGAGAAGAAAGGCAGGCTAAGGGAGATCAAAAAGCCAGGTTTTCAGAGCACTCCTAAAAGTAGTTTCAGATTCTGCTTTGCGCAAGTCGAGCGGCATCGCATTCCAAAGAGCGGCCGTTCTAACTGCAAAGGCGCGCCCTCCCATCCTGGCTTTGCAGTAGGAAGGAGAGCAAAGAAGAAACTGAGAGTTCGAGCGCAGGGTCCTATTTTGGTGGTATTTCCGAAGTCTGAGCCTCAGATAATCCGGTCCACTTTCTCTAGTAGCTCTAAAAGCAAGTAATAAGGCCTTAAATTCGATTCTTCTCTTTACTGGAAGCCAGTGAAGACTGCGCAAGTGGGGGAAAATGTGATGCCGGAGAGGCACGTTTCTAAGAAACCTAGCAGCAGCATTTTGAACTGTCTGGAGCTTTTGAATAAGATAGGCAGGGAGGCCAAGATACAAGCTATTGGCATAGTCCAGCTGGGACGTAACCAAAGCATGGACTATGGTGGCCCGACAGTTCATCGGTAGTAAATAAAGAAATCTACGCAAGCTTTTGAGCTTCCAAAAGCATGCTCTAGAAACTCGGCCAATCTGGGCTTTCACCGACAATTCCGAGTCAAATCTAAATCCCAAATTTCTGACAGATAAAACTGGGGTGGGAGGGGGATTCAACTGCAGTGGCCACCATAAATCAGCCGGTGGAGGTGATGGTTGGTTGAAGAACATCACCTCAGTTTTATCGGTATTCAATTTAAGACAGTTATCTGTCATCCATGAAACAATCTTAATTAGGCATTGCCTAAAGCTGTCAAATGCAGCCATCTTGGAATCTTTAAATGAGAACAACTGCTGCGTATCATCAGCGTATGAAATTATACGCACGCCACACTGCTCAACTAATGCAGCCAGAGGGGCCAAATAGATATTAAATAGGGTCGGGCTTAACGCAGAACCCTGAGGTACTCCACAGCCCATGGCGCAAGAGGAAGAGACATAAGGACGGAGGAAGACCTGCTGGGATCGCCCCTCCAGGAAGGATTGGAACCAATTTAAGATGGTACCCGAGATACCCAGCTGTGTCAGACGGTCTAAAAGAATCGAGTGAGAGACCGTATCAAAGGCTGAAGATAAATCTAACAGCACAAGCATAGCACAGCTACCATGGTCTAATGATTCTCGGATGGTTTCCGCCACTTCCAACAGGGCCGTCTCTGTACTGTAACCCTTCCTAAAGCCCGATTGGGAGTCGTGAAGGAGATTGTTAGACTCCAGGTGATTAGAGAGTTGTCTTTGAACCTCCTTCTCCAAGATTTTAGCAGGGGCCGGAAGAAGCGAAATGGGCCTGAAATTCTTGAGTATACTAGGGTCTGCATCTTCCTTTTTAAGAATTGGCAAGACCAGGGCCTCTTTCCACACTGAGGGGAAGCATCCCAACCTTAGAGAGGTGTTCCAAATAGCATTTAACTGAGGGTTAAAAAGAGGGGCCAGTAAGTTAAAAAATCTAGCTGGGCAGGGATCCAGGGGCGAGCCTGATTTAATTCTGACAAGGTCTTTCAAAGATAAAGACGGGCAGAAAGGCTGAAATTCAGTCCAAAGACAGGGAGAAACATAGGCCGAGGGTGTAATTGGCCTTTCTCCTGACCCCTTAAATGTGGAATATATAGATTGAATCTTTTCCTTGAAAAAAGTGGACAAATCCCTACATAAAACAGCTGAAGGCACAATCTTACTCAAAGTGGCCTCAGGTCTCATAAAATCTTGAACAATCTTAAATATTTCTTTAGAAGAATTGTCTGAGTCTTTAATTTGTTTGGCTAGATGATTCTTAATTGACAAGCGTTTAAGAGCATGGAATTTTTTTGTGCAGCTTTATAGGTGCTCTTCGCATCCGAATTATACGATTTCCGCCAAATACGCTCCAGCTTTTTGCATATGCTTTTTCAGACTGGAGCTCTGACGAGAACCAAGGAGCGGAAGGCTTTTTCCTAGCCGATTTTGACATTTTCATGGGGGCAATGGCGTCCAGAGAGGAAGCAACCCATTCATTAAATGAGGTTGCATCTAAGCTGGGATTGCCTGTGAGCTGGAGAGGGATATCATGCAAGACCGGGCCCATGGTCTCAATAGATACTTTCCTCCAGTTTCTCTTCTTTTCAGACTCTGGTCGCGTCCGGTATGTCCCACCGTGCCTGGACAAACTAAAAGGGACTAACCAGTGGTCTGACCACGTCAAAGGCAGAGGGACCTCTACTCTAATGGTAGGGTCGTTAGAGAAAATAAGGTCCAACATATGACCAGCACAGTGTGTGGCAGACGTAACCTGCTGAATCAAGTTTAATCCACCCAGCATCTCAGTCACTTGGAGCGCCAAAGCACAATCCTGTCTGTCCATATGGACATTGAAATCGCCCAAAACCGTAAAATTGGCATTTCTTAATGAGAGATCCGCCACAATGTCCCCTAATTTTAAAAGGTTGGCAACTACGGAACTCGGGGGTCGATAAACCAGCATGCCCTCAAAGGTATGTCCTAGAGAGGTTTGAATAGAAAAGGACATAGCCTCAATAGTGCCAATATTCTCAATTTTTTTACACCAGATATCCCATTTATCATTACAAATAATCGCAAGACCTCCTCCTCGCCTGCTATCTGCTCGATTCACCTTACCCAGGGGGTGCCAGGTGCCTACCACTACTACCACCTCTACCCATGGGGGGCTGGATGCCTGTCACTACTACCACCTCTACCCTTGGGGGGCTGGATGCCTGTCACTACTACCACCTGTACCCAGGGGGTGCCAGATGCCTACCACTACTACCACCCATACCCAGGGGGTGCCAGGTGCCAACCACTACTACCACCTCTACCCATGGGGGTGCCAGGTGCCTACCACTACTACCACCTCTACCCATGGGGGGCTGGATGCCTGTCACTACTACCACCCTTACCCAGGGGGTGCCAGGTGCCTACCACTACTACCACCTCTACCCAGGGGGGGCTGGATGCCTGTCACTACTACCACCCTTACCCAGGGGGTGCCAGGTGCCTACCACTACTGCCACCTCTACCCAGGGGGTGCCAGGTGCCTACCACTACTACCACCTCTACCCACGGGGTGCCAGGTGCCTACCACTACTACCACCCATACCCAGGGGGTGCCAGGTGCCTAACACTACTGCCACCTCTACCCAGGGGGTGCCAGATGGCCACCACTACTGCCACCTCTACCCAGGGGGTGCCAGATGCCCACCACTACTACCACCTCTACCCAGGGGTGCCAGGTGCCTACCACTACTACCACCTCTACCCATGGGGGGCTGGATGCCTGTCACTACTACCACCTCTACCCATGGGGGGCTGGATGCCTACCACCACCAACACCCCCACTCACAGGATGGCAAATATATGCCACAAGAAGCACACACCAGCAGAAAGAATGCAACACAAAGACATCCCCCAACACCATGACAAGCGTGTGTAGACTGTGTCAAATGCCTACAACACTGAACAGGACTGTGGACATACAATGTGACCCCCTATCACAAGTGCCACACATAAATGTGTGTGGCACCCACAATGCAAGCAGGCTATGACCATTGTGGCAATGGGGTCCAAACCCCCATCATCACAGTGCCCAAAATGTAAGTGTGGGGTCCATAGCTGAAGCACATATTGAACATTGTGGCAATGGGGTCCAAACCCCCATCATTACAGTGACCAAAATGTGAGTGTGGGGTCCATAGCTGAAGCACATATTGAACATTGTGGCAATGGGGTCCAAACCCCCATCATCACAGTGACCAAAATGTATGTGTTGACAAAGAATAAGCTGCAACTGCCAAACTGCATGGATGATTCCTGGTCACAGAACAACAAACACATCAGTGGCAAAGTAGTGCTTGTGTCCCATAGCAACATAGAATGGGGAGGCAAACAGTGCAGTGCAAACAAGACATACCTTTGGCCATGTGCAGACAAACATCACCCATGGGGGCTGACACTGTCAACATTCATCAATGACACAATGACAGAAGTGACCATCAGAATGCAGACCCACATATTTGCACCAATGGGCACACAAATTCAGATACCCAGTGGAGACTGTAGAAGGGAGGTGAACAGATACCATACCATGGCAGCAATGGGACACACACACAATGATCATTGTGCTGACTGATGACCTAGGAGTCCCAGGGACAGCAGGGCAAACACACCAAACAACATACAGCCAATGGCACACCTAAGATATGCCAATGCAGTGGTGCCGATGCACATACACAAACAGGCAGACCCACACTGCACATCAAACACAACAGGTGAGGGGGTACCAGTGTCCCCAGGCAACCACACAACACATGAGGAGGCCTGAATACCAATTACACAGATGTGCATACAGTGCCACACAAAGGAAACTCATGGATCCAAATCCCCAATGTGGGCAATCAGGCATTGTCAGATGAGAGGGAGCAGAAATCACACTTGTCACACAAGCATGTAGGAACAGCAACTGACACAGCAAGACACACAGACACCACAGCACCACACCCAGGGCCCCCACAATGTGGTGACCCTGGGCTGCATTACAATCCCACTGTGATGACAAAGCTAGATGTCGTTCACACTGTGAACCACAGTCATGTGTCCTGAGCAACAAACTACCATCACACCTACACAAGCACAAATCAACCAGCACGGCCTGTCAGCCAAGGCCAACATGGAGGCAGGGGTCTAGCCAGGCAACAACTCTCATCTGCACACACTCAACACCACACACCTCGACCTCCAACAATGGGCAGCAGTGAAGCTCACATGCACTGGTGACATTGCACATGCACCCATGACAATCCCAGGGGGGTGGTGGGAACCAAGGTGCAGAAACACATCACACATGGCCACTCTACCAGACTCCTGAATGTCTGACACACTGCACACTACGCTGTACATGGACATGACGGCAATACCACACCAACCAATGGGATCCCAGCCACAGTCCCACACCAATGAAGAAGCCAAGGTCACCCACAAAGAACACACATAGACAACTACCAACATTGCAGCCCTGAGGAGTGCCAGCAGTCACACACACAACGTGTCACAACCAATGAAAGCTAACACAAACCAGAAATCACATGACAGGTGTAAACAACAAGTGCAAAGGGGAATCCTGACTGTGACACATCAGCGTCTGCCCACAAACTCAGCCCTGACAGCAAACACACCTATGGGTGACACCCTGATGACCAGTAATGTGCCATGCACCCACATCACAGAGAACCCAGGGAGAAGACTTTGGGGGAACATAGCTCAACTCAGCAAGCATCACAAACAGGAACATCACTAGGGATCCCAGCATGCACAGCAACATGGAAGTGAACACACACACATGCTCATACAACACACACCTTGGGCGCACGAGATGTCACAGGAGTACACACTGCCATGAGGGGACTCCACTCCTGTGTGAGGAAAGCTGTGCAATATGTCGCATCAGTAGGGCTCCATCATGTCAGCAGAACACTTGGTCACACAGTCAACAATTAGCACCAAATGAAGGCTCCCCTCACATCAGCCTGGTCATGGGAATGTCAACAAAATCAACAGCACAGATCCAACACACATGTATAGCAAGTTGCACTGACAACACAGATGAGTCCTTCCCCATTGATGCCCAAACCTGCATGTCCAGTGGAGATGGCCACACGGTCAGGGAACTAGACTAATTGAACAATGGCAAACACAACAGATGTGCATGGGTGGAACCCACAGATGTGACATTGCTAATATAAGTAGGAAATCCCATTGCCAAATATTGAAAACATGACACCCTCAGATGCTGCTAAGGATGACATGGATACACCACAGGATAGGACACTGTCCCCCTGGAACACATGGGTTCCTGCACAGTAACACTTCATTTTCATGAGTCCAAATATCACCATCACTGCAGCAACGGCATGGTTAGCGTCATCAACATCATGTACATCAGAAGTAAAAGCACTAGAGAACAGAAAGTTGCTTTATTCAGCATGTGGGTTCAAAACTTGGAAGAACTGTAAGGTATCAACAAAGGCCAATGGCCAGTCCATCAAGGAAGTCTCTACAGGGTGACAGTGGCAGATGTCACCCTACGCATGCCTGCACTGATCACAACCGGGGACAATCCCCTAGGAGGGGCATACGGGGGGGCAGGCCAGGCACCGCAGGGACAGGATCAGGGCTCACCAGGAGGAGGCAGGGAAGGGGTGGTGGGTGCTGGAGAGCCACTGACAACTGCAGTGGAGGTGTCTGACATGGTGTGTGCCGGCACAACTGGGGGCATGACTCAGATGTTGTGGGTGCCGGCACAACTGCAGTGGACCCTGCAGATGGAGTGGACAGGTCTGCCACTGCAGCGCCCAAGTCAGACAGGGTGATAGTGGACTCCACTGCAGTGCCCACCTCCAGGGGAGGAGAATGGGGATCAGGTAAGGTGGGCAGGACAGAGGGGAGGACACCCTCACCACATCAGTGGTACAGACAAGCGCAGCGGGGGGTGTGGGGCCGGAAGAGCAAGTGGCAGGGGAGAAGGCCTGACCCTTCTGGGGATGGTGTATCTGTGGGTGGGGGAACCTGGGGCAGGGTGTGGTGGGGGCACCTGTGGAGTGGGGGCCTGAGGGATGGAGGAAGGAGACTTGGTGCCTGAGCTGCAGGGCGGCGGCGAGGTCTTGCTCTTCCGGGACCGGGGGGACTTGCGGGTGGGGGCCTCAGTCGGTCTGCGCCTGGGGGATGGTGTCCGGGGGCCAGGAGCACTCCGCTCCGTGTGGGTGGGCTTCCTCTTCCCCCTGAATGCTGGATCAGCTGGGTCGGAGGGGAAGAGGCCAAGGTCACAGAGGAAGAGCCGCTGTGTCTTTGGGGTTGCAGGTGAGGCAAGGGAGGGGTCTTTGGAGGGAGAGGCAACTGAGGACTGCACAGTGCTTGTGGATGCGTGTGTTTGTGCCTGTGCCCCATCCCCTGTGAGTGTGGTTGCAGTCCCCTGACGATGCGTGCGTGTGCGTCTTGTTTGTGGCGTGTGTGTCCGTGTGCTGCATGTGTCTGTGGTGGTGTGTGCCTGTGCCAGTGTGTGTGTGCTTGGGACGGGTAAGGTGCTGGGGAGTGTGGATGGGGCAGAGGCAGGAGGGGTGAGGGACTGTCGGAGGAGGGACACTGCTGCCGTCAGGGAGGAGTCCATGGACCTATTGCCGCTCTGTAGGTCAGACATGCCCGATGAGATGCCCTCCATGAATGACACCAGCTGAGTCAACAGACTGGTGTGTGCATGGAGGACACTCAGCATCGCTGTCTGTCCTACATGGAGCTGGCGGAGGAAGTACACAGACTCCTCACTCAGGGCAGCAGGGGACACAGGGGCAGGGGGTGCGGTGCCTGGCCCGAAGGAGACACGCTCCAAACATGGGAGCCTCCACGGACCTCGGGAATGGGAGCCGACGGGAGGGCGGTGGTGGTGGTGGTGGTGGTGGCGGTGGCGGGGACAGCAACACTAGCTGGGGTGTGGTGGCTGCTGACACCCGCCTCCATAAGGGAGTCATCGTCCGAGTTGCTCTGGTCCTCAGCTGAGGTGGATGGTGCTGAGGACTCCTCGGTGTGTCAGAACACAGGCAATGTGTAAGCAATGGACCCACCCATGATGCCCACCACAGAGTCAGGGAAACAGATGCTGTCCCCCACCTTGAGTCAAGCAAACTGCAAGGACACAGTACCCAAGTGACACAATACCCTGACTGTAAGGGCCACACCTGGGTATCAGATGAGGAGTGGGCAGTGCACAATAGAGGGACATGGGTCCTGGACCACAAGACTGATGTACTGTGGAAGTTTAACCAGGCCAGAGGAGGGCACATAGCATGGCAGACATAGTTCACAATGCAGACATGGACTCACCCCCTCCTTGCTGCTCCCTGGCCTTCAGCTGCCCATCCAGATCAGGGAAGACCACCGCCAGGATCCTCAGCATGTGGGGGGTCAGGGTCCGGTGTCCGCCCCTCCTGCGAGGAGGCGACAGCTTCAGCTGGACCCGTGCGATCCTCCGGGTCCAGCCCCGAAGGTCCTGCCACCTCTTCTGGCAGTTGCGGATCCGGCGCTTGTAGACCCCCACGGATCTCACTGCCCGGACGATGGTAAGCCATATCTTCTGCTTCTGGTGGGCATCAACCTGTGAGGATGACAAAGTGAGAATGCCATAACTACACGTGCAACATAACCATGCATTACACAGTTGGATATACATGTCTCAATCACAGGGGCATATGATGTACACAGGCAGTGCAACGATGGCCATGGACAGTATGCCAGCAGTTACTACATGGTATCATTGCCTGGGCAGTAAAACCTTGTTTAAATGCACTGTCACTGCACTATACCTGTCCAGTGCATGTAACTACACACTATGGGGGGTGACAACTACTCAGTGAGCCTGCTAGCCAGTGGCGTGCAGACTGTTAGCCTTGCTAGTCAGACAACATGCACATTTAGAAAGGCAGTGGACAGAACACTCACCTGCTCTCCTGCTTTCCCATACAGCTTGCTGTACTGTGGAAGGAGGCCATCCAGCAGGGCCTGGTTCTCCTCAGTGCTGAAGGCTGGGGCTCTCTCCACAGTACGTGCCATTGCAGGGTCCAGAGGGTGCAGAAACAGCAGCAGTGTAGTGGCAGATGTCGTCCTGGAGCATGTAGTGCAGGCAAGTGAGCTCTCAGGGGAACAGCCAGCAATATATGTGTGCTGCAGAGGCAGATACTGTCCCATGTGTCCAAAGTGATAGGTCCAAGTCGTTTGCATCATCTGAATCTGGCCAATCCATGGAATTGCACCACTTACACACGCCCCCAGCATCCTTCAAATGTTCAACTTCATGACACCCATGAAATTGCAACATTGTTGTGGGTGAGCAACTGAATTTACAGCATCAGACTCGTTCAAATTTTGAAAACGCGTCCGTTGCCAGGCCAGGCCATACCAATGGGTGCGCACCGATCGGACCATTGCTGTTCAACGCGTACATAGGATACAACGCGTACCCGCACACATTGAATGCAATGGGCCGGCCGGGAACACCGATCGGACCATTGCTGTTCAACGCGTACATAGGATACAACGCGTGCACCGCGCACATTGAATGCAATGGGCCAGCCGGGAACACCGATCGGACCATTGCTGTTCAACGCGTACATGGGATACAACGCGTACCCGCACACATTGAATGCAATGGGCCGGCCGGGAACACCGATCGGACCATTGCTGTTCAACGCGTACATGGGATACAACGCGTACCACGCACATTGAATGCAATGGGCCGGCCGGGAACACCGATCGGACCATTGCTGTTCAACGCGTACATGGGATACAACGCGTACCCGCACACATTTAATGCAATGGGACGGCCGGGAACACCGATCGGACCATTGCTGTTCAACGCGTACATAGGATACAACGCGTACCCGCACACATTGAATGCAATGGGTCGGCCGGGAACACCGATCGGACCATTGCTGTTCAACGCGTACATAGGATACAACGCGTACCCGCACACATTGAATGCAATGGCCAATGTGTGCGCACTGATCGGTCCATTGCTGTCCAACGCGTATTGCCAATACAACGCGTACCAGCGCACATTGAATGCAATGGCCAATGTGTGCGCACTGATCGGTCCATTGCTGTCCAACGCGTATTGCCAATACAACGCGTACCAGCGCACATTGAATGCAATGGCCAATGTGTGCGCACTGATCGGTCCATTGCTGTCCAATGCGTATTGACAATACAACGCGTACCAGCGCACATTGAATGCAATGGCCAATGTGTGCGCACTGATCGGTCCATTGCTGTCCAACGCATCCCTGTACAAGTCGCTGGCATATGTCACCATGCCTGTCACAGGTGAACATATGCCAGCCACATATACTTCCCAGGGAGTGAGGGGCACACCTACAACAGCACAGCCTGTCCAAACTGTATCCTAGGGCATGTAAGGCTGCATTACCTATTCCGTGTATGGGGGTGAACATGTTGTTCTGTGGGTGTCACTTGGGGGCAGCCACCCTCAGGCTGTGCACGTGTTTATGGGGACAGAATCCTTGGTGTTTCGTGTACATGACCACTGTGATGTGCAACTGTTCATATCTGAGCATGTGGCATGGTCACAGTTCACGGTGGTGTATGTGTATGTCATGTCACATACCCCCTGAGTCCCATGTGGGACGTTATGTTCAACCCAGGGTGACCCATTGGCACAATGGTGATGGTCCTCCACAGTCTGTGTGCATGTTGTGATTACAATGTCTCTGATTTCATGTGCACAATGGGAGGCAGTCTCCACATCCACGTTGTTTGTGCATGGACTTTGATGTTGTGCATGTGTGTGTCACACACGTCCATGTGTGTCCTGCCGAGGCAACAGGGACCACTACCTGTGGGGCTCATGGTTGTTTTGCTGTGGTGTATACATGATACACCATGTCATGCCAGTGTCCATGTGGCAATACAGGGTCCCTGGGAATCTACCTGTCGTTGAGCTGTGATGCCTGGGGCACATTAGTCCTCACATGTCACTGTGGCGTGTGTTTGTTATTTGGCAGCAGGAGTTGGGAACTGGGACACGGCCTCATGGTATCCAATGGCACGACCTGGGACTTATTGATGCCACTTGTTGGACTGTGATGTTAGATATTGGCCATGTATGTGCCATACATATCCGTACGGAACTGCACACATCATGTACTTGTGCCTCATTATGATGTATCATGTGATGTTGAGTGTGTTCAATGCCACATATGTGGGGTGACTGACAATCTTGCTTTCTTCACCTATGCACTGCAGGGCACCAGCTGTCCATAGACCATTCCCTGACCTGGCAACGATGGTGGAACGTGACAGCATCCGACGGTACCGCTTCACCAGGCAGCTGATTGAGGATTTGGCAGTGCGCTTGGCACCACATTTGCAACCTGGCCGTCCGTACCCTACAGCGCTGACCCCCAAGGTGAAGGTGATGGCAGCCCTACACTTCTTTGCCACCGGTACCTTTCAACACACTCTGGCGACTGCTGGTGGGATGTCACAGACCATGTTCAGCCGTGTGCTCCGGGATGTTTTGGAGGCTATGTTGATATACCTGAACCAGTACATCTATTTCCCTAGACTCCAACGACTCACTGGCGTGAAGAGTGACTTCTATGCCCTGGGGAGGATGCCGCATGTCATTGGCTCCATTGATGGGACACATGTGGCTTTGGTACCACCACAGGCCCAAGAGCAGGCCTACCGTAACCGCAAACACTACCACTCAGTCAATGCACTGGTGGTCTGTCTTGCAGATATGAGCATCACACACGTGTGTGCCCATTTCCCTGGTTCTGCACACGATGCCTACGTGATGAGGAGTAGTCGCATCCCGAGGATGATGGCACAGATGCGGAACCAGCGTGCCTGGCTTGTAGGTGTGTACTGACTTTGTACCATTGTGTGTGTTCTGCTATGTAGTGTTCCACCCTCTTTTCCAACTCTGCTAATGTGCAATTGTCTGTATGTAGGTGACTCCGGATACCCCAACATGCCGTGGTTGCTGACGCCCCTCAGGAACCCTGTGACACGAGCCCAGATGCGCTACAATGAGGCACATGGTCGGACCAGGAGAGTGATTGAGCGGACATTTGGTCTCCTGAAGAGCCGCTTCCGCTGCCTCGACAAGACAGGAGGGTCCCTCCCATATGCCCCAGCAAAGGTGTGCAAGATTATCATCGTCTGCTGCATGCTCCACAACCTGGCAGTGCGGAAGGAGTTGCCTCTCATCCTGGATGACGATGACCAACGTCCGCCACCTGTGGAGGATCCTGGCCTGGACCACGATGCCAGTGATGATGATGATGATGTTGAGGGTGATGTCCGCACACAGCTCATCACCAACTTCTTCAGCTAAATGTGAGTATCCAGAGATGGCATGTCAATGATGTGAGTTTGCATGATATGTGTTGGTGGTGCTCTGGTGCTGTTTGAGTGTCTCCATGGGCTACATGTCTGTATGCATGTAGCGATGTGTCCTTGCAGGTAGTCTGTACTCCCCAACAGTGTTGACATGCTAACTTGGTTCTGGGTGGGTATCTTGTAACATGTATTGTGCATGAGTATTGCAGTTCTGTCCTGTTCTTCAGTACTTTTGACTGTGTGTCATTTCTGTCCTTCACAGGGTACTTTCAGAGTCATTTGGTCAACTGTGATCCCCAACACCGTGATTCGACTTCCCGGGTGGTAGCTGTTGTGTCCCTACAGGTGATGTGCACCACACCCATGGACTTCCTTCCTTCTACACTTGTTGACTGTGTGCCCGCTGCCAGGTGGGATTACCTTGCATCTGTGGTGGTTACAACATGTTGCAAATGTGTAATAAACCTGTGCTTCACTTTGTGATGTGCGTTGTCTGTGGTCACACATCTGACTGACATTTGCTTACTGCACCAGTGGGCTAGTTAACACAGACTGTGAATAGGTGTTGGGTCTGTGCAATGCAACGTATTTCCTGGCAACATCAGTGTAGGCGATGAGTCAGATGTCCATGGTGTGTATGTGTTGTGTAGCCCTGGTGGTGTGCCTCCCCCATATGTGTGAAGTCGCCACGACTCACATGCCGGTGTTGTATTTGCTGTAGCAGTTAGCATGCACAGTGTCATTTCCCTGATCATCATCGCAACTTCTGAGACAACATAGGAATCACAACAGAGGCAAGTATGGTGTATAAGTGAGTTTATTGACATACATGTGTGAGTATAGTGCACAGGTTGTTGGGTGCTGTACATTGTGATTGTGATCCAAAGTTCCTAGATATTTTGGAAGTCCTGGTAGCAGAAATGTCCAGAGTAAAGTCCACAGTAATCAGAGACATTGGTCCAACTTGAGCTCCCCATGTCATGTGGGAGAGTTGTGTTGCAGTCAACAGGGTGAACAGTTTGCGCACAAAGGTTATTCTCCAGAACAGGTTTTGGCTTCCTGGGGGTTGCACATGGCCATCGGCCTCTCACTTGCCCCTCCTCGGACGGCCCCTCTTCTTTGGGGGGACCCTCAAGTGCAGGCTGCTGCGGTGCAGGGGACTCTCCGCCAGAGTCATCCCCCTCCCTGTGGCAGTTGCAGTTGTTTCAGCACCAGATGTTGTGGGCACACAGGGAGGTGTTGACTGGTTGCTGCTCATCTGGCGGAGGCATTGTAATATGTCCCTATGCACCGCCGTCATCTCTTGCAGTGTGTCCCACTTGGACTCCACACGGGACATGTGTGAGTCCAAGCGGGTATGATGGGCAGCCTGCTGCTGTTTAATGTCCCTGAGGAGCCCCACTACCTGGCTGAACTCTCCGGTGCTGGACTGGTACGCATCGGCTATGCGTGCCAGTTGTGGGTCATCATGCAGTCCAGACCCCTCTATGAGCAGCGACCTATGTCTCCAACCCCTCCCACCACCCCTGGCGACACGTGCAGTACCTGAGGTGGCAGGCACAGGTGACCCTGGGCCACCTTGTGGGTTGTTGGTGGTGGTGGTGTCCATGGCCCCACGTTGGTCCAGGGACCCTGTGCTGGTGGTGGTGCTGCTCCTTGGTCTGTCCATGTCGGCAGGGGTGGTATGTGTGTTGACAGTCGTTGGAGGGGTGGGTGCAGGGGGTGCAGCTGGTGGTCCTGCTGGTGCTGCATGATGACTTGCTCCGGAGGTGCCAGGTAAGTCTTCTTCATCCGAGGAGGGCAGAGGCTGTTCCACACCAGTGAGCTCCGTATCCTCTTGAGCCTGGGACGAGGACTCCTCAGCATCTGCTGCTGTGTCCCCATCATCACCTGTTTTTGGGAGACACACACAATGTATGTTATGTTTCTGCAGGCATCAATGGTTGACACACCTGACAGTTGTGACTGTGCCTCTGGATGCGGGCCTGTACATTGCATTGTCCTAAGTTGTCACAGTCAGGGGTTGATATTGGTGTAGCACATTGTCCTGCATTATTTGGGCATTTCTATGTGAATGTTGGGGTGTGTACATGGTCTGCATTGGTTGTATTTGGTTGTCATCCGCTCCTCCTTCCCACCCAGCCAGATATCCCACCATGGAACGTGCTTCCATTGCAGGGAGTGCAAGTTGTCTTTCAGGATGTCAGTCAGTGGTGTCCTGCTGTTGGTTGGTGCACAGTTGCCAGCAGGGCCTTGTGCTCCCCACAGCAGTAGCCAGTGTCAGCCATCTTGTCAGTTGTTTTCCACTCCCTGTGATGTGCGCATGGTTCAGGGTGGTGTTGATGGGACAGTTGTGGGGGTGACCAATATCTGTGACTACCAGTCCCATCATGCTATTGCCTCCACCCCACTTCCCAGCATGCCCATACTTACTTGCTTTTGGGTGGACTTCAGTGTGTGTGAGTGTGAGAGCAATGGCAAGATGGCTGACAGTGGTGTCCTGCTGTTGGTTGTTGCACAGTTGCCAGCAGGGCCTTGTGCTCCCCACAGCAGTGCCCAGTGTCAGCCATCTTGTCAGTTGTTTTCCACTCCCTGTGATGTGCGCATGGTTCAGGGTGGTGTTGATGCGACAGTTGTGGGGGTGAGCAAAATCTGTGCCTACAACTCCCATCATGCTATTGGCTACACTGACTTGCCTAGCATACACATATTTCCTTTCTTTCAGTGGGCTTCACTGTGTGCTGGTGTTGTAGTGGTGGCTACTTGTCTGGATGTGTTTGTCAGTTATATTTGTGCCACTGCCTAGCTGTAGTTGTAGTTGTGTTTGTACATGTGATGACACAGTTAAATGTCACTTTGTGATGGCATGTGTTGTGTTTCTCTGAGTGACATACACCTTTTGGGATGATTCTGTTCTGGTTGCTGTGTATTTGCTAAGAGTGCATGGTTTGACTCTCCCCTTGACAGTGATGTGTGTGTGTAGTCGCAGAATATTGTGTACATTTGTTGTGTACTCACCAGGCTCTGGGATGTTTTCTAGTCCATAGACGCTCACTGGTGGTAGGATGGCCCGCACCTTCTCCTCCCAGGGCCTGAGGTAAACTGGCTTGGCAGGAGGGCCACTGCCGGTGTGTTGGCTCAAGATGTAGTCCTTCTTCAGCAGCTCCTTCACCCTCCTGCGCACGTCATACCACCTGTTCTGGATGTCTGTCTTTGTGCGCAAACATGGTGATTGTGCGTTCACCCTGTCGACGATCCTCTCCCACATCTTTGTTTTCTGTGACATGGGTGTCTGTTGGACCAGTGTACCAAAGAGCTGTGGCTCTACCCTGAGGATCTCATCTACCAGGACTTCCAATTCACTATCTAGGAACTTGTGATTCTTCTTTGGGGGCATGGTGATGGTGAGTGATGTGTGTGTTGGTGTGCAGGTGAAGGTGTGTGAGTGTGTGTTTTGCTAGGTGTATGTGAGGTTTCTATTTGTTGTGGTGCTGATGGTGTGTGGCTTGTGTGATGGATGAGCTGTGGGTGTGTGGTAGCTGTCTGTTGAGTGCTGGCAGGTAATTTGAATTTGCAAAGGATCATGGTAGGGATTTGTGTCCTTTATATGGGTGGAGTTGTGGGTGTGTCTTTGTCCCCTGCCCCTCCCCCAGTATTTATTGGCTTTGTAATTGCTTGTTTGGCCTTTTTTTGTGTATTTTCCCTTTGTACTTTTCGTGCATGTAGGAGACGTTCTTGTGACCGAGTTGGACCCTGCAGTTGTCTCGTACGGGCTTGTCCGTTTCGTTCACGCTGTGTTTGTGCTGTTTTCTATGCTGCGTACGCGTCGGTCGCGGTGTTTTGGGTTGCTTCGGCTCGCAGTTTTGTATGCGTGTCGGTCGTACGGCTTGTCCTCCGTGCGACTCGGTCGTGTTTTCCACGCCTTGCATCGTACTTGGCGGGTGGGAGTCCGCAAGTACGTCTCATTCGGTATTGTTCCGGGTGCGAGTCGGTCGGTTCGAATCGCGTGTTTTTCCGGCCGGATTGCTGTTTTCCGCGCGGCTCGGTCCTTCGGCTTGTGTTCCGTACGAGTCGGTCGGGTTTTGCTCGCTTCTCATCGTACTTGGCGGGTCGGGCTGCACTGGTACGTGTCGGTCGGAATGTATTCCGGCTCCGAGTCGGTCGGTACGTTTTCCGGCCGGAATCGGAATCGGCCCCTAAGATTTTCACAATAAGGTAAGTATGTTTTTCAGAAAAAAAATACTTAAGATTTTCAAAAGTCAACACTTTTATCCTATGGAGAAAAACAATAATGTGGTTATACGGGTAGGTACACAACTTACAGTTCCAGTATTCGGGACAAAGGCAGCAGGCAGTAAGGGTCAGGTGAGTACTTAAACTGTATCACTAGCAGCACAGGGGCGGCTGGGTGCAGAGGTCAAAATCGAAGTTCGGCCTAATGCGTTTCAAAGGAGACTGGAGATGCTCGAAGCCACACTGCTTACATGTGGCCACAATGGTGGTCCTTGGCTTCCAACAACCCTCAGCAGCCAAGGGGACTTCACCGCCCAACCAGTAGTGCACCAGGAGGTGCATTTGCAAAGTGGTTGAGAAAGGGGACGGGGCCTCCGACGAGGTCTGAGTAATCCCGCAGTGGAGATGTTACTTGTGTGTGTTATTTAGCCCCGGGGAGGTGTTGGTCCCCGGTGCTCGGCGGGGTTTGCCCACCCCCCATTAATCTTTCTATAGCCCTGGGGAGGTGGTGGTCCACATGGCTCATTGAGCCTCAGGAGGGGGGCCCCATACCCCCTCCTCTTTTAAATTTTCTATGGGCCAGCATGCCTCTGGGACCTGGCCAACTCAGGAGCTAAATTGCAGAAAAGCATGAGAGCCCGTTCTTCTTTATTTTTTTTTTTTTCAGAGGGGGCCACTGATCCAGCGTGACTCCCACCAAAATAAAAAAAAATTAAATGCTTTTTTACCCCAGGCAAGGTCCCTGCGGGACCCCCCAAGAGGCCTTGGGGGGCAGGGTATTCCTACCATGCCTCTTTCTCTTTTTTAAAGTTTTTTTGTGGGACTCAGTTGAAGCTCAGTCCTAGTTGAAGTGTTGGCAGACAATCAAATTTCACCACGGGGACTGTCGGATCCTCTGAGGATCCGTGTCCCTAAGTATACAAATTTGGTTTTCCCTTAATTTCTCAATACCTACTGAATGGACTTATACCAAATCAGAAAAGTGCAATTCTCTGGACCAATATCTACATTTCTGCAAAATTTGGTGTAATTCCGTTCAGTGATTCGGGCTGTGGCTAATACCTATGGGCAATTACATGGGGAATTTTTTTTTCGGACCCCCCCCTTTTTCTTGGCTCCGCTTGACAGATCACCCTGAAACTTTCAACACAACAGCTGAGGTGAGTGGCAAACTAGTTTTGAAAATGTAGTGAAGATTTGTCAAACAGCGCCAAAGTTATTGGCAAAAGAAAAAAAACATTTTTTTACAGAAACTAGGTCCACCAGTAGGCAATATATAGTTCTAGGACTCTTAGGGCATACCACTGGGACCACGCCGGGCCAAAGAAAGCATTTTTTAAAAAAGATTCCGGGAGGATCAGCGGATCTGACAGAAAATGTAAAAAAAAATGAAGCACAGGCTCCTGCACTTCGTTCATTATCAGCCCCCAGGTGGGCCAAGTCCTGGGGGCATTAGGGTAATGAAGGAGGGGGACTCATGGGGCCCCTTCCTAGGCTTAGGAAAAGCCCCGGGGACTGCCACCTCCCAGGGGCACTTTAGTGTACAAATGCGGGGGAACCTGCCCGGCCACCCTGCAACCCCAGAGACTGACAACTCCCCGGAGCACTTAACAATAGAAAGGCAGGGGGGCAACTCACCCCCTATGCAGCCCCGGTGACAGTCACCTCTCTGGGGCAGTGACAGTAAATTAGGGGTGGGGTAGCCGTGCAGCTCCCCCGCTGCCCCAGGGACCGCTACCTCCCCAAGGCATATACATTATTTTAAAAGCAATGCAGGGGAGGCCCCACTGCCTCCCCCGCAGCCCAGGCAACCACTACCTCCCCGGAGCAAAAATAATATATTTGAAGGGAAGCCATACGACTCCCCCGGGGGCTACTACCTTCCTGGGGCTACATGAAAGAAAGACGGGGTGCACAACCTCCCTCATGGAGCCCTAGATGGCTCTGGAGACCGCCACCCCCCAGGGCAGACTCAGGCAATGTCTTAGGGTGCCCACCCCCAGGACATTGTCTTTTGTTATGGCTTGGTGGGAGCACTCTTTCTACCAAGTCATAGCAAACACTGTTCCGCTTCGTGCAAGCAAGAACAAGTAACTCGTAGAGCCCTAGATGGCCCTTGGGGCCGCCACCTCCCTGGGCTGGCTCCAGCAATGTCCCAGGGTGACCACTGGCCATATTGAGAGACTGATAAATTTATTTATAGAGTTATTTAGAGTGATGATTTATCTAGTGTGATGGTTAGAATTAATTTAAGAGTTATAATTTTTTAATTTGGTGGTGGCAATTGAATTCTTGCTTTTGCTTTGCATTTTCACGGCGTATCCACAGTGATCGTGGGCACCAACGTCATCGCGAGTCCTGTTGTCACCGTGAAAACAGAAAATAGGTTTTAGAAAGGGTTTTAATAGAAACTCACTAGAAAAACAGAGTTTGGACTGTACAGTAATAGTGCCAAAATACCATAATATGTGTGCTTATATGTGTTTTTCAGTTTGGAAAAAAGGCTTAATCGTCGCAGGTACCAACATCAACACGACACCCGTTGTGTCTGCGAAAACAGAAAATAGGTTTTAAAGATGATTTTTATAGAAACTTAATAGAAAAACATGACTTTCGAGAATACAGTAATAAACCCCTAGTGTGTAGAATACTGTAATGTGTGCATATATGTGTTTTTACACTTTATGAAAAAGGTACGATCGTCGCGGTTAATGACATCTTCGTGACACCCTGAATAACTGTGAAAGAAGAAAATAGGTTTTAAAGATGGTTTTTAAAGAAACTTAGTAAAAAAACATGAGTTTAAACATCTTTTTTAAATAAGCATATATATAGTAATATGTGTAGAGCAATATTCAGAATGCAGTTTTTGCAGTTAACATTTTTGCAAGTGCTTTTGCTTTGCAATTTTGCAACGTATCCGTGACCATCGCAACGTTGTCATGAAGATTTTCAACAACTAAAAAAAAAGGATCTTTAGAAAAATAATTAACAATATTTCGGGTACTAGGGTGGCTCTGGCAAGAGCCATTGTGTTGTGTGTTGATTGTGTGTAAGACCGGATTCAGAGTTTCCGGTTTCTTAAAAACACCCTGTTGCCTTCATCTATAAAGTGCACTCCATCATTTCTATAAATTCCTTGCATGTAAAAAAGCAAGTTGTTGTTTTAGATTGAGGCCATGTTATTGTCTCTGAGGAATGCAGAAAGTTTTATTAACATGTCTTCTGGCTTTGTCAATCTGTGGACAGAATTGATTGACCACTTCCATTTCTGCCTTCGGCATATATCAGAGTACACCAAGACAGTGTGAGGGAAAACGACATTAGTTCTGCAAAGGTATCCTTCATTAAGATTTCCAGCCCTACTCCAGTCAATGTGCCAAGGTCATTGCCACCACAGTGCACAATAATGAGGTGAGGAGCTCAGCAATCCACAATGGTTTTAAACAAAGCCAGAAACTGATGATACTTTAACTCTCTCTGGCCAAACCAAGTAATCTCCACACTTGGCAAACCCAAGTCCCTTTCAATACCTCTTTTTTGCAGCCTCTTTAGCCCAGTAGACATAGCTGTGGCTAACAATCCACACTCTAAGCAATTTGAAGTGAAGGACCAATAGCAGTCAGGAGAAGGCTAGAGAAAAGCAGTTAAAATGGATGTTTTTTTTTTTTTTTAAAGACATATTTCATTGGATGCTGTCAGCATGTAAGTCAATAAAATTAGGTAGTGTATTGGATGCATTAGGAAGACGTCCTATTATTGGCTGTTGTTTAAAAAATGAAATGTAACACAGGCATAGGTATGCTTTTGAATCTGTGGAGTAAATCGCACTGCTGTTTCTCATTTGGAACTAGCAGGTTCCTTTTAGAATGTGCTGTGAACTTGTGACCTACTGGTTCCACTGGGTTGCTAGATATACTGAGCTAAGAGTGTATTCTGGGGAAAGGTGTTAAAGAGACAGAACATTTTTTTAGAAGTTGAGGAGTTATGACACAATTTAAGTAATTATAAACTTAAATTTCCTGTTGAGGACTATGTAATAAACTGTTGTGAAGTCTTTAAATAAAAAAAAAATGGAAGCAAAATATCGGTTTGAATTCCCGTTTTTTTTTTGCGATTATTCCACGATGATCGCGGAAACATCGCGAACCAGCGTAGACAGGAATCTCGTTTAAAAGAGATGGAAAGGGTTAACAGATGTTAACCAATCATAAGTTGAGATAGAACAGTCTAAAATTAAAGACATGATTTGATTTGCTGCCTTTCTCATGATCACAGAGTGGAAGGTTGAATAGATTGCCATTTTATAGTTGCTTTGTATGAGAGTGGTGTACCATTCTTGTGCTAAGCTTTTACAAATCTTAACAGTGTCAAAACTATCCAGAAAGAGCTAAAACTACTATATAATATAAAAATTCAGTTCACTGGTATGTATATATCTTTTTAATTATTCAAAAATTCAAAAAATTTACATTAGAAATGAAGATGTATATGGGAGTTTGATAAAAGAGAGTATCACAGTGATACAATGTTTTAATTGTCTAAGCATCATGTGCAGAACAAACAGATCTATGTTATTTGCATGCTGGGAATTATAGTACTTTTAGTCACATTATTAAACAGGAGAAAGTGTAGTCATGAATAATAGATAAGAAATGTGCTGCACCTGTATATGAATTATAAAGTAGTAATACTTGTTAGGTATGTATAAGGAGGTGCTTGTCAATGTGGTTTTTAACTTATATGACCAGTTTACATTTGTTTAGATGGTGAGATATGGTTTTTGTTGTTGCAGATTGTTATATGTACAATGAGACTCTTGTATTTACTTAAAGATGTAGAGAACTATATATTTTTGGAAAGATGGCCTGAAGGTGTAGATCTATTATGAAATTACGCACATGTTTAAATGGGGATCTATGTTTTTTAAGGCTGTTAAAGCTTTCATGCATATGGTGAGGGTGGTGCATTTCTTTAAACATGCTCTATTTAATATTGAGGAGGATTAATAGTGCAGAATTTTCTTGTGCTAGCTTCACTTGGTGTGTAACTTTTCTTAGAGAAATTCTGAATATATTTTTTGAAGATACAATAAATATTTGAGAAACAGGTATGCCATTAAGAAAAGGTTTTGTGCTTTGAAAAAGTGAGAATTTTTGTTTTCAGTTTTAGAAAGTTACTGATGCATGGGCACGCTGAGTAACATTGCAATGTAAGCTCCTAGAGAGCCATGTATCCAATTATATATCAAGTGTGATATCTAGACTTCACTCACACATAGCTCAGTAGAAAAGGATAGATACACTAAAACAGGTAGTTTCATACTGACAGAAGGACTTAAACAAAAAGTCATAGATATAATCACAACTGTTATGTATATAACAGCAATGGAGGCACTTTCACAGTAAGCTAGGCACTACTCAGGTACTCATCCAATCACCCAGCCACTACTCAGGCATTCATTGAATCACTCATGCACTGTCTACGCTCTTATTCCATTACCCAGGCACTACTTATGCACTCTTGCAATCACGCAGGCACTAATTATGTAGTCATTGATCTATGCAGGCACTACCCATGCATTCATCTTATCACTCAAGCACTAACCGTTCATTTATACAATCACCTAGGCTGTACCTATGCAGTCATTCAAACACCCAGGTACAACCCATGCACTCATCACAACACCCATTTACAACCCATGCACTCATCAAAATACTGAGGCACAACCCATGCACTCACCCAAATATGCAGTCATTACTGTTGCAGTGAACCTATCACCATCCAGTACCTATGCACTCATTCAATTACTGAGGCAATACTGTTGCACTAATACAATCAACCCAGTAGTACACTTGCTTTCATTCAATCACTCAAGCTTTAACAATGGACTCATGCAATCACTGAGACACTAGTCATGCACTCATCTAATCAGCCAGGCACTACTGATACACCCATTCAATTATTCAGGCGCTACCCATGTACTTATCTAAACACCCAGGCACTACCTGTTCACTCAACCAAAAACACATGGGAAGCAGACATTTACACATCCAGTCACGGAAACACTACTCATGCACTTATCCAATCTGCCAAGTTCTACGTATGCACTTAAACAATCACGTATGCGCTATCCATTCACTCTATAAATCACCTATATACTATTCATGCGCTTCTGCAATCATCCAGGCACAAGAGTTGCACTCATTTAATCATCCAACCACTATATATGCATGTATTGAATTATTGAGGCATTAGTCATGCACTTATCTAATCATTCTGTCACTTCCCATGCAGTTATTCAAACACCCAGATAGTAGTGATATACTCATGCAAACACGCAGGCAGTAACTATGCAGAGATGGAATGACCCATGGATTTCTCACATACTCAGATAATCACCCAGGCACTACCTGTATCCTCAGGGAATCACCTAGGCACTACCTATGCACTTATTCAATCATCCAGGGAGTATTCATGAATTCCATCACAAACATATGTATTTACAAGTTTTAGTGAGGAATATGTAATCTTTTAGAACCATCTAGTGAATTATAAATGCAAGCTGTCACACACTCTTTGCATGTACTTGGAAGAATTAGTGAGCTATATGCTCTGATAGAGATTAATGTGCAGATTTTATATGCACAATTTCCCAAAATTTAAATGTGATATGTTTAAGTAGAAAAGTACTGAGATACTAAATACACCACTGACACGGTGGTAGAGAGGGACACAAATAGCTCTTATGTTGTCTTTTTGGATTTACAGTGTTGAGACACTGTATGTACTTATACACTTTGGATAATGTTCATTTTACAATTAACTACAGAAGGGATAAACTGGTCTTTCACCATGTATAAGTGAGAACTGAGATATGATGCAACTGTGTTGTAGGAAAGGGTGCTATAATGTTAAAAGGTAACTAATAAATACAGTTTTGTGTTTTGCTTTGGGTTTGGCTATATTGAAGTAAGTGCATGTAGTTATATAGCTAGGTTGATCTGTAGATTTAAAACTGCAACAAAACATAAAAACTGTTTTTGTATTATGTGTAAGTCAGTAGTAAAGTAGTTGGTATGTTGGCAAGAGTAAAAATTAAAATATAGGTATTTTATTTAACAGAACATTATCTACATAACTAGAGTGAGAATGCCTACAAAGGTTCAGAGGAAAAATCAACCGAAGCAACTACAGTATTTCTGCAGAGTTGAGACACAATTGATGGAAAATGTATGTGGACACCTGCAAAGATTACAAAATAATGAAAATAAAAACCAAACTATGATAAAGAATAGGAGCAGACAATATCTATATTACAAGAATAGGAACAATGTAACAAAGATGGGCACACCTTAACTTGGACACAGAAACACTTAAAATAAATCAGAGGCAGGATGTCCGTGGTAGAGTGGTTGTAAATCTACTGAGAAATATGAAAAAGTATAGAAGAAGGAGAGAGGTACTGAACAAAGAGAAATAGTTGAGGGAGTAGTTGATAAGGTCTTTGCTTTGAAGAGAAAGTTTTTTATTTTGATTATAAAAAGAATGAAGACTCTTGACAAAATGGTGTTGTACATGATGAGACAAAACTAGACTAGACTAGACTGTACAGTTTTTAGTGGAGAATGGATACAAACTTCTGCAATAGAATACTCCTATAATGAAGAAAGCTAAATCCAGGATAACACATTAGTTGAAGCTATTGATACAAGAGTGTGATGTTATGAAATGAAAAATGGCACTCCTAGAGCAAAAGAGGTGATGGTGTCTAGAAATGTAGAACAAGTTATTGCAGAAGAGGTACAGGGAAGGCGTAGTCAAGCCCTATATACAAATGGAATTGTAGTAGTGTTTGTAGTATTTGACAGCAATCCATTAATATATTAAGAAAAGTTCTACATATCTTTCCAAGGCAAAGTTTAAAACACAAAATAAGTAGTTTACAAGGATTGGATCCTGGCAAGGTTAGAAAGCATACAAATTTGGAGGGACACTCAGTACCTTGTTTATTAAAGAAAGTGTTCCAAAGCACATTTAATTATTTCAGGATGTAAGCTGTACACCTCTCAACAATGAAAACTTTAGTTAGGAGGTTGTACTATGTGAATATTTCAGCTTTATGTTTAGGAGAAATGAATAGAGCACTGTTTATGCTACTGTGGCAGAGGTAGAAAAGGTTTGTGATGATGTGCACTGTCATTTCTTTTGTCCAGAACAGGACTCTACAGAAAATGAAGAGTTGATAACAGGAGGAGTTGCACAATAGAACACAGGTATTATAGTTGATAACTTTGAAGAAGAGATTACACAATTTAACACAGTGTACTTTGAAAAACCAGAGCATGTTTGCATATGTTGCCGACACTCACTACAAGATTCAAACATGGACTATTGACTTGTATTTAAAAAGTGAAAAAGAAACTAATGATAACTGAGAAAAGTTTGCTGTGTACTTATTTGTAAAGGAATACTTTGTCTTGTCCACATATCAAGTTGTATGTAAGTACTGTGACAATAAATTAGTTGATAATAAAATGCCTGCTAGAGCTGTGCATAACAAGTGAGTACTTGTTGCCATTCCAGAACCACTTCAAGCTTTAAACATTTATGAGTGAATTCTTATCCAAAGTATACTTCCATTTCAGGCTATAGTCGGTATATATCCAAAGACAGGTAAGTTGCCACCAACAGAGCTGCAGAAATGTCTAAAAGGTAGAGTAGTGTAATGGATTACTAGTGTTTTCTCAAAATGTTCAGCAGGATGCTCAAGAATTTGTAATGGAAATGCTAGGTCTATTAGAGGAAAAGGATGCGAATATCAATAAATTATTTGGTTTAAGTTATAAATGGAACCATAATTATGAACATTGTGAATTCGCCTCTGGCACTTAAAATACATTTGGAATGATTCCTCTACTTGATGTCACCAGATTGTAAAGCTGTGGTTTTTGAAACTGTATTCAAAAATGCCCATCTAGATATGACCTGTCCAAACTGCAGATTAGAACTTTGTTGTACATTGTTACTACAAACGTATGGGAAATATGTGATAGTCAAGCTACAATGATGCAGAGTGGATGATACTAAATTAGAAACTGAAATTACAAACTTTGAAGCTGGGAAAATTTATATTTCAAGAATAAGTTTCACAACTATAGCAAACATATTTCATGAAAGAGTTAATATACCGTCTACACAATACACAATAGGTTAAAGATGTCAAAGAGGATGAACAGAGTGCAAGACCATAGAAATGTCATTCAAATCAAGACTACCTAAAAAGTTCACAAACTTTTATCTGCTATTTCTAGAACCGAAGTTCTAAGGACAATTTAGCATAACAAAATGTGGTATTGTGTTGAAATGTATATGAATTATGAGTTCCTGAGACATTATTCGGCCTATTTGGGGTATTCTCTACAGCAAGTTGTTAGAAATGAGAGACTCTTTTTAACTAGAGGAAATTAATTTATAGAAACATTACAGGACTACATTCTGGTACTAAAAGCAGCCTTAAGTTGCATCTAAAAAGTCTCTTCGCCACTTCACCATTGTATCTTGTTTGGCTGCCTAATGCTCAAAATGAAATCCTAATACATTTTTATTTGTTTACATATTTCCACAGTGCTTGAACTATTGCAATAAAAAAGTAAAGAAAATTTACAAGTTTGGTTTTTCACATTCTGCAAACTTACATTTACAGACTGCTCCCTGGCTGTTACAATGGTGTTATAGTTCATGCAGAAAGTAGCAAAACGCTTTAGTTCTGGTGACATTTCACTGCATCTTCTCTGCACTTAAGCTGGAACTTTGTTGTCAGGAGCGAGGGTTTGAGGTATGGAGGAGGCTGATGATCCCTCTCCTTTTTTTTCTCTGTGGAATTTTAAGTTGCTCCTGCTGGTATGATTTCAAGTGGTACAACATGCTTGTTGTATCACATGAATATCTTTTTGCTGTGACCTGAGATGATGTCTTCTCACGTATGCTGTACTTCACCAATTTAGTTGTGGACTTCGATTCACCAGATATAATAGAGATAAAAACCCAAGATATACTTTGTTTGTTCATTGCTGGTTCTTCATCAGAAAACTATTCATGTGCAGCTGAGTCCCGCAGGTGTTCAACAACTTCAACCAGTTGTCTTCCTCTAGGTCTTCTTCTGATGCCATTTTATTTTTGTAGAAATAGCCCAAAAAAATGAAAAACCAGCACAATTTTCAAAATCAGTTTGGGTGACAATGGGTAGTTTGATGGGTGTTTGGTAGTTATGTTCTATACATGAGTTCTGATGTTGAAAGTTATTTTTTAAAACTGTTGTTTGTTTTACAAACGTGCTGCTAATATAAAGTTAAACCAATATGTTACTAAACAGCTAGACTTAAACTTTGTGTAAAGTATGTCTATATATCTATTTACACTTTGTCATTTGTATTCAGTAAGCCATGGCAGTGAACTCCACTCCGTTTGCGGAGTTTGAAGAGTTTTTCACACTCCACGCTCAGTGGAGCTTGTGGAGTTCCGAAAAACTCTGCTTTGCTTTCCTTGCTCGTGCTCGCCAATGGCCATTGAGGAAGCTGCCGCTCGAGTAGAACTTCTATACGAGTGTTAGAGAGAAGCAGCACCCTCTTGCACTGTGCAAGATGCCATTCACGCTGATTTTACAGTGTGGGACAAACACCCCGCATTAAAAATCAGTGCAAACGGCGCAAGGTATCCCACTCCGCCACTTGTGGAACACCCTGTAGCTTGGCCGAGTTTTTTTGTCACTTCCTGGAGTTCCACGAAACTCCGCCCAGGCTTAGTATTCGTAACTACTGATGTCATTGCGACCTCCGGTGTTGTTATGAAGAAGGAAAATACATTTTTGATATAGTTTTCTCACCAAATAGAATACAAAGGGGAACGCTAAATTAGTATCTTACTAAACAGCTACACTGAAACTTTAACTAAAATATGTCTACATATGTGTTTTGCACTTTCTAAACAACATGCGGTATTTGCTGTGTGTCCTTGGTAATCACAACATCATCGTAAAAAAAACTATATCTTGAAATAAGATGATTAATGTACTTTTTAAATAAATAGATGACAAATGCAACAATAAGTGGTGCACCATGCAGATGTAATGTTAAATATCTAATTTTAGAAACAAAATACAGGGACGTTCTAGTAAGGAAATACAATTTTTTTTAAACTTAGAAATTCACTGAAGAAACCAAAGGTTACAGGGATGTCATAGTTAGAAAATAGAATTTAAAAAATCATAGAAATTCACTGAAAAAACAAAGGTTACAAGGACAATATAGTTAGGCTGACATTTCACTCGTACAATACCAGAGAAATTCAGCAGTTATAGTTAGCTGAGCTAACTATAACTTGAGGCCCTGCAATACACTGCTTATGGCCTCAGATATTACATCATTCATGACATGGTCAGTGACATCACTGATGATATCTCAAATGACATCACTGATTACAGCAGCCACAGAATCTCTGACGCACCCTCAATAGAAACTTTCATATACCCACTCCAACTTCCACACTACCATATTCAAAACCATTGGCATACCCATACCAGTACTTACACAGCCACTCACTGATTTATAGTTCTACACACACATCCAATAAGTCACTTATACAGCCACTCATAATTCAACTCACTCACTAATACAGCCACTAATATATCCACTCATATACCCATACAGCCACTTATACACTGTCAGTCACCCATAGAGCTACTCACACACCTACTCATTCACCCATAGAGTCAATGACACAGTCACTCTCACAATCACTTATTCACATATACAGTCACTCATATACTCCAACACTTGCCTATACTGCCTTTCACATATGCAGTTGCTCACCCATATACCACTGACACATTCAGTTACTGACCGACAAAGCCATACACATACTCAGTCACCTATACAGCCTCTCATAGATGTACTCACTAACCCATACAGCAACTGACTCACCCACTCACTCATCCTTGCAAGCAGTCACACATCCTCTCACCTACCCACACAGACACTCACACACCCATACAGGTACTCAGACAACCAATCAATCACCCATACAGCCACTCGCATACCCACTCACCAACCCATACAGCTACTTAGACACCAACTGACAGACTGATACAGACATTCACACAACCTAGTAACTCACCCATACATTCACTGATACACCTAATCACTCAGTCAGTCACGCACCCACTGAATCATCCATACAGTCACTCATACACCCACTTATTCACCAATACACCTTGGTACATATATTTAACACTCATAAACTTTTAAAAAATACTCACAGTCACTAGATGATGTCATCAGTGATGTAATTCAGCGGAGTCCCACAAAAAAACAGAAATGGAGAAAAGGTGGTAGGGTAGGAATACCATGACCCCAAAACCTTGGTCTTGGGGTCCCAAACGAACCCCGACAAGTAAAAAAAAAGCATTTTTTTAAAAACATTGCCGCGAAGTTGTAACATTTGCAAATTTGTGGTAAAAGGAAAAAAAAAACGCGGGCTCCCGTGCTTGTTCTGAAAAGGCCTCCGGGTGGGCCAACTCCCAGGGGCATGTGGTGGTTTGATAAAAAATGGAGGGGGACACATGGGACCCCCCTCCAAGGGCTTACTTTGTCCTGGGGACCACCATCGGACCCTGGGGACCACTACCTCCCTGGGGCTATAGTAAAGAAACAAGACCGGGGACGCACTGACCCCAGGGCAATAACATAACATATGGGCGGCTGTGCGGACCCCTGCTGGGCCCTGAGGACCACCACCTCCCTGGGGATTTCTTTTTTTTAGAAGGAGGAGGCCACGCAGCCCCACTAACGGGCCATTTTACAGACGGGGACCACTACTGCCACAGGGCAATCCCTGGAATTCAAAGGAGGGGGCAACATGGCCCCCATCAAGGAGCCAATAATGGCCCTTGGGACCACCCCCCCCGGGATGGCTCCTTCTATTTCCCAGGGTACCCAGCCCCAGGACATAGCAGTTAGCTTTGCTTGGCGGAGGCTGACAGCTCCCGCCAAGGAAAGGCAAACACTCTGCTATCAGAAAGCTTGAGCTTTAAAAGTGCTCCTGCCCGGCAGAAGAAGAGGTGTCACCTCTTTTCCTGCCCACAGACATGTGGGCTGGGGATGAGATGAGTCTATTGCCTTCATATGCAGGAGCTGCATTTCCAGCAGCTCCCTTCATGCAAGAGCAATGCTGGCTCCTGCAGGAGGCGGGGAGCAGGCTGGGACCGCAGGGGCCTTAGGGCTCCCCCCAGGTATCCCAGCGGAAAAGAGCAGAAAGAGGCAAGATAAAGGTACAAAACGAGTGGAAACAAGCAAAAGAAAGGTCAGAAATGAGCAGAAAGAATAATAATAAAGGTCAGAATCGAGCAGAAAGAGTCAGAAAAAGTTCAGAAACAAGCATAAAGAGGCAAAATAAAGGTAAGATACAAGCAGCAAGAGGTAGAAAAAAGCTTAGAAATGATCAGAAAGAGGTACATTGAGGTTAGAAAAGAGCAGCAAGAAGCAGAATAAAGGTCAGAAATTAGGAGAAAGAGGCAAAACAGAGATCAGAAACAAGCAGAATGAGGCAGAATAAAGGTCAGAAACAAGCCGGAGGCAAAATAAAGGTGGGAAACGAGCAGAAAGAGGCAAAATAAAGGTCAGCAATGAGCATAAAGAGGCAAAATAAAGGTGAGAAACAAGCAGAAAGCGGCCAAATAAAGGTGAAAAAAGAGCAGAAAAAGGCAAAATAGAGGTCAAAAGGGAGCTGAAAGAGGCAGAATAAAGGTAGGAAATTAGCAAAAAAGAGCCAAATTAGAGGACCGAAATGAGCAGAAAGAAGCAGAATAAAGGCCTGAAAAGCGCAGAAAAATGCAAAATAGAGGCCAGAAGAAGCAGAAAGTGGCAGAATTGAATACAGGTCGAAAATGAGCAGAAAGAGGCAAAATAGAGGTCAGAAACCAGCAGCAAGAGGTAAAAAATAGGTGAGAAACGAGCGGAAAGAGGCAAAATAGAGGTCAGAAACCAGCATCAAGAGGCAAAATAAAGGTGAAAAACAAGCAGAAAAGGCAAAATAAAGGCCAGCAATGAGCAGAAAGTGTTGGAGGGAGCGTTTTAGGGGCACTGGGGCACCCTCACCACATGTTCGAGGGAGTGATTTAGGGGCAAAGGGGCACCTTAACTTGAGGGGGGGTGCGCAGGAACGCTCACACTAAAATGAAGGAAACAAATATGTGAGTCATGGAAACTAAGCCAAAAGGTTTAACAGATTTATTTAGAAGGTGCAACTTCAAGAAAAAGGCATTTAAAATACAGAATACAAAATATAGTGACCTCGCATTCATAGAGAGTCTTACCAAACAGAAGGCACTTTTATCTAATTCTCAATAGGACTCAGAAGGCATTGAAATCGTTTGAAGAGAGACACTTCAGAAAATGCAACATAAGATGTGCAGAGTAAAAACCTCAAAGACACATTTATAAATGCACTATGAAAAACATAATTTAAATCAAGGAAAATGTTCTCAGAATGCAAAACACATTTGATCTAAAATGCTGAGAATACTCACGTTTAAACCTAAAAGAAAGCAGCCTTGCAAGTGTAATATAAGCATTAACACCAATTTAGAGACAAAATAGCATACATAGCATATACAGCAAATATATTGGCAAGTTAAATTGTAACTTAAAAAAAATAAAAAACAAGAGCTCTTGGGGAGCACCCACACCCGCCTGCCATCTACCGACAGACGGGTGGGGTAGTCCGACAAGAAGTCTGTGAGGTGTTCTTTTATACTCTCTAGTACAGTGAGAAGTGCCTACAGCAACGTCATCTCACGCCAGTCCTACCCACGTCAACTACATCACGGGTTGCACATTTATCAGAAGTGTTGTGCTTATCCTACTAAATGCGGAACATAGACTAGGTCAAGGGTTATGTTCTCAAACCAAGCTCTCGTCGTAAATTGCATAGGGCAAGCAGAAAAAATTTAATGTAAAGGAATAAAATATATATATATAGATATATGTCCTGGTTGCCACATCCATCATTCTGGTCTGACGTTCTTGTGGTGGGAACTTCTCTGTTCTCATAGCCAGACGTACCTAGGATGTGGTGGGCTATATTTCGACAGGATAGAGAGAGCGACAGTGAACTTTGCACACGGGTAGGGTGGGGGCTATCCAGTCTGGAGTAGTATGCCTCGCAAAATAAAGGGCAGAAACAAGCAGAAAGAGGCAGAATAAAGGTCAGAAGGGAGCAGAAAGAGGCAGAATAAAGGTCGGAAATGAGCAGAAAGAGGCAGAATAAATGTTAGAAACGAGCAGAAAGAGGCTAAATAAAAGTCAGAAATTAGCAGAAAGAGGCAAAATTAATGTCAGCAATGAGCAGAAAGAGGCAAAATAAAGGTGAGAAACGAGCAGAAATTAGCAAAATAAATGTCAGAAACAAGAAGAAAGAGGCAAAATAAAGGTGAGAAATGAGAAGAAAGAGGCAGAACTAAGGTCAGAAATGAGCAGAAAGATTCAAAATAAAGGTGAGAAATGAGCGGAAAGGAGCAGAATACAGGTCAGAAATGAGCATAAAGAAGCAGAATAAAAGTTGGAAAGGAGCAGAAAGAGGCAAAATGATGTTCAGAGTGAGCAGAAAGAAGCAAAATATTGGGCAGAGTGAGCAGAAAGAGGCAAAATAGAGGTCAGAAACTAACAGAAAGAGGCAAATAGAGGTCAGAAAAAAGCAGCAAGAGGCAAAATACATGTCAGAAAAGAGCAGTAAGAGGCTGAATAAAGGTCAGAAGTGAGCAGAAAGAAGCAAAATAATGGGCAGAATGAGCAGAAAGAGGCCAAATAGAGGGCAGAAGCAAGCAGAGAGGAGGCAGAAAAACGAGCAGAGGCACAAAACCTAAGGCAGCAGAGGGTAGCAGACTGCAAACAAGCTGGACTGGAGGACTGTCACAGGGAGAGCTGGCAAGAGAATCTACTCTCATGTGCCCCTCTACATTTTTTACCACACACACAATGTGAGACCCACTCATGCACTCATGCACCCAATCATGGGCCTACTTATGCATTCACTCAGAGACTCATGAACCCACTGACAGAAACACTCAGTCACCCACTCACTGTTCTAATCAAGCACTCATCCACCCACTCACAGATTGACTGAGAGACTCACACATACTCACAAACCCATTCAGAGACTAACACACCCACTCACACACTCACTCACACACTCATGCACCCACTCACAGACCCACTCAGAGACTCACTCACCCACTCACAGACCCACTCAGACACTCACATACCAACTCACAGATCCACTCAGACACTCATGCACACTTTAGTAAACCCGCTCAGACACTCACGAACCCACTCACAGATCCACTCAGACACTTGTATTCCCATTCACAGACCCACTGAGAGACTCATGCACCCACTCATAGATCCACTCAGAGACTTATGTTTCTACTGACTGACCCACTCAGACACTCACCCACTCATAGACCCACTCAGAGACTCACACAACCACTCACAGACCCACTCAGACACTCATCCATCCTTTCACAGGCCTTCAAATACACTTGTGTACCTACTCACAGACCCAGTCAGAGACTCATGCTCCGACTCACAGACCCACTCAAACATTCATGCACCCCTCACAGGCCACTTAAACACTCATGCATCCGGTCATAGACCTATTCAGACAATCATGCACCCACTCACAGACTCACTCAGACACCCATGCACCCCACTCACAGATCCACACAGCACTCCTACACCCACTTACATAGCATCTACATACCCATACAGTTACTCACACACCAACTCACAGCCCTCACAGCCACTCACACACCCACAAAACCCACTCACACACCCACACAGAGACCCATACAGCCAGTTACACACACACTCATCTACCTATACAGCCTCTCACACACCCACTCTCAAAGGTTACAGGTTACAGTTAGGAAATACAATTTAAAAAACGTTGAAATTCACTGAAAAAAACAAAGGTTACAGGGACGTTATAGTTAGGAAAAGGAATCTAAAAAAACCTTAGAAAGTCACTGAAAAAAACACAGGTTACAGTGGCGTAATTGTTAGGCCAGATTTCACTCTTGCAAAACCATTGAAATTCAGCAGTTATAATTACCTGAGCTAACTATAACTTACACCCCCGCATTGCACTGATGATGACCTCACATATTACATCACTCATGATATGGTCAGTGTCATCACTAATGACATCATTGATAACATCTCAAATGACATCACTGATGACATCATCCAGTGAGTGTTTCCTATAAGTTTCTGAGAGTTAAAGATATATGCTAAGCTACTGTATTAGTTAAATTACTATTCTTTTTGCACTACTAATGAGTGATACAGTTTCTAATATATGTCATCTGGGTGGCATTGTGACTGTATTTGTCAATGTGGGAATGGGCATCTGAGTGGCTGTATGGGTGTGACTGGCTGTATGGGTGCATAAGTGAGTGTGTGAATAGCTGTAAAGGTGAGTGACTGTGAGTGGCTGTATCAGAGCCAGTGGTTGCATCCCACATGATCTGCTGCTAGGCACCAGAAATCCTTCCCCTTCTCTTCATGCGGCATATAATTTCCAGGATCATGAAGGTAGAAGGCCACTTAATGGTGCTGCGGCTGAGGACGGCTGCAGGCTGAATAGCTGGAAGGTAAGCCAAGAAATTGCTTGAATCATTCAACCTTAGGTTTTAAGCATGGAACGGCCTTCTGAGCACAGCTAAGGATCTTTTTTTATATGAGCAGTACGGGGGAAGCTGCCAGGTTTCATGCCGGAGGTGAATTCGTCCACTATTCTACTAAGCACTTGCATTTTACCCGGTTGTGGGTTACTGGGTAGGTCTTTCCCCAGGAGTATCAAGCCCAGCACGTTTGTGGCAAGCAGTTTTATGAGGGAGTGAGAAAGACTGGGAAAGGCAAAAGGTTTCACACAGGGGGCAAGTGCTTTTGTTTCAGTTGTGGGTCACTGGCAGGTTTTCTCCCCCCCAAAAAAAGAGAAAGAAACATCAGGACTGAGCTCTTCTTAATTAACACTAGCATCCTGGTGGGCTTGGTATTGTCTACATGGTTGAGAAAAGAGAGCGAAGGCTGCTGCGAAAATAGGAAAATATCTAAAAACTGCCACTCTTGGTGGTAGTTTGGACTCTGCCTCAATGCTGGCCGAGAGAACAAACAAATGTGCCACATAAGTAAAATCTACATCTGCGAGGGCTGACCACAGCCTGCAGTTTCATCAGGGGTCAGAGATGGCAAAAAGTCCATTTAGCTCAGAAGAAGATCTGACTACTGCCTTTAAGGAATGAGAAGTGAGGACTGTGGATGTCCTTAAGGATTATGGGTTATAAGGGGCGCATACCCCCACAGGGCTGGAAGCCAGAATTCAGGATAATGAAGGAAACAAGATGAAGAAAAACAATGAGAATAATGAGATAATTGATAAACCCATGGCTTGCGCAGTAGAGGCTAACATGAAGCAAGTAAACATGAAAGAGTATCCCTTGTTTGTAAAAGGGAAGTCAGGACCATCAGGCCACGCAGGGACATCTCAGCCATGTGATATTCATGCGCCAGCAGATTTGAAGTCACCTGCACCAGCCTCATCCTTGGAGTCATCCCAGTTAAAAGCTACAAATTACCAGGTCTCTCAGTCCATAAGTAGCTCTGAGCCAAGTTTGTAATTGCAGATCCAGACTGTAATGTCATCTCAGTCTGAGGATGCGCAGCACTAAAATACCTAGGAGGCTGTAAGGGTCTCGGCAGAGTGTGATATAAAGACAATGCTCAATATTATCTTAGATGAAATTAGAGACCCCAAAGATTCACAAGCAATAAAAATGACAGCTCTGCATCAGAGGTTATCCAAAATTGAAGAAACCATGGTGTACATTCTAGAATGCAGGAAGCCGAATCCAGAATATCACATCTAGAGATCAAGTAGGCTCAATGGAGGTGTAAGTTTGCCAGTTTAAAAAGCAAAAGCCTGTATTACACTACAAAATTGAAGAGTTGGAGAACCACTCACGGCACTCTAATCTTCGGATAGTTGGAGTTCCGGAGGGTTGTGAGGGCCCTCAGGTCCTTCAATGGGTGGACTCTTTTATCAAGACTCATGTTCTGCCGGAACACTCAAGCGATTTGACCATTACTCGGGCACTGACACGACCGCTTCCATATTCCTGGGGAGCAGATAGCTGAGCTTCAGTTTGCAGTAGATACAGCCCTCCAGTAAAAAAAAAAAGCTTACAAGGTCAACAGCCCCCATAGAGAATCACTTGAGTAAAGCCAAGCATGATTTGATAGAGTTTTTTATCTTGGAGGAAATTAAGAGCTCAAGGGGTTTTCAACTGCAGGTATACGAGGAAAGCCAGATGGTTGGAAAATTCATTGCATGGTCAACACAGGTTAAGCGGCATGCTGCGTTTGTTAGTAAGGTACAGAAGTCAGGGTCTGGGGAAGTTCTTTCTGACAAGGCCAAGGTGTCCCAACTTTTCCTGCAGCATTACATGAACTTTTATGAAAGTAAATAAACGATTCCGGTGGCCAGTATATCCCAATATTTTCAATCTATCAGGCTGCTACAGCTGGCAAATATTAAGGTAGAAATGATGGTCTCTAGCATAACAGCTTTAGCGATTACGAAAACTCTTGCCACAGTGCCTAGTGGGAAGGTTTGTGGCAATTACGGTTTTCCAGCAGAGTTTTTTTTAAAGCAGTTGCAAGTAAACTTATGCCCTTTTTGGCAGAGGTGCTCAACTTTGTTAGGGAGGGTGGGGAGATTCTCCCATTCGTCAAGGAGTCTATGGTTGTTAGTGTTTTAAAAAAAGGGTAAGAACCCAAGGGATGTTTACTCATATTGACCAATCAGCTTGTTCAATGGAGATTATAAAATTATAATGAAAGTATGATTTATTCGCATTACACGGGTAGCCCAGGCTGTAATACTTAATTAATAGACAGGATTTGTGTGGCCGGGTGGTGTTGGCAAATACGTGCTTTTTAATACATGCACTGAATAATTTCATGGTTAACCAGACTCCTGCTGCTATAGTAATGGTCAATGCAGAGAGATCATTTGACCTGGTTAACTGGGATGCACTTTTTTATGGCTTGGCAGGTTTGGCTTTCCTGCCCTATTTATCACAATGCTCCAGAATCTGTATCAAGTAGCACAAGCGATGGAGTTCAGTAAATTCTTATCTTGCAGAGGTAGTTGATATAAACAAAGGAACCTGTTAGGCATCTCCAATCTTATTTACCTTCATTATAGAGCCCCTGGCAGCCTGTTTTTATTAGAATGAAGGGATTGAGGCCCCCATAATAAGAATGGCCAAATTAAAAATGTTTGCAGATGATATCATTCTAGATCTTAGGCCAGAGAAGCAGTTCATCCAAAAGGTGCTAGAGGAGTTCAAGCAATTTAAAATGATTGGGGGATATAAATGTAATCAGAATAAAACTGAATAACTTCTCTTTAACACAGCAATTAGTAATCTCCCTCCCTCTCTTCAACAGCTGGCTAGCTCTCAAAGCCCGATTTTCTATTTGGGGATTTTTGTAAGGAGTAGCTGCTCTCAGCTTTATCAATTAAATTATGTGGCTATGATGAGGAAGATTAAGGAACTGCTGGATAGATGGGCACTTCTTCCCCTTTCATTAGTAGGCAGGGGAGCCCTAATTAAAATATCCATTTTACCTTTGTTGTTATTTCTTTTTGCAAATGTTCCTCTAAAAGTTAACAAGAGCTATTTTTCCTAACTGGAGATACTTTTTAGGCAATTTGTATGGAATAAGAAGGCTTCTAGGGTAAAACTCCCTACACCTCAACTTGATAACAGAGTGGGCTGGCATTACCTCATGTGCAGTCATACTGTGAAACATCTCTTTTAGATAATAGTAAGATCCATTGATGGCAAAGGACGGTCAATCTTTTTTTTTATAGACAGAAAGATTAAGGAGACAGGATCCCAGCTCCCAGTTTTTATTAGGCAGCTAAATTCCCAATGAAAACAAGATGCATGGTTGCACAGGAATTTGGCACCAGACTTCAAGCACTATTTCTCTCTAAGCACATTCCAGTCGGCTATGAGTATCTTACTTGACAGGAGTGCAAGTTTGTTGGCCTGAGAATTCCTTACAGCCAGCTAAGATTCTGGAATGCTAGTGGTTTTAAAAAACAAGGACATTTCTTTTGAGGGGTAGATGTATCCCATGGCAAGAACTTAATGCGAGATGTGGTGATCGATGCAAGTTGTTCTTTCTGGGGTTTCAGCAGATTACCCTTTTTTTTTTAAAGAATCACTGTCTTGGGTCCAACTTAAACTTGCACCCTGTTATGCATGCACTTTTGAGAACAAAACTTAGGGGGATTGGAAACTGGTATAGACTAATATGGGAGCAGGAGGGTAATCAGCAAGTGAAAAGCTTTTTAGATAAAATCAGCGTGTCCACACAATGCACTTTTTCGGAGGCACAATGGTCTATCTCCTCGCTGGGTCATAAGGCTTTAAGGGCAGAACATTTTAAGAGGATGTCCTTTCTACCTCGCTGGATGACTTACTAGACCCCGGGGCTCTCCATAGAATGTACCTGGCAATGGAGGATGTCTGTTTTAGCTATCAGCAACAGAGGGTGAGAGGTTGGCTGCGTACTTTTTTCACCCGATGAAGGGCTGCACAGTTTTGGGAAATGGTATACTCTGCTCTCAGTTTTGGTCTCCGGATTAAGATTGATTCGGAGGCTTGTGTGGCCCTGTTTGGGTTCTTTGGGAAGAGTCAGGGCTCTGGGATTGGCTAGTGGGGTCAGGTATTTATTTACTGATTTTACAAAACTGGAAAAAAACACCTAGGGCTCCTACATACCAAGAGTGTATAATAAAATGATGAAGACAAAGAAGCTTGAAGAGGCGTATGCAAGACTGGAAGGGAGTGTAAAGAGATTTAATGCCTCATGAAAATGTATGGATGGCATAGAAAAGGTGGACTCTGATGCCCTATTAGTTCGGGTGTAAAGCTTTCAATGGGGGAAGGAGGTTATTGTATTGCCAGGAAAGGGTTTTAACAAGGCACAATGGCACTTTCTTTCTGATGACTGATATTTCAATATCACTGTAGTAATTATCCTACCATTGTATCAATAAGGGACTGGGGAGGTAGAGATCTAATAGAGCATGAAGGCACTGTAGAATACAATGTATTATAAAAGAGTTGTGTCTTTTAACTGCACAAAGGCACTTTGTTGTGGAATATACTGAATTATGTATGTGCTCTGTCTTTTAATGGATTGCCTGTCCATGAACCTGTGATTGCTAGCTATATTTATTGTCACAATATGCTTTTTATTATCTTGGAACTGATCATGATTCTGCTCAATAATTTTTTTTATTTTAAAAGAAGAAATGGTCAGTGACTTCATTGATGACATCTCAAATAACATCATTGATGATATCACTGATCACATCATCCACAGAACCACTCACACAGCCACTCACACCCCCATACAAACTCTCATACACACATTCACACATACACATGATCACTCACATACCCATTCACAGACCCATAAAACTACTGACACACACTCTCACTAACTCATACAGCCACTCACACAATCACTCATCCATATAGCCAGTCACACAGCCACTCACAGACCTATACAGCCACTCACACACTCACATAAACCACTCACACACCCATACAGCCACTCACATACCTATTCACATAACCACACTGCCACTCACACAACTACTTGCTCGCCCATACAGCTACTAACATAGCTATTCACTCACCCATACAGCCACTTACACATCCATTCACTCATCCATAAAACCACTTACATACACATTCACATGTCAATACAATCACTCACGCGCCCACTCACTCATGTATACAGCCACTCACACAAATACCCACTGTGCAAAATAGCCAGTGACACCCAGTCAAACAGCCACTCACTTTCCTATACATCCACTTACATACCCAGTTGCTCACCCATAGAGACATACACACAGCCATTCAGTCACCCATACAGTTACTTACAAATACACTGATATACCCATAGAGCCACTCACACTGCAGCCACAGTCATTGATACAGCCACTCACACACACACACTCACTCACCCATACAACCACTCACAAAGTCACTCACTCACCCATACAGCTACTCACACACCCATGTATTCAGCCATATAGGTACTCACAAACCTACTCAAATACCGATCCAGCCACTCTGACACCCACTTCCACACTTTTACAGACAGTCACAGTGCCACTCAGATAACATATATTAAAAACAGTGCCACTCATTGGTAGTACAAAAAGAATAGTAATTTAACTTATACAGTAGCTTAGTATATTTCTTTAACTTTCAGAACGTTTATGAAACACGTATACTAACTGGGTTCTGTCATCAGTGACGTAATTTGAGACGTCATCAGTGATGTCATCAGTGATGTCTCTGACCATGTCATGAGTGATGTAATATGTGAGGTCATGAGCAGTGCATTGCAGGGGCATAAGTTGTAGTTAGCTCAGGTAACTATACTACTGAATTTCACTGGTTTTGTACAAGAGACATCTGAGACAAACTATAACATCCCTGTAACCTTTGTTTTTTTCAGTGAATTTCTAATTTTTTTTAATTCTATTTCCTAACTCTAACGTCCCATTAACCTTTGTTTTTTAAGTGAATTTCTATGTTTTTTTACTACAGTTGCGTTTGCAGAAGGTGTAGAAAGAGTGCGTGGCCTCCGAAGACCTCTCAGCACTCTCACTGTGTGCGATTTACTGGAGATAAGAGAAGGGGTTCCTGGCTCCCAAGGACCCTCAGCATTCAAGGGGACTTCATCTCCTAACCAGTAGTGCACAAGAAGATGTGTTTGCAGAGTGGTGGAAAAAGGGGACGGGGTCTCCGATGACCCCTCAGCAATCCCATTGTGTAGGACTTACTGGAGGTAGTAGGAGGGGTTGTTGGCCCCCATAGTCCCTCAAAAGTCAAGGGGACTTCATCCCCCAACCAGTTGTGCACCAGGATGTACATTTACAAAGTGGTGGAGAAAGGGGGCATAGCCTCAGAAGACCTTTTAGCAATCCTGCTGTGTGGGACTTACTGGAGATAACAGGAGGGCTTATTGGCCTCACAAGGACCCTTAGTATGCAAGGGGACTTCATCCCCCAACCACTATTGTGCCAGGATGCGCATTTGCAGAGTGGTGGAGAAAGGAGATGAGGCCTCTGATGATCTCTCAGCAATCCACCACGTGGTACTTACTGGAGGTAACAGGAGGTGTAGTTGTCCCCCCAGGACCCTTAGGAGTAAAGGGGACCTTATCCCCCAACTATCAGTGTGCCAGGAGGCGCATTTGCAGAGTGGTGGTGAAAGGGGTCGGGGCCTCCGGTGACTTGCTGGGCCAGCTTTTTAAAATGTTTTTTGTTTTCTTGGTGAATAGGGGCTGAACGCCCCCTTCCCTGGGATGATTATGGCCCCGGGGTCCTCATACCCCAGGGCCTGGCCTTGCAACCCCCCCTTCATGGTCCCCCAGGGACCCTGCCTTTTTTTGATTTTTTTTTAGAGGAGGAGGGCCATGTGGCCCCCCTTCCTGGGCCAATTTCAATCCTGGGGACCCCATCCTCAGGGGCCCGGCTTACTTATAATAGGGGAGGGGGCCACGCAGCCCCCCTCTCTGGCCTATTTCAGCCCAGGGGAACCCATCCCCAGGGCCCAGGCTTTTTTTAAACATTTGAAATAATACTAGGGGAGGAGGGCTGCGTGACTCTCCTCTCCCCAGGCCTACTTTGGCACTGGTAACCCCAAACCCCAAGAACCGGCCGTGTAGATATGGGGAGGGGAGCTGTACGGCCCCCCTCCTAAGGCCAAATCCGGCCATGGGGACCCCAACCCACAAGGCCTGGCCTTTGTTTTAAAATTTTAAATAACACTAGGGGAGGTGGTCTGTGTGGCTCCCCTCCCTGGGCCTAGTTCAACCTCGGGGACCCTATCACTCATAACCTGCCCAATTTAAGTGGGTGCCTCCAGGGCACCCACTCTCCACTGGGACTGCATGGGGAGCCTGAAGGACCCTGCAGTCCCTGCCGGCTCCCCACCTCCTGGAGCTGGCATTGCTTTCACACACAGGGAACTGGTGGAAAGGTAGCTCCCTGTGTGAGAAATCAATTCTGCTCTGCTTCCAGCAAGCAAGAGCATTTTTAATGCTTTTTCTTTCTGGAAGCGGAGCATTTCCCGTGGCTTGGTGGGATGGTAAAGCTCCTTTCAAGCCAAAGTAAACAGCAATGTCCAGAGGGTGGGCCCCCAGTGCATACAAGGAGATGGCCCCTGGGGGTGGCTTTCCCCAGGGCCATCTATTGCTCCTTATTCTTGTAGGTCCTGCTGTGGGGAGGTGGTGGTCCCCGGGGCTAAGAACGAACCGGGAGGGGATCTGCGTGGCCCCCTCTCAATTAAAAAAATAAACTTGGCCCTGGGGAGGTATTGGTCCCCACGGCCCAGGGGGTCCCTGAGGTCCCCACTACAGATCTATTAAGGCTTTGGGAGGTGGTGGTCCCCGGGATATGGGGGGGTCCAGGAGGCCCCATCTATTTGGTTTTGTGATATGGCCCTCGGCAGGTGATTGTCCCTGCGGCCTGAAGGGGCCAAGAGGCCCCCCATTTATCAATAAATAAGCCCTGGGGAGGTGGTGGTCCCTCGACCATTATTGAGGCCCAGGAGGGAAGACCTGTGCGCTCCTTCCCTTTTATTTTGAATAATACCCTCAGGACCTGGCCCACCTGGGGGTCGATTACTAACAAAGCGTGGGAGCCCGCGCATCATTTTTAAAAACATTTTGGCAGGATTCACTGGTCCAGCGTGGCTGCTGCTGATAATTAAACAAAAACAAATGCTTTTTTGGCCCTGTGGCCAAGCGGCCTAGGGGATCAGAGTATTTCTACCTTTTCTTTTTCTTTAATGTTATTTCTGAGACTCTGCTCAAGCCGATTCCCAAGATGGCTCCCAACACTTCCTGGTTTGAAGTGTTGGCAGCCAATCAGATCTCAGCACAAGATAAGGAGGGGTCACGGATCCTCCCTGTCCCTATACATCAAATTGCAAATTTATTTAAATCGTTCTACAACTGCTGAACGGATCTACACCAAATCACAAAATGGTACTTTCCTGGACCAACGTTTACCTTTCTGCCAAATTTGGTGTAATTCCGTTCAGCAGTTCAGCTGTAGCCGTGTCAAAAGTTCCTATGCAAATTAACATGGGAAACACATGTTTTTTGACCCCTCCTTATTCCCGGCCCCGTTGACGGATGATCAGAAACTTTCCATTTGCCAGAAGAATCACCAAGGCACTTTTTTTTGGGAAACTTTTGTGAAGATGGTCAAACAATGGCAAAGATATAGGCAAGTCAAAAAATGTGTAATATGTATAGCAGCCATATACACACAACCAATGCAACCTGTATGTTGCAGCTCCTTTTGTCCAAAAGCAATGCTGGCTGCAGCGGGAGGTGGGGAGCCGGCAGGGACCATGGGAGCCTTGAGGCTCCCCTGCGGTCCCCACATGGTGACCATGGTGACGGGGATGGGGTCCCTGGGGCAATATCGGCCCAGAGAGGGTGGAGGCGCAGACCCCTCTCCTCATTTAAAAAAAAAATCATGAAGGCTGAACCCGGGGTTGGATGGGGTCCCCAAGACCGCAAAAAGGGCAAGGTATGGGGGCCGGGCGGCTCTCCTCTCATTAAAAAACAAAATTAAAAGGGCAGGCCCTGGGGGATGGCGTCCCCGGGGCCAAAATTGTCCCAGGGAAGGGGGGGCCCAATGGCCCTCCCGTCCTTTAAAAAGGAAAAGGCCAGGCCCCTGGGGGTGGGGGATGGGATCCCTGGAGCTGTACATGCCACGCGGCCCCCCCTCCCCATTAAAAAAAAAAGACTGGCCCCGGGATGGGGTCTCAGGGGTCGAATACAGCAGAGGGAAGGGGGCTATGCTGCCCCCTTCCCTAAAAAAATAATTAATAAAAAAGTCTGGCAAGTCACGGAGGACACACCCTCTTCACCAGCACTTTGCAAACGGGCCTTCTGGCACAATTGTGGTTGGGGAATGAAATCACCTTGAATGCAGAGGGTCTTTTGGGACCACCAAGCCCTTTTTTTACCTCCACTAAGGACCCAGAGAGCAGGATTGCCAAGAGGACTTGAAGGCCACACCCCCTTTCTCCACCACCCTGCAAACCCGCCTCCTGGTGCGCTTCCTGTTGGGGAATGAATTCCACTTTACTCCTGAGGGCCTCAGGACTAAAGTGGACTACTTCCCCCCAACCAGTAGTGCGTCAGGAGGTGCATTTGCAGAGTGCTGGAGAAAGGGGGCATGGCCTCTGACAACCTCTCAGCAATACAGCTGTGTGGGTGTTACTGGAGGTGGCAGGAGGAATAGTTGGCCCCCAAGGGACCCTCAAGAGCCAACTTCATCCCCCAAGTAGTAGTGCACCAGGAGGTGCGTTTGCAGAGTGGTGGAGAAAGGGGGCATAGCACCAAACATCTCTCAGCAAACCCACTTTGTGAGACTTACTGGAGTTAAAAGGAGGGGTAGTTGGCTCCAAAGGATCGTCTGGAGCAAAGGGGACTTCATCCCCCTACTAGTAGTGCACTAGGAGCCCCGTTTGCACAGTGGTGGAGAAAGGGGGCATGGCCTCCTACGACCTCTCAGCAATCCTGCTTTGTGGGACTTACTGAAGGTAACAGGAGGGGTAGTAGGCCACAAAGGATGTCCTAAAGGGCCAACTACCCCTCCTGTTGCCTCCAGTAAGTCCCAAACATCGGGATTGCTAAGACGTCTTTGGAGGCCACGCCCCCTTTTCCCACCACTCTATAAATGCGACTCCGCTCGTGGTGCACTACTGGTTGGAGGATGAAGTCCACTTTACTGCTGAGGGACTCCTGTAAGTCCTACACACAGGGATTCCTGAGAGCTGGTCATAGGCCCAGCCCCCTTTCTCCACTACTCTGCAAACGACATTACTACTTAATAAACCTTTGAAATTCACTGAAAAAAACAAAGGTTACAGGGACGTTATAGTTAGCAAGTAGAATTTTAAAAAAACTTAGAAATTCACTGAAAAAACAAAGGTTACAAGGACATTATAGTTATGGTCAGATTTCACTCATACAAAACCAGAGAAATTCAGCAGTTATAGTTAGCTGAGCTAACTATTACTACACCCCCGCAACGCACTGCTGATGACCTCACATATTGCATCACTCATGACATGGTCAGTGACATCACTGATGACATTTCGAATGAGTCTGGCTCCAGATTCACTACAGGGGGGCATGCAGCCCTTTGTGTGTGGACAGGACAGAGCCTATTCAGGTGTAAGTGAGGCTGTACCCAGCTCCTCTCTCCCATCCCATCAGGATGGCACATCAAGTCACATCTAAGCTCTCGTTGTGTGTGGCTGTCTAGGTGGAAAACACAAAGCCCAGCTGTCACCCATGCCAGACATGTGATCAGAGACAGGCAGCAGGCACCAAATGGATAAAGTAGTAAAAGGCAAACTTTCTAAAAGTGGTATTTTCAGAACTGCAATAACAAAACCTGACTTCGCCATAAGATGTGATTTTAAATTGTGACAGGGACAGCAAACTTGTTTCAGTTATATCTTCCCATCTGGGAATAACACTTAAGATATGTAATAAGGTAATTGCACTATTATCCCATCGGAGATATAAGCCTTGCAGTAGTGAAAAACGAGTGTAAGAGTGTTTCACTACCAGGACATGTAAAACCTAAAAGTACATTTTCTGCTTTTTAAATACATTGTACCCTGCCATTTAGGCTGTCCAGGGCCAACCCTAGGTGTGACTTATATGTATTAACGAGAAAGGTTTAGACCTGACAAAAGGTATATTTGCCAGGTCAAAATGGCAGTGTAAGCCACACACAAAGGCTCTGTAATGGAAGGCCTGAGACATGGTTAGAGTGGGTGGCACAAGCAGTGCTGAATGACCACTTGTAGAATTTTATTTACAGGCCTTGTGCACATGTAGTGCACTTTACTATGGACTTATAAGTAAATTAATTATGCCAATTGGGTATGAACCAATATTACCATGTTTCTAGGAAAGAGCACATGCACTTTAGCATTGGTTGGCAGTGGTAAAGTGCTCAGAGTCCTAAGGCCAACAGAAATGCGGTCAGAAAAAGTGGAGGAGAAAGGCAAAAGGTTTGGGGTTGACCCTGTAGAGAGAGCCATTTTCCAACACGTCTGTCACAAATGTGATGGATAGCCTCTCTGCTGTATTACAAGTGCCATGTAATGGACTTAAATAGGGCGGATGGGACATCCATCATGTTTGTGACAGAAAAACCCATCAGCCAAACTCTAAATCAGGCCCCTAGTTACCAAAAGTTTCCTTTCTGAAATCTAAGAGGAGAAAGGAAAAGAATCCCCCGGACATAATCTGTGTAGACGGTTTTTCTAAAGTAGGAAATATGACATAGTCTTGAGTCGAGGATTAGTCCAGAATTTGTCTTTCAAAGTAGCATATAGAAATCATGAAGAAGGGATTATATAGTTACTTCCTACTTTTTATTCTATTAGACTCAGAGAACCACTTACCAAGGAGCAAAGGTATGATTAAAATAGACTACTGATTGTGGCTGGTGTTCAGTGGTCATGAAAGAAAGCATAGGTTTCCTACCTGCAGCTTACAAGCTTGATGAGTGGGAGATCGTAGTAAGACTTCGGGCTTTATTTAAAAGTAGATTTCAATGTGACAGCCAACAAAATCTGGTGTGTGTCTTTTTTTGTGTTGCAATTCTTTATTAAGAAGTAGTAAAGATACACAGCATGGATAGTCATCATCCTCCAGCAAGCAGGTACAGTAATCATATACAATGATAATATGGATGCAGGGTACATCGTATATAACGGTGAGATGTGAAAGGTGGGGATGGGTAGGGAGGGGATGGGCACCTGCCTGGGAGGGGTAGGAGCAGATATTTGGGGTATGTACTGGGTGCTCCCTGGGGTGGTGCCTGCATACATACATTCCCGGACAGTGTTAATGATTATGGGGGTAGGGGAGGGAATCCGGGCATCTGAGCATCCATACGGAGGTGATGGGTTACCAGGTATCCGGTGTCTGTGCCTCTGATATCGGGTCAGCTCCTCTATGGATGCTACCGTAGATGTCCTGGATAGCACCTGTTTGTGGTCTAAGGGACAGGAGGAGTATATTCCAGGGGAGCCAGACTTATGTGTAGAGTAACGAGGGTACGAGGGTAGCAGTGGTACGGTTGGAGCAGTGTACTTTCGTGTATGTGTAGAGTGTGAGAGTGGGGCGTTTTGTGGAGCATGTAGGTGGTAAGGAGGGGGGTTAGCGGTGGATAGCAACCATTTCTGCCATGTCCACTATCATTGATATAGGCATATGTCACTGCCAAAGTGGGTGCGGGCTACAGGGAAGGAAGGCGGGGGTATGCAATACTATCCAGCAGTGTCAGTGATCCCCTCCTCTGTCATCAGGGTGAAGAAGGGGGTGTCCTTTTACTGAGGGTCTGCGGGTCTGCATGACCAGTGGGGGGTGGGTGGGAGGGAGGAAGGGGAAACATGGGGGGAGCGGGGGGAGGGCAGGAGAGATTGTGAGGGGGTTTGATCACACTTGGGGTTATAGGAGCTAGTGGGTGTCTTGTCCATCCACATCTTACATCCCAAGCCCACTCCTTTGATCTACCTCTTTTAAACTGTGGGATGGCACTGTTCTTTCTGACTGGGTTGCCCCAGGCTCAATCATTTTCCCATTCATTACGAAAACTGTTTCACAGAGCAGCCACTAGTTTGGTCTTACCTCAAGTATCCATTACACTAAATGTCCACCGATTTTTTTATCTGAATCCACCATGGCAGTACTAGAGAGGAAAGTCCACAGATGTCTTCTTAGTGATGGTAAAACTCCTAGTAGCACAAGTATTATTCTCTTAAAGAAACATTCAGAAACAAATGCTGATAAATCCATCATGCTACCATAGCATAGGTGCTGTAATGTCACTGAAAAAAGGCCAACACAGCACCTAACTCTTAACACAGTAAAATGTCCATGACTAGACATGCTAGCTTTCACAAAAAATCTTGCTCTTAACAGAAAGAATATCACGGGACATACTTGCTGATTTCGGAACAACATCGCCTAGGTCTGAATACATAGTTCTAGAATAATTATACCATTTGTTGTGAGAGCTGGTGAAACAAAAATTGTAGCCATATACATAGAGCACATGATGGAAAGAGAGTGCACAGTAGCTATGCAAAGAGAGACTTCATTATTGACAGCAGTTTCCTTTAACTTTTCTTTATCCTGCTATCTGATTTGTGTAATCTAGAAATGCCTCATTAGTTTGCAGATAATAATCACTGAACATGGATATGTTGGATATCTCGCTCATCATCAACCTCATACCTTTATTATTCAGTTCATCCATATATTCAACGTAAGTATTATTAGTACAAATGTAGAATAATGAAGCCAATTTGTGACCAATAAAATATTTATCAACTCATCTGCATAACTGTATATTAGTTGGTGGGTAAATCATCCGATCCCAGACCTGCATTTAATCAGTAGATTATTTTTTAGCATAAGAATAAAGTGATCAATGTAAACAGGCATCACTAATACAATACTACGTTTCCGTAACTTATGTTCCTCTTTTCTGAAAAAGGATCACCTGTATGTTCATTCTTTCCATTCCATGACACCTAGCATTTCTAGCGCCCATTTGCTAAATATATTTCCAGTCAATCTCTAACCTTCCAAATTCATTGTTGACTACATAGAGATTGCCCTTCAGGAAAAGATAATTTTTTGGGGGGACCAACTATACCTTCAATTCATGGGCAAAAGTCTTAGAGCCGTTTGTTGTTCTAGTGTGACAAACTTGTAGATAAGTGAGCTTATCTCACTCAACATCTACAATCAGATTGTGCTATTATTTTGAAAACATAAAACATTAATTTATTGATGATAGTTTCTTCAGAGGATAACAATCTAGTGGAATTTCTATTACGGCTTGATTATAGTGTCGTGAACTTTAAATTCATATATTGGCAGGAGGAGAACTCAAACCCTCAACTTTTAGATTGTGTGTGAGGCAGTCACTGGTATGTAAACATATACGCATGACCTACCAATAAGAATTCCCTTGTGCATTTTGCACGCCATTACCTACATGATGAAGTATAGCACGTCTTTCATCTGTTTGTACAACAGTGATGCAAATATTTGAAAGTGTCAGATTTCTCAAAAATGCAGACCTTCTCTCAAACAACCTCATGATATGTGGCCATTCACAAATACCGACCTAAAGTCCAGATGTACAACCATTCCAAAGTGCGACTCGCAATTTGCGCTCAATTGTGACTCGCAATTTGGAATGTACAACAGTGTCAGAGACACTAATTGCGATTCCCAATGGGGTCGCAAAATGCGAGGCTCATGATTATTAATGAGCCACTCGCAATTTGGGACCCCATTGGGAATGGCTGGCCCTCCCAGGGATGGTGGCCTGCTGGGCTCAGCAGACCTCCATGTCTGGGACTGCTTGTCCATAAAGCAGTGTTTTTTTTTTTTAAATGCAGCCCATTTTCCTTAAAGGAAAACGGGATGCATTTAAAAATAAAAAAATGAAACATTTTCGTTTCATTTTTTAAGGGCAGGTAGTGGTCCCTGGGAATAAACAAAAATGCAAATTAATATCTAACAAAATCCTTGAACTTAGCCAGAGCCCTCCTTACCCGGCCACTGGGCTCAGGGCTTGATGTCGAAGAACTCCCTACAGGCCCACTAATTACCGGCCCTGCTCTCTCCACTGCTGATCCACCCTCAGCTTCTGTCTGCAGCAAATGAGTCCACCCATGATCCTGCTCCTTCAATGTGTCCTTCCTACGTCTAATGATCTTAGCTTGATCTTCCGTCACCTTCACCAACTGCCTTTTGTTCCACCATCCTTTACCATCTAAGAAAGCTGCCACTTGCTTACCTTGCTAGCTTGCACAGGGCTTAAAAACACAGAGTCCCCCTTCCTTACCTTGATGGGTTTTTTGATCACTACCCAATCACCAAACGATATTTCCTTGCCCAGCGGATGGCATTTCTTATCAAAATTTTCTTTCATTCGCAACTGCTTTTCCCTAACCTTGACTGTGACCCCACCTACACTAAAGCTTTCCTCTACTTTCTCAGACCTTTTTCCTACTAGCCATGAAGGAAATATGGTTGTGTGTGCCTTTCTGCCTCTTAGTACCTCGAAAGGAGTAGCTCCAGTGGTACAGTGCGGTGACGTGTTATAATTCCACACTTTCTAGAAACTTTTCTACATCCAAGCCAGATGTGATTGCAGACTAAATTCCTTCCTTCGGTACCTTATTACCCCTCTCCACAAGCCCATTTGAAGCAGGCAAATACAATGCCACCTTGATGTGCTTTATATCCTGTATATCCGAAAAATCTGCACATTTTTTTTGACACAAAGTGATTCCATTATCCGTAACTAATGCTCTAGGAGCCCCTTCCAACAAAAACACCTTTTCCAAAAATCCACTAGTATTATCTGTATCTGGAGATTTCACGAACTTATAATACATCCACTTTGAATAATAGTCTATAGCCAAAACTAGATACCTCATTTCATTTGGCCACACATTATAAGGCCCCGAGAAGTCCAAACCAACTATTTCCCAAACTGCCCCGGGGAACTGAGTCGGATGCAATGGTGTGCGCGCTGTCTTCCAGTGTTTGTCCAACAAAAAACACTCCTAGCAACTATCCACCATGCTCCTGACTTGGGAATCTATGGCGGGCCACCAATAGTGTTGCTTTACCCTCATGCTTGTTTTAGTAATTCCCATGTGACCCTTGTGATCTACCCTTATTATGGAATCCTGCAAGCCAGCTGGAGGAATCAACTTGTCCCCTCTCATCACTATGTTATCCTTCAGTGATAGCTCATCCGCCACATGAGCAAAATTCCTCAAGTCCCCAGTCAAACTTCTCACATGGGGCCAATTTTGTGAGGAATATTCCAGCACCTTGGATACGATAGCATCATTCACACTAGCATCCTTCCATTAACTTTCTGAAATGACAGAACCCCATTCTTCAATTGCATCCACCACAGCCACGCAGTACTCCACATCCTCCTCAACCAGATCCACCTCATTATCCTTCTCCATCAACATTCTAGATAAACAATTCGCACGGAGATGTTTTCCTCCCAAAATGTGCTTCATTTCAAAATTATACTCCTGTAGTTTTGATACCAGCCTGGTCAATCTGGTTGACATGTTGCTGCCATTAACGTTGCTAAAGATGAAAGTTAGAGGCTTGAGATTTGTGTAGATTTCAAATTTGCGATCCCAAACATACATTTAACAATTTTGGGCCGCCCAGACACAAGCCAAAGCTTCTCGCTCTATGTTACTGTAGTGACGCTCGAACTGCTTAAGAGACCTAGAGGCAAATGCTCCTGTCTGTTCCCTGCCTTCCACCCGCTGGCTGAGCACCACCCTCAAACCTCTCATACTTGCATCCACCGTTATCACTGAGGTACAATCATCAGGAAAAGCATGGAGAGCTTGAGCCGAAAGAATCAACTTCTTCACTCTTGCAAATACCCCATCAAGCTCCTCCGACCACATAAATTTTTGACCCTTCTTGAGCAGTGCACGTAGAGGATCCACCGTCTCAGCATAGTTGACTACAAATCTGGCATAATACTCCGTCAGCCCCAAAAAAGAGCAGAGCGTATCTTTATCACAGGGAGTCCTTGCATCCTTTATTGCTCTGATTACCGAGAACTTTGGTTTGATGCCTGCTTCTGACACCGTGTGCCCCAAGTACTCCAACTCTCTCACCTCAAACTTGCATCTATCCTCTCTTACTGTCATGCCACGCTCCCCCAGAAAGGACAACACCTTCTTCAACAACTTATTATATTCCTCCAAACTTTTCGCAAAAATCAAAATATTGTCCAAGTAAGCCTGCACTCCCTTCATGCTCTAAAACAGCGTGTCCATCAGAGTCTGAAAAACGCTGGCTGCCGATGCCAGGCCAAAGGGAAGTCTCAGGAACTTGTATGCCCCAAAAGGGGTTATGAATGTAGTCAGTTCCTGAGACTCCTTAGACAACGACACCTGATGGTAGGCTGACTTCAGGTCAATTAAGGAGAACCACTTGACTCCTCCCAAATTTGCCAAAAACTCCTGGATCCTAGGGAGGGAGTGACAGTCCACCATAATATTCTTGTTTAGACCCCTGAGGTCCGCACACAACCTAATCTCACCAGTTTTCTTCCGAGCTACCACAGTGGGTGCGATCCATTGTGATGACTCCATAGGTTGTATAATGCCCTGCGTACATAACCCCTCCAGCATAGACCTTAACTCCTCTCTCACACTCAAAGGCACTGGCTGTACCTTATGCACTACCGGCTGAGCACCAGGTAACAGCTTAATTCTATGTTCCACTCCTTTCACCAGACCCAACTGATCACTGAACACAGATCGGAATTCGACCAACAGCTCCTTAGAATCAATCCTAGTCTCATTCACATTACACACCGACATCTTCCTCACCCTTATAGGATTGTCATCCCCAGGCACCAAGTACAGACCCATTCATGCTAGATCTTTCCATCCTACTATGTTCTTTCCCTTGATGGCCACATACACTTTAGTGCAAGTTTCCCGACCCATAACCTGCACTTTGGCCATGAAGAACCCCACCCTGTCAGTATCCTTTTCCCAAAAGGCCTTGGGATTCACATCAGTTTTGGATAAAGTAACGTTTTCACCCCACATTTCATAGAAAATAGCGTCTCAAAGAATCGTTATGGGCGATCCAGAATCCGCCATAACCTTGATATCAATTCCATTGATAGTGGCTTCACACAATGGACCTTTTATCTGCACGGGTTCTGCCTTAGAATATATACCTGTACATCGCATGCATTTACAACGCATGCGATTACAATGCAGTCATTACAACAACCGCATTGTTACATCGCAGTACCATTACAACGCAAGTCATTACAATGACTTGCTGTAGGGAGCGCTGGATGTTGGAATAGTATAATTTACTATTCCAACTCCAGTGTGTGCAACAGTAGGGAAGGTGTTGGAATAGTAAATTATACTATTCCTTAGCTTAGAGCGCCCCCTACAGCAAATCGTTGTAACAACTTGCGTTGTAATGGTACTGCGATGTAACAATGCGGTCGTTGTAACAACTTGCGTTGTAATGGTACTGCGATGTAACAATGCGGTCGTTGTAACAACCGTGTTGTAATCGCATGCGTTGTTACGCATGCAAAGTAATGGCTGTTCCCCTGCCTTATAATCCAGAGTTAACAGTACATTGTTGAGGGACTCCGCTCATGGATCCATTTCCACATCCACACTGCTGACCTTCAACGGTTTCTTCTGACTTCTGCACACTTTTTGGAAATGCCCAATACTTTTGCAAATGGAACAGCGTTTACCTAAAGCTGGGAAGCCTGGGGAGTTACTGAAGTGAAATTTAGACCCACACCTATAGCAAATATTTTTGACCTTTTTTTGTAAAGGTTTCTGCGTTTTATCCTCCGCGCCAATAGCATACAAACCATCCTCACAGAACACCTCCTGTGAAGAAACCAGGTTAACTTTAGGTGTTGATCCTGCTTGCATTGCCTTAGTTGAAATGACAGACCTCTCTATACTTAGTGCTAAGTTGATTACCTCAGACAGTGAAGGGTTTTTACAACCTAGTATCCTTTCCTTAATTTTGTGCGAGGCACAGTTAAATGCAAATTGGTCCCTGATGTAGTCATCCCATAATGGCCCAAATACACAGGAGGTCGCCAACACCCTCAAGGCTGATATGTACTCCTCCACTTTTTCCTCTTCCATTTGTTTACGCTTTTAAAAGTTATGCCTATCTAGCATTATATTTGGTGTGTCAGAAAATTGTTTCTTTAACCTGGCTATTGCCTGCAAGTAAACATTCCACTCTCTGTCCCCAGACTGCCCCTGAGGAGGAGGTATCGGAGGCAAGCTATCAGAAATGTGCTGCGTACTTTGACACAAGCTTACAAAAAATAAGGCGAATTTACGAGCAGGGGCATACCCTGTAGCATCAATGGCCACCAGATGATTTTGGAATAACCTGAACCATTCAGACCACAACATGGCAGGTTTACCATGTTGTGTGATTTGTTGAAGGGTTGCCATTATTCCTGCCCTAAGGTAAGAAACAACTTACAGTCACCTTTGCTGAAATACCAGTTTAAAAACAAAAAAAAAATACGACCTGGAACAGAACCCCACCAGGCCTTCAGGCCCTCAAAATGCCTTCACTTACAATCCTTCGAGCATTTATCGCATGTCCGCTCACCAGAATCTCTTTTAAGTGGCTTTCAGGGTGCTCCAGAAAAGACAATACGAATACTGCTTTTCCTTCAGTCAACTGATGACGATGTACAACAGCGCAAGCTGAGCACTGTTCCATCACAGGAGCATGCGCAGATGCTTGAGGAGCTTGTTGAGGGATCCAAGCATCTGTGCACGCTCAGAATTTTCAAAATGTTCTCCAAACGCACCAGCGCACGAGCGCCGACCTAGCCTTCTTGTTGTGTCTCCAGAAAGTGCGTGAGTGCCGTGCGAGCCTCTGACAGTTATGGATGCATGCGGTGTGCGCGAGAATTGCCACTCAGCAGTAGAAATAAGAAAGATCCTACCAGCAACCTTGCTCTGCAATGACAGGGATTTCCACAGCTGCAACCTTGATCCGTAATGATTTCCGCGGCAGTATCTGCCCTCCAGTGCACGTCCGCCTCGAAGGAAGTTTCAACCACTTCGGCTGTACTACCAACTGAGGACTGCAGTGACGCACTTGCCTTCCTTTGCCGGAAACCCTTGCAATCGCTGACGCAATGGCACTTGCCCTCTTGTGCCTGGCCGCTAGTCTTGTGATGCAGTGGTGGCACTTGCCCTCGTGTGCCCGCAATAGCCGTGCCGAGTTGACCCCACTGCGTGAAGTTCGTCGGGGGTGTAGTAAATCCCAAATTGCCGCCAAAATGTGGTAAGCGTTGAAGTACCACACTGGAGTCGTTCTCCAGGTAAGAAGTGAATTTATTTAGTTGAAACTTCACCCAACGGAATGGAGCGTGTCTCTGGCTTGAAAGTCGATCCACAACTGCCATTGCACATTGAACCTACTACCAGCGCACACTCCATGCACGAGCCACCATTGTTGAACAATAACATTCTGCAAAACAATTCTACATTCTAATACAAACCCACTACAATAGGTTAATGGTTGTGGGTGACAGAGACAATTTGCACAGTCCCATGGCCAGGGATGTAGAGTAGAATGTAGAGTATCAAATTACTGCTGAAACATACCTATAAGGAAAGAAATGACCTAAAACAATGGATGTGCCAGAATTCCTGTAAAGTGGTTCCAGTGATCCAGAAGAACCCTATGGCAGTGGCGGTGCGTCCATTAGGGCGCTGGGGCGTTGCCCCACAAGCCGCCCGCGCCCGCAGCTCCCTCAGCATCTCTGAACTTAAGTAAACTCTCAGTTTACTTAAGTTCAGAGACGCCGAGGAGAACTGACAATCATGTCAGTCAGCATGACGTCGGACCGCCCACCCCTGCAGAGTCTGAAGGGGGTGGGCGGTCCGGCGTCATGTTGACTGACATGCATGTCAGACCAGGGGCAGGCAGCAGCACAAGTGCGCATGACTGGTGAAGGTCGGCGAATTTTTCCGAGCAGCCCAGTCATGTGCACTAGTGTCTGCTCAGGCTGGCGGCTGCGCATTAGGAGAGCGAGGGTTGATCAAAGGCTCAAACCTCGGTCTCCTAATGGGCAGGTGGGCGGCGAGTATCCCTGCTAAGCCAATCCTGGAGCTGCTGGAGCAGCGCCAGGATTGGCTGAGAGGGGTTGCCAGCAGTGACGCAGCTGTTCCTGTATGCGCCAACGGGACCCCGGAGCAGAGGCGGCGCGGACCCGGGCGGTCAGGTAAGTTTTTTATTTTAAAACTCCCCCGGCCCCCAGCCCCGCGCGACCCGCCCCCTGCGAGTATTGTGAGCCGCGACTGCACTAGAATTGGCTTGGAAAGGCTGCGTTGCGCTGCACCGTCTGTTTTTCTGGCCTGCCTTATGTTTTTCACCCAGTGGCAATCTGCAAGTCCAACAAAGGTGTTCTGCCGCATAGGGATTGGTTCTCGAGAGAGTGAACCCGCAACCTGTGTGAGGGTCACCTTGGCCTCACGGTCTCTGAGGCAACATTCGGTGTGGTAGCAAAACTGTGGCGCATGAGTATTGCTTTTCACCCGAACCCCTGTGGGAAAGATCTCTTCTGGGTCTCCCGTCCATCACACCAAACCTGGGCCCCTAAGATGTGTCGTCTGATTCCAGGTTTGTGAAGTCCAACGCAACTCGCATTACAGGGCATTTTTTCCAGAGTGCCGGGCCTCTGACCTTCGGTTCATAATGAACACATATTTTATTCTGCACTACAAAAGAATAAGGACAGGAAACGTTGGCTCTTTAAAAAGTGTGTTGGTATTACAGCACCTCGCCACAAGTTAACGCAGCCAGCGAAGGCAGCAGTGAACCCCACAAAGCCACTACAAATGCTTTTCATTTGTGTCAGTCCTGAGACATAAACGAGAGGCTGCCAGCGCCCAGGTTCTTTGCTAGGCAACTGGGTGGACGCTTCTGAGTTCAGGGAGACTGGATGTGAGCGATCACCGGTTTCCTGAGCTCTTCACAGTTAAACTAAGCTGCGACAGGGCAGAGAGTTTACTCGAGTTGTGCAATGGCCGTGTGTTCCAGGCAGCCCCGACCTGTGTGATGTGCATTTCTAGATCAGGCTGCGATGGCTCAGTTGGACAGGAAGAAAGTGTGACTCAGACAGCTGTTGTCCCGTCTTTCAGATGATTGCAGGGGGTGGTGCACGTCACTCTCAGGAAGGAACAGTGCTGGTGTTTGCTTGTGCATATGAAGTGGAGGAAGACGAAGCATACACTGCGAATCTGGCACTTTTTAATGCCTCTATTCCCCTGGTTAAACCCTGTTGGTTGACTTTAAGTTGCTCATTTAAACATGTATATTGCGGCTGACTTTAGAAGTAATCCAGGCCCTTTTAAGTGACACATTTTTGCAGATTCACAATTGCTTTATTAACCTTCCTGCTATCTCAAATTTGCTTGAAAATGCACCATTTGCTCACTCTTTTTTTCAAAATGTTCTCGGGGGGGAGGTACCCCCCGCACCCCCTAGGTGTTTCAGGCACGCTCGCTCGCAACATTGCAGTACGGATATTGTTTTACGCCTCACCACTTTCGAATGTCACCAGCCGCCACTGTCCTATGGTCTACACCCTGTTTAACGCTGCTGACAGAACCATTAGGACTGGGACAGCATACCTCTCTCAGTTCTTCAGCTTTTACTCTATATCATGTCTGTTCTCCCCATACCGCGGTAAGGAAAAAATTCTGACTGAAAATGTCAGTGCAGCTTTTGTTTTCCACATACTTTGGCGTTAAGCAATGACCAAATATAATGAAGAGTACAAATTGGAAAAATTGGACAGAAGTTCATTGAGTTAGTTTAGCATTTCAAGAAGTGGCAATATGACAGTTTGTGTACATTTTATGGAATGGGAAAGGGTTTATAATAAATAGCCTATGCCCTTAATTGCACACCCCAGCAGCAATCAAAGTGCATAACAAAGGAGACGGTAATTAATTGCTATAAATCTTCAGGTCTCCTTGGTAACTACCTCTTTTGCTTGCTTCTTCAAAGTGTGTAAGTGCCTTTTATGTTTTTTATTTTTTATTTTACTATGTAACCGTTTTAATTGTTTAAGAATTAATTAAAAACTGAATTGTTCTAGTTACTGTGTCTCTCTCGGTGTTTGGCTTCTCTTATGCTTATTCACATATTTATTGTTATCCCCTTTTTCCTTTTCTATAAGAAATAGCACTAAAGTAATTATTATTTGTGGAATGCCTTAACAGTACTACAATGAATCCTAAATGTAATAAATTGATTAATTGGTCGCTGCCTTTCTTATGTAAAATACTTGACATGTCCCGTCACATAACTCTCACAACATCCCCCACCATTAGCTAGATTCTCCACTAATACCAATTGACTCGTTTCTTTTTCAAATAGTGCATACTCAGGTCAGAGTTTCCATGGTTGTGTACTGCTACCAATATTGCTAGTTCGGCCTTGCTTGTTTCTGTATGAAGGGAGAGCTGTGCAAAGTCGTAAGCAGCCTAAAGCTCCTAGATTTGCAGAAACTGAGCAGGATTTTGTTTTCTTGTAATAAGGCGGACTAGATACCATGTTTGTAAGAGAGTACCAGTCCATCAAACTCTAAATCAGGACCTGAATATTAAATGTGTCCTTCGTGTTACCTGAAATGTATAGCTTAGGGTTTGAAGCAGACCTAGCAGGCCACTTTAGCTGGGAGCCATGGAATTACTAGTGAGAAATATCACGTTAGACTCCTAGCTGAATGAGACATTTGGTCAGATCGCAAAACATTTGTGATAAGTGCTATTTTATGGTCTTGGTGTTAAGCGAAGGGAGGGTTTCGTGCAAACAGCTTTTTACCATAATATTATGATAACAGTTTTCTGGCGGTGGTACTTTGTGTCATGAATATTGGTGCATATTTGTTGTGTGGCATTTTGTAATGGTGCTGATGTGTTTTTTCTGGTTTTTTGTGATACTCTGTTTTAATGCTGCATTATTGCAATAATGTGATATTGTACTGTACTGTTGATGTTGTGTTGTGTTTTGATTGGTTTGTTGTGCACTATGTTTTGTGTTGTTATGTTAATTTGTGTACGTTTTTGTGCTATATTTTGTTGCTAGATTTTCAGCCAAATGTAGCCCATGCCTGTATCGTTCCTGTGACAAGCAACCATGTACTTCTTCCTCAGGTGATAAAATAGTGCTGCTACTGATCTAAGACAGAAGTCAGTCCAAAACCATGGCAGAAACTGGGTCGTAAATTGGCACTTTCATGGCTTACAGTATGTGCTAAGGCTCACAGATTCTTAAGATGGATATAATTCTGCATGGGAGTGTAGACTATGATTGTTGAGTGGGAGCATGAAAGAACATATTTTAGGTTGGTGCAGAGTGTTGAGAAGGATTTGCAGAGGTTGGCATGAATAAAAGAGAACATGGCACGCTCCACGTGGCACGCTCCTGCTACTAAGGAAGGGAGTCTTCAAGACGGCGCCTTTTTTTATGAGGGGTGCTCTCACCATAGGCAGTGGTAGGAGGCTGGCCACTGCATAGGAGTAACCATGGGGAGTTCCAGGATTCCATTTGTTCTTATAAATCATTGTCGGGACTGACTGTTGATGGAAGCTAGTAAGAACGGCATGTAGGATTGTAAAACACCCTACTGATAGCTTTCCAGCCAAATGTAGATAGTTCTCCCCTGTGCAGCCTAGCCTACAAAATTAGAAGCTATTGCTTAGCTGAGTTAATATAGGTACCAAACTTGAAAATCATGTATTTGAGACAAAAATGTGCACATGTTCAGAACTAAAAAGCTGATGTTTGGAAAAAATAGTTGAATTTCCAAAATATATTTAGAGCTGATATTTGAGTAATAAATCATGCAGCATTGGGTAGACTTATTGACAATATTATTAGTTTGGTGAAAAGGGCACTGCAACTATGGCTATTATGTAGTACCCTCATAGAATAATTCCAAATTAATTACACCTTTTTTACATTACTGCTGGCAACCCTAAACCAAGGTGATCACTGCTGGTAATGCTGTATATGGTGACCACTAATGTAATCTCTTCTGATGGGGTCACTACTAAAACACTAATAACATAAGTAGCTCAGGATGATTTTTATTGAACATAAGTAGCTCTTATGGTAGAAAAGGTTGGAGACCACTGCTTTACTCAGTTTGGGAATATTTCATGAATATGTGAGTGTGAGTGTGACTGGGTTTAATCTAATCTTTTTCTTTCTGAGATCTAAACAATCAATCATGAGGATGTACTAGTCATTTAATAAAGACGTAGACAAATTTAACCTGATTCAACTTATGTAGGGTAAACATGCACTTTCTGGAGACAACCTCTCCATAGTGGGAGATGGCACATCTCCTGGCGGGATTTGTTTGGATGGTGTGTTGCAATTGTAAAAAGGGCTTCCTAAGCCCATCTTTGCCTGTGATATTTTGCTACCAGTGTTACCAAGTTAAATGAAAATTACAATGGAAATGAGGAGACTGTTACCACTTATGTCAATTTTCCCTCACACTTAACAACAAAATGTTTATGCATATGCAAGTGATCTCTTTTGGATATAAAGAAGTATACCCCTGCACAGGATTGCTAACAGATTTCCTTTCAGTGAGAGGTAATACGCTTAGGACATTGAAGTTAAATGTAATAGAGCGCTGCTTATCGCATGATAGAAGATAATCTTAGGCATTAATGATGACATATCTTTGGAGGGTAAATGAATGCCCTCAATTATGCTTGAAGGAATCACTACTGATTTGAATATATTTAGTAGTGCATGCATAAGGAGGGAGCATTTGTCTCACCATCCTACGTATCAAACACTTGATTTTATGCAGAAACACTGATTAATTGGGCTGCCTATTTATTATTGAAAATATACATGAAAAATGTAATTCAAGGTAACCGAGTGATTTTTTTCAGTGACCAGATCTGCATGAGTGGTGATGCCCTGAAGTATGTCGAATATGGGCTAACTTTGGGTTTAGAGTTCTCTATGCCAAAAAGTTCGAGCAAAGGCGCTATTGTTGATAATAAGTATGATGCTGTCAGTCACGTTATAACAGAGTTTATGCTCTAGTCGGTTATAACACTGTTCCATTCATTAGAACTTCGTTGGAATATGTAGGGTAAAGGATGAGTTCCCTGGCTCAGATATATTTAAGATTTAGACCTGCGCAAAAAGGCACAAAGCCACGCAGAGTCTCGCAAGAGTATTAACTTTCAAGTTCAAAACTTTTTGGGAAATGTGCCCTTTTCTCAAGACAAATAACGCTTTGCACTCCTTTGAGTCACTTTGCATCAAGGGAAAGTCCCCTTCATATAACCTGGCCAGATTACTGCAAATACACTTAGTTTTTGACACAAAGCCTAATTTACTAAACTTGGTATGCTAGTATTTGTGTCATAAAATAATGCCCCCTTGAAATAGGGGTTAAACAGGGTAAATGCTTTTATTACTCTGCACAACATGCACTTTGCATGTGTGCGGCAATGCAAAGCACACATTAAGGGCCCGATTCCAATCTCGGTTGGAAAGCAAACCGAACGACTCGTGTCCAGAATGCTTTCCGTACGACTCGTGTCAGGGGAGTCCGACCGAACAAGTATGATGCATTTGAATGCATCCGGATACGATTCGGTCGGACTCCCATTGACTTCCATGGGAGCCTGTGTACCGAACGCGTACACAGGCTCGCATTGAAGAAAGGGGTGACTGGGGAAAAACGTGCACCCTGTGGCGGGCACCGATTGGTGCCTGCCACACCGTGCATGGGCTGAAAGGGGGGACCCATGGGTACCCCCATGGGCATGATTCGGAGGGCCCCAGGTGAAGGGGGACTTGCTATGGGCCCCCAAAGACCGATTCCGGCAGCCTTTTCGATCCGGGCACAATGACTAGTAAAGGCTGTCCGAATCGTTCATCGTACTTGCTCGCATGGAAAACCTACTCCATAGAGCTGTACGATTCGGCCCCGGAAGGCTCTATCTCTCTGTATGCCTTCCGGAAACGATTCGGTCAGCTAAGGGTTTCCAGGCATCGTACTTGGTTGTTCGGAATTGGGAACGAGTCGGTCGGAAACAAGGGCTCCGGATCGGTTTAGGTAAAACCAAATCCGATTCGGAGCCCTTCCAACCGAGATCAGAATCGGGCCCAAAATGTGTGGGGTGCTCAAGAATCGGTCCAGACATAAGAATGTGTACTGGAATGTTAGCTTCCAGAAAAAAAACCTTTGCTAGACAATGCAAACACACCTCTCAGTGGCATAACAAAACGTGAGGTGCCCCCCCTGCAAGATATGCTGAAGGGGCCCCTCACATTTACATCAGTAGGGCCTGAGAGGAACCCCTCCAGTATGGGTAAGCTTGGGGGGCCCCCCACACTGTAGTGTAGCTCCTATTTCCCTAATAGGCCTGGCGCATTGGAATAATATATACTATAGGTTTGACATAGGACTAAGGTCAGTATGTCCCTATCGAGTATATTAAACTTAATTACTTGTGCCAGCTAGCTCAGAGGCCACTAGAAACTCCTTGACAACAAGAAGGGAGTAGTTTCTGGCAGCCGCAAAACATGACCACTGTGTTTCCCTTTAGAATCAGAACGTGTCCCAGAGTCGTGGAAACAATAGAAAACTATTTCACTCAGCTCAGTGGTGCATGCTTAGTTTTCTCCAAGTTACACAGAAAGAAATAGACGGGCGTTTCAATAAAGGATTTATTGAACAGTCTTGTTTCTGGTGTAAGTAAAATGTGCTGTTACGATCACAAGACAGTATGCGAGATAAATAATGTACAGGGTGAGCAGTAGAAATAAATAATACTGCGAGAGCATTATCTTTTAGTACATATGCTGTTACATAAATAACACAGACTAAAAATGCGAGTACTCATACGATGCGTTTCTAATCTAGTTCTACCCCAATGTACCTAACCTAACCTAGGTGTAGGACGAGGTATGAAGTAGGTGAAGTATTCCTTACTATGGTATACTAAGAGTATGTTAAGCCTAGTATGCCTAGTATGCCTAGTATGCCAAGAGTCCCTCTAGGTTCTAGTCTGCTCCATACCTGAAGAATGAGAGAGGTAGGAATCTCTTTGCCAGACTCGAACTCCAACACCCCACAAGGGAAGTTAGATCACTGGAAGCTGGACTCTCTGCGTGCAGGGATGACAGCATCTTCTCAGTGCGTCAGGCCGGGAAACGGGCTCCTCTGAAGTCGAGGTCTCCTCTGATTTACAGGGGCTAGGGAAGGTATATTTATACCTGAGAATTACCTCAGAATGTTAGCATTGACGTGAGTCGGACAGCGGAAGACGTCATGAATGAACCCCTAAGGAATAATGGTTCATGCATAATATATGAGTCCTTGAAGAAATCAATAGTCCTGGACTAAAGAAACTCCCGCAGCCTAAGGGTCTGTTCTTCAAGAACTCGTTATGACGTTAGGGTGGACGGATGTCGGAGACCATGCCTTTATTTGGAGTGCACGGTTAATGCCTAAATAAGGGCTGGGATTTTATGCCTATATAAGGGCAGGGCGAATTGTGCCTATATAAGGACATGATACTGGAAAGCCCGTTTATGGACACCCTAAGAGGAATAGAACACCCACTCCACTTTCTTGTGTACGATAATACTAAAATGCTAAACATTTAAAATGCTAAACATTAAAATGGAGTACTGCATATTAAAAATATTTCCTAAAAGCATTAAAAAACATATTAAAAACGCAAAAGGTACTGTACATATTAAGCATAGCCTTTCACTTCAGGCATACATTTAAAATAAAATGCAATATGAATGAAAAGAAGCAGTAATATTTACATGTGACAAAAAAATGATCGATAAGTTTCTTAAAAATCAAAGTCATTTCATGTCATGAAAATTAATGAACTGTTTAGACACACAAGATGACTAAGGGGTCGATTCCGATCCCGGTCGGAGGCGCACCTAATACCATTCGGCCGGGAAAAAAGCCAGGCGAATGCCTGTTTCCCGACCGATTCACACATACGTCCGAACGAGCAAGTACGATGCGCACAACTGTCCAAATCCCGACCCAGTCGTACTCACCCAATACAGGTCCAGTTCTCCGACCGATGCGGATCCGGAAACGCAGAATCGAGTCGCACGGAAGCCAAAATGCAGCCCCGTCCGGCCGGACAAGTACGATGCGCTTTCCGTACGCGCCAAACCCGTCGCTACGCACGGCACGTCAAAGCATCCGGGAGAGGCGCACATAAGCTCCGATTCGCGCCACAAGACGATCCACGGCTACGAGACGAACACGCCAGCGACGAGGACGAGGCGAAGCAAAGAGAAAGACGAACGAGACGAACCAACCATGAATCCCATCGTGCCGATCCTACCAATATTCTACATCTATTACCGGAACAGGCACGGACGCGTAAGGCGCAGAAGGTAAGTCAGACACCAACCACAAAAACAAACTACACGTACCCGACATATCACACACACACAGAGGGATGCAGAAATTACTTACACCAGCAACAGCAGCACCATAGGGGCGGGATGGCCATCACCAATGCCACATATACACATAGGGGCCTGGATGCCAACAACTAACACCACCCCTAACCAGGGGTGCTAGATGCCTGTCACTACTACCACCTCTACCCATGGGGGGCAGGATGCCTGTCACTACTACCACCTCTACCCATGGGGGCTGGATGCCTGTCACTACTACCACCTCTACCCATGGGGGCTGGATGCCCACCACCACTACCACTATCAGGGGGTGCCAGATGCCTACCACTACTACCACCTCTACCCATGGGGGGCAGGATGCCTGTCACTACTACCACCTCTGACCATGGGGGGCTGGATGCATGTCACTACTACCACCTCTACCCATGGGGGGCTGGATGCATGTCACTACTACCACCTCTACCCATGGGGGTCTGGATGCCTACCACTACTACCACCTCTACCCATGGGGGGCTGAATGCCTACCACTACTACCACCTCTACCCATGGGGGGCTGGATGCCTACCACTACTACCACCTCTACCCATGGGGGGCTGGATGCCTACCACTACTACCACCTCTACCCATGGGGGGCTGGATGCCTGTCACTACTACCACCTCTACCCATGGGGGGCTGGATGCCTACCACTACTACCACCCCTACTCAGGGGGTGCCAGATGCCTACCACTACTACCACCTCTACCCATGGGGGGCTGTATGCCTGTCACTACTACCACCTCTACCCATGGGGGGCTGGATGCCTACCACTACTACCACCTCTACCCATGGGGGCTGGATGCCTACCACTACTACCACCTCTACCCATGGGGGGCTGGATGCCTACCACTACTACCACCTCTACCCATGGGGGGCTGGATGCCTGTCACTACTACCACCTCTACCCATGGGGGGCTGGATGCCTACCACTACTACCACCCCTACTCGGGGGTGCCAGATGCCTACCACCTCTACCCATGGGGGGCTGGATGCCTACCACTACTACCACCCCTACTCAGGGGGTGCCAGATGCCTACCACTACCACCACCTCTACCCATGGGGGGCTGGATGCCTACCACTACTACCACCTCTACCCATGGGGGGCTGGATGCCTACCACCACTACCACCCCTACTCAGGGGTGCCAGATGCCTACCACTACTACCACCTCTACCCATGGGGGGCTCGATGCCTACCACTACCACCACCTCTACCCATGGGGGGCTGGATGCCTACCACTACTACCACCTCTACCCATGGGGGGCTGGATGCCTACCACCACTACCACCCCTACTCAGGGGGTGCCAGATGCCTACCACTACTACCACCTCTACCCATGGGGGGCAGGATGCCTACCACCAACAACACCCCCACTCATAGGATGGCCAATGCATGACACAACAAGCACACACCAACATAAGGAATGCAACAAAAGACATCCCCCCAACACCATGACAAGCTTGTGTAGACTGTGTCAAATGCCTACAACACTGAACATGACTTTGAACATACAATGTGACCCCCTATCACATGTGTCACACATAAATGTGTGTGGCCCCCACAATGCAAGCAGACCATGACCACTGTGGCAATAGGGTCCAACCCCCATCATCACAGTGACCAAAAGGTAAGTGTGGGGTCCATAGCTGAAGCACATTTTGAACATTGTGGCAATGGGGTCCAACCCCCATCATCACAGTGACCAAAAGGTAAGTGTGGGGTCCATAGCTGAAGCACATTTTGCACATTGTGGCAATGGGGTCTAAACCCCCATCATCACAGTGACCAAAAGGTAAGTGTGGGGTCCATAGCTGAAGCACATTTTGCACATTGTGGCAATGGGGTCTAAACCCCCATCATCACAGTGACCAAAAGGTAAGTGTGGGGTCCATAGCTGAAGCCCATTTTGAACATTGTGGCAATGGGGTCTAAACCCCCATCATCACAGTGACCAAAAGGTAAGTGTGGTGTCCATAGCTGAAGCACATTTTGAACATTGTGGCAATGGGGTCTAAACCCCCATCATCACAGTGACCAAAAGGTAAGTGTGGGGTCCAAAGCTGAAGCACATTTTGAACATTGTGGCAATGGGGTCCAACCCCCATCATCACAGTGACCAAAATGTAAGTGTTGACATTGAAAAAGCTGCAACTGCCAAACTGCATGGATGATTCCTGGTCACAGAACAACAAACACATCAGTGGCAAAGTAGTGCTTGTGTCCCATAGCAACATAGATTGTGTGAGGCAAACAGTGCAGTGCAAATAAGACATACCTTTGGCCATGTGCAGACAAACATCACCCATGGGGGCTGACACTGTCAACATCCATCAATGACACAATGACAGAAGTGACCATCATAATGCAGACCCACATATTTGCACCAATGGGCACACAAATGTAGATACCCTGTGGAGACTGTAGATGTGAGGTGAACAAATAACATACCATGGCAGCAATGGGACACACAAACAATGATCATTGTGCTGACTGATGACCTAGGAGTCCCAGGGACAGCGGGTGAAACCCACCAAACAACATACAGCCAATAGCACACTAAAGATATGCCAATGCAGTGGTGCAGATGCACAAACAGGCAGACCCACACTGCACATCAAACACAACAGGTGAGGGGGTGCCAGTGTCCCCAGGCAACCACACAACACATGATGAGGCCTGAATACCAATTACACAGATGCACATACAGTGCCACACAAAAGTAACTCATGGATCCAAATCCCCTATGTGGGCAATCAGGCATTGTTAGATGAGAGGGAGCACAAATTACACATGTCACACAAGCTTGTAGGAACAGCAACTAACACAGCAAGAGACAGACCCACCACAGCACTACCCCCAGGGACCCCATATTGTGCTGACACTAGCCTGCATGATAATCCCACTGTGATGACAATGTTAGATGTCGTTCACACTGTGAACCCCAGCCATGTGTCCTGAGCAACTAACTACCATCACACCTACACAAGCTCCAATCAATCAGCACGGCCTGCCAGCCAAGGCCAATATGGAGGTAGGGGTCTGGCCGTGCAACAACTCACTTTTGCACACACTCAACACCACACACCCTGATCTCCACCAATGTGCAGCAGTGAAGCTCACATGGACTGGTGACATTGCACATGCACCCATGACAATACCAGGGGTGGTGGTGGGAACCAAGCTGCAGAAACCCATCACACATGGCCAGTCAACAAGACTTGTCAATGTCTGACACACAGCACAGTATGCTGTACATGGTTATGATGTGAAATCCACCACAATCAATGGGATCCTGGCCATAGTCACACACCAATGAAGAAGCCAGGGTGACACACGAAGAACACACGTACACAACTACCAACATTGCAGCTCGGAGTGGCAGCAGTCACACACACAACGTGTCACAATCACTGTAAGCTAACACAAACTGTAAATCACATTACTCGTGTAAACAACAAGTGCCAAGGGGAATCCTGAATGTGTCCCATCTGCGTTTGCCCACATCCCCAGCACTGACAACAAAGACAACCTGGGATGACAACCTCATGAACATTAGTTTACCATGCACCCACATCACAGAGAAACCAGGTCCAAGATGCTGGATGAACACAGAACAACTCAGCAAGCATCACAAACAGGAACATCCCTAGGGACACAGCCAGTGTAGGAAAAGGGAAGGGAACACGCACAGACATGCTTACACAACACACAACACAGGCCCACGCAATGTCACCAGATTACACACTGCCATGAGGGCACACCACTCCTGTGGAAGGTCCGCTGTGCCAAACCTTGTCTGTGCACGACCCAAACATGTCAGCAGAACACTCCGTCAATGAGTCAACAACCACAACACACAGAAGGCTCTGCTCACATCAGCCTGGGTACGGGGGTGTCACGTCAGTCATCTGCACACACACCAAACACGTGTCAAGCAAGTTGCACTGTATACACAGATGAGTCCTTCGACATTGATGTGCAAAACTGCATGTCCAGTGGAGCTGGGCACACAGTCAGGGAAATCGGAACATTGAACAGTGGTAAGCCCACCAGATGTGCATCAGTGTAAGACAAAGATGTTCATTTACAAATGCAAAAAGGACATCCCTGTGTCAAATGCTGAACATTACACCCTCAGACTGTAGCAAAGGATGCCATAGATCCAGAATAAAACAGGACACATATCCCATGGACCACATGGAGTCCATCACTGCAACACTTCATCGTCCTGATGTGAACACTATTACAACTGCAAATGCAGGATGCTACTCATCCACATCATGTACATCAAAAGAAAACCCAAAAGTAAACAAAAAGAGGCTTTATTCAGCAAATGTCAGGGTAAAAATGGAAGTCCAAAAGAAACTAAGGCCAATGGCCAGTCCAAAATCACAGTACCAACGGGCTGAGAAGTGACAACTGGTCACACATTGCTTGCCTGCACTGGTACGGTTGGGGGATATCACCCTTGGAGGGGCATACAAGGGGCAGGCCAGGCACCGCAGGGACAGGATCAGGGGATGGCAGAGTGAGGCAGTGAAGGGGTGGTGGGTGCAGGAGTGTCACCGGCAACTGCAGTGGAGGTGTCTGACTCAGGGGGGGCCGGCACCACCGTGGTACACAAGTCAGTTGGTGTGGGTGCCGTAACCACTGCAGTGGGCTGGACTGATGTAGTGGACTGGGTACCCACTGCAGTGTCCGAGTCAGACGTGGTGGTTGTGGACTCCACTGCAGTGCATGACTCCAAGGGAGTGGAAGGGTGGGCAGATGAGGTGGGCAGGACAGAGGGGGGACCCGGTCCCCACAACAGTGCCACTAACAGGCAGAGCGTCTGGGTTGGGGGTGGAAGAGCAAGTGGCAGGGGGATGGCCTAAGCAGTCTGGGGATGCGGTATCGGTGTGTGGGGAACCTGGGGCAGGGTGTGGTGGGGGAACCTGTGCAGTGGTGGCCTGGGGGATGGAGGAGAGAGACTGGGCGCTGGAGCTGCGTGGTGGTGGTGGTGGTGGGGTCTTGCTCTTCCTGCTCCGGGGGACTTCCGAATGGGCTCCTGTGTCTGCCTGTGCCTGGGGACGGTGTCCGGGGGTGAGGGGCACTCCTCTCTGTGTGGGTGGACTTCCTCTTCCCCTGGTGTGCTGGGTCAGCAGGAATGGTGGGGAAGAGGCCGAGGTCACACAGGAAGACCTGCTGTGTAGGTGGGGTAGCAGGCGAGGCAAGGGAAGGGGTCTTGGAGGGAGAGGATTTGGAGGACTGCGGAGTGAATGTGGATGCCTGTGTGTGTGTGTGTTCCCCATCCCCTGTGTCTGTGGTATCAGTCCCCTGAGGATGCTTGTGTGCACGTCTTGCCTTACTCTTGGGTGTGTCTGTGCTGCTCGTGTCTGTGTGTTTGGATGACTGTGCAGGTGTGCATGTGCTTTGGACAGGTAGGGGGCAGGAAGTGTGGATGGGGCAGAGGTGGGAAGGGTGAGGGACTGTTGGAGGAGGGACACTGCTGCCATCAGGGAGGAGTCCATGGACCTATTGCTCCTCTGTAGGGCAGACATACCCGTCGAGATGCCCTCCATGAACGACACCAGCTGTGTGAACAGAGGACACTCAGCATTGCTGTCTGCCCTACATGGAGCTGCCGAAGGAGGTACACAGACTCCTCACTCAGGGCAGCAGGAGACACAGGGGCAGGGGGTGCGGTGCCTGGCACGAAGGAGACACGCTCCCGAGCACGGGAGCCTCCACGGACCTCAGGAATGGGAGCCGATGGGAGGGCGGTGGTGGTGGTGGCGGGCCCAGACAGACTAGCTGGCCTTTGGTGGCTGCCGAGAGCCGCCTCCACAAGGGAGTCATCCTCCGAGCTGCTGTGGTCCCCAGCTGAGGTGGATGGTGCTGAGGACTCCTCGGTGTGGCTCCCCTCGCTCTCCTTGCCACTGGGTCCCTCTGACCACTCGTCCGATGCTGACCCAGTCTTGCTCCGCTGCTCCTCCTGGTCCATGGAGCTGTCCCCTCCTGTGGCCGTGGATGTATCTGCAAACAATTAGGGAAACAGACAAACATCAGTCACCTGCACTGACCGCACACAAAACAGTAAGTACAGCACATTACAGAGCAAGCCCTGGCATCCTTAGTTGAACATTGCCTAAAGTCCTCACACAGATTCGGGGAAGCCAATTGTCAGTCTGATGGTCAACCATGGGACTCACACCCCTCCTGCCCTTGCACCCATCTGTCTGGTGCCTGTCTGATGGTAAGACCCCAGTGTGGACACATGCACCACCTACACAGTTGTTGGACATTGCAGGGAACACGGTGAAGCATGTGAACATGCTCACATCACATCTCTTGCCAATGAGTCAGTGCAGGTGTCCGGATAAAGGGATGGCCAGATTCTAATTAGAAATGCATGTGATGCATACCAGCACCAGACACCATGATGCACCCATGTCCGGATAGTCAATGCCACAATGGGGTGCATGTTGCACATGTCACTCCCCTGCAGGATCAGTCCCAGGAAGTTGAATGCCATGACACAGGAATGCGTGCAAAGTCATACATTACTGTCTCAAGTCACATGGCCATGGCAGCCAGACAACAACAGTCTGCACTGTGTCACAATCCGAGGGCATGGGGAATGCAAGTTATGTGACTGACAAGTGCACATGTCCATCCCCCAAAAACCACATCATCTGTACTACTATTTGTCCACGTCATACCAACTGGACATATGGGGGACATGAAACACAACTCTCTGAACATGAGCACCTCACAGTGTGCTGTGAATGAAAATACAGCTGCCTGAAAGTCACAGTCGCAAACACCTGTGTGCACAGTCAAGTGATCAGACACCTATAAGTCACAGAAGTATCGTCTATCATGGTCACATCTCAGATGGCATGCTGAGCCCCAAATGATGAACATACCAGTAGTCCTGACAACGAAGACACAGCACAATGAGACAGAGGCAGACACCTGAGGGTACATTTCACTGATCACAACATGCCAGATGATACACGGGAGTGGGAGTACAGAGTGTATTGTATGCACTGGAGTAGGCATGACTGTCCAGCTCCACCTGTAAGAGGGATGAGTCCTGGACAGTAGGCAGGTGGCTAAGCATGTGTGACACACTGGATACACATACTCCTGAGGCCCAAATATTGTTCCCACCAGCAGCATGGGTGTGTGCCACATTCCCCAGGGACATGTGGTGAGTCAGAGCAGCAAGCGGACCACATATCAAAGTTACACGCAGATCACATGTCAGAACTTAGGCATTGTGTAAGCAATTGACCCACCCATGAATCACACAACATAGTCACGGGAACAAATGCTGTCCCCCACCTTGAGCAAAGCAAAATGCAATGACACAGTCCCCAAATGATACAATTTCCTGACTATAAGGGCCACACATATGCATATCAGAGGAGAAGTGGGCATGTAACAAATGAGGGACATGGGTCCTGGACCACATGACTGATATACTGTGGAAGTTTAACCAGGCCAGAGGAGGGCACATAGCATGGCAGACAAAGTGCACAGTGCAGTCATGGACTCACCCCCTCCTTGCTGCTGTCTGTCCTTCAGCTGCCCATCCAGGTCAGGGAAGACCACCGCCAGGATCCGGAGCATGTGGGGGGTCAGGGTCCGGTGTCCGCCCCTCCTGCGAGGAGGCGACAGCTTCAGCTGGACCCTTGCGATCCTCCGGGTCCAGCCACGAAGGTCCTGCCATATGATGTACACAGGCAGTGCAACAATGGTATGCATGGGAAGTAAACCTAGTTGGAATGCACTGTTACTGCACTGTACCAGTTCAGTGCATGTAACTATACACTTTGGGGTGTGACAACTACTCAGTGGGCATGCTAGCCAGTGGTGTGCACAGTGAAAGTCCTGCTAGTCAGACAACATGCACAATTAGTGATGCAGTGGACAGCACACTCACCTGCTCCCCTGGTTTCCCATACAGCTTGCTGTACTGTGGAAGGAGGCTGTCCAGCAGGGCCTGGTTCTCCTCAAGGCTGGAAGCTGGGGCTCTCTCTACAGTACGTGCCATTGCAGGAGCCAGAGAATGCATAAACAGCAGCAGTGTTGGTGGCAGATGTCGTCCTGGAGCATGTAGTGCAGGCAAGTGAGCTCTCAAGGGAACAGCCAGCATTATATGTGTGCTGCAGAGGCAGATACTGTCCCATCTGTCCAAAGTGATAGGTCCAAGTCGTTTGCATCTTCTAAATCTGACCAATCCATGGTATAGCAGCACTAATACACGCCCACAGCATCCTTCAAATCTTCAACTTCATGACACCCATGATTTTGCAACATTGTTGTGGCTGGCCAACTGAATTCACTGCATCAGACTCGTTAGAGCTTCGAAAACGCGTCCGTTGCCATGCCAGGCCCCAGCCAATGTGTGCGCACCGATCGGTCCATTGCAGTTCAACGCGTACCCGGGATACAACGCATACACGCTCACATTGAATGCAATGGGCCGGCCGGGCACACCGATCGGTCCATTGCAGTTCAACACGTACCCGGGATACAACGCGTACCCGCTCACATTGAATGCAATGGGCCGGCCGGGCACACCGATCGGTCCATTGCAGTTCAACGCGTACCCGGGTTACAACGCGTACCCGCTCACATTGAATGCAATGGGCCGGCCGGGCACACCGATCGGTCCATTGCAGTTCAAAGCGTACCCGCGATACAATGCGTACCCGCTCACATTGAATGCAATGGCCAATGCAATGGGCCGGCCGGGCACACCGATCGGTCCATTGCTCTACAACGCGTACCCGGGATACAACGCGTACCCGCTCACATTGAATGCAATGGCCAATGTGTGCGCACCGATCGGTCCATTGCTGTACAACGCGTACCCGCTCACATCGTATGCAATGGCCAATGTGTGCGCACCGATCGGTCCATTGCTGTACAACGCGTCCCTGTACAAGTCACTGGCATATGTCACCATGCCTGTCACAGGTGAACATATGCCAGCCACATATACTTCCCAGGGAGTGAGGGGCACACCTACAACACCACAGCCTGTCCACACTGTATCCTAAGGCATGTAAGGCTGCATTACATGTTCTGTGTATGGGGGTTCTGTGTATGGGGGTCAACATGTTGTTTTTTGGGTGGCACTTGGGGGCAGCCACTCCCAGGCTGTGCACGTGTTCATGGGGACAGAATCCTTGGTGTGTTGTGCACATGAACACTGTGGTGTGCAACTGTTCATTTCAGGGCATGTGGCATGGTCACATTTCACGGTTGTGTATGTGTATGTCATGTCACATACCCCCTGAGTCCCATGTGGGATGGTATGTACGTCCCAGGGTGACCCATTGCCACAATTGTGATGGCCCTTCACAGTCTGTGTGCATGTCGTGTTTACAATGTCTCTGATTCCATGTGCACAATGGGAGACAGTCTCCACATCCACATTGTTTGTGCATGGGCTTTGATGTTGTGCGTGTGTGTGTCACAGACGTCCATGTCTGTCCTGCCGAGGCAACAGGGACCACTACCTGTGGGGGTCATGGTTGTTTAGCTGTGGTGTATTCATGATGCACCATGTCATGACAGTGTCCATGTGTCAATACAGGGTCCCTGGGAATCTACCTGTCGATGAGCTGTGATGCCTGGGGCACATCTGTCCTCACATGTCACTGTGGTGTGTGTTTGGGCAGTGACAGCAGTACATGGGTACTGTGACACAGCCTAATGATATCCCATAGCACAACCTGGGACTTGTTGAGGACACATGTTGAACTGTGATGTTAGATGTTAGCCATGTAGGTGCCATACATGTCCTTATGGAACGGCACACGCATCATGTACTTGTGTCTTGTAATGATGTATCATGTGATATTGAGTCTGGTCTATGCCACATATGTGGGGTGACTGACAATCTTTCTTTCTTCACCTATGCACTGCAGGGCACCAGCTGTCCATCGGCCATTCCCTGACCTTGCAATGGTGGTTGAACGGGACTGCATCCGACGGTACCGCTTCACTAGGCCACTGATTGAGGAATTGACGGTGCGGTTGGCCCCACATTTGCAACCTGGCCGGACATACCCTACAGCGCTGACCCCCAAGGTGAAGATGATGGCAGCCCTACACTTCTTTGCCACTGGTACCTTTCAACACACTGTGGCATCTGCTGGTGGGATGTCACAGACCATGTTCAGCCGTGTGCTCCGTGACGTTTTGGAGGCTATGTTGAGGTACCTGAACCAGTACATCTATTTCCCTAGACTTCAACAACTCACTGACGTGAAGAGTGACTTCTATGCCCTGGGGAGGATGCCGCATGTCATTGGCTCCATTGATGGTACACATGTGGCTTTGGTACCACCACAGGCCCAAGAGCAGGCATACAGGAACCGCAAACACTAACATTCGGTCAATGCACTGGTGGTATGTCTTGCAGATATGAGCATCACACACGTCTGTGCCCGTTTCCCCGGTTCTGCACACGATGCCTACGTGATGAGGAGTAGTCGCATCCCGAGGATGATGTCACAGATGCAGACCCAGCGTGCCTGGCTTGTCGGTGTGTACTGACTTTGTACCATGGAGTGTGTTCTGCTATGTTGTATTCCGCCCTCTTTTCCAACTCAGCTAATGTGCAATTGTCTGTCTGTAGGTGACTCCGGATACCCCAACATGCCATGGTTGCTGACACCCCTCAGGAACCCTGTGACACCAGCCCAGATGCGCTACAATGAGGCACATGGTCGGACCAGGAGAGTGATCGAGCGGACATTTGGTCTCCTGAAGAGCCGCTTCCGCTGCCTGGACAAGACAGGAGGGGCCCTCCCATATGCCCCAGCAAAGGTGTGCAAGATTGTCATCGTCTGCTGCATGCTACACAACCTGGCAGTGCGGAAGGAGTTGCCTCTCATCCTGGATGACGATGACCAACATCCGCCACCTGTGGAGGATCCTGGGCTGGACCACGATGCCAGTGGTGATGATGATGATGAGGGTGATGTCCGCACACAGCTCATCACCAACTTCTTAAGCTGAATGTGAGTATCCAGGGATGTTATGTCAATGATGTGAGTTTGCATGATATGTGTTGGTGGTGCTCTGGTGCTGTTTGAGTGTGTCCATGTGCTACTTGACTGGATGCGTGCAGCAATGTGTCCTTACAGGTAGTCTGTACTCCACAACAGTGTTGACATGCTAACTTGGTCCTGGGTGGGTATCTTGTGACATATATTGGGCATGAGTATTGCAGTTCTGTCCTGTTCTTCAGTGCTTTTGACTGTGTGTCATTTCTGTCCTTCACAGGGTACTTTCAGAGTTGTTTGGTCAACTGTGATCCCCCGACACCGTGAATCAACTTCCAGGGTGGTAGCTGTCGTTTCCCTACAGGTGATGTGCGCCACACCCATGGACTTCCTTTCTTCTACACTTGTTGACTGTGTGCCCACTGCCAGGTGGGATTACCTTGCATCTGTAGTGGTTACAACATGCTGCAAATGTGTAATAAACCTGTGCTTCACTTTGTGATGTGCGTTGTCTGTGGTCACACATCTGACTGACATTTGCTTCCTGCACCAGTGGGCTAGTTAACACAGACTGTGAATAGGTGTTGTGTCTGTGCATTGCACCGTATTTCCTGGCAACATCAGTGTAGGCGATGAGTCAGATGGCCCTGGTGTGTATGTGTTGTGTAGCCCTGGTGGTGTGTCTCCCTCATATGTGTCACGTCGCCATGACTCACATGCCAGTGTTGTACTTGCTGTAGCAGTTAGCATGCACAGTGTCATTTCACAGATCATCATCTCCACTTCAGAAACAACGTTGTAATCACAACTGAGGCAAGTATGGTGTATTAGTGAGTTTATTGACATACATGTGTGAGTATAGTGCACAGGATGGTGGGTGCTGTACATTGTGATTGTAATCCAAAGTTCCTAGATGATTTGGAAGTCCTGATAGCAGAAATGTCCTGAGTAAAGTCCACAGTCATCTGATACATTGGTCCAACTTGAGCTCCCCATGTCATGTGGGAGAGTTGTGTTGCATTCGACAGGGTGAAGAGTTTGCGCACAATTGTGATTTTCCGGAACAGGTGTTGGCTTCCTGGGGGTTGTGCATGGCCATCAGCCTCTCAGTTGTCCTTCCTCGGACGACCCCTCTTCTTTGGGGGGGGGATCCTCAAGTGAAGGCTGCTGCGGTGCAGGGGACTCTCCGCCAGAGTCATCCTCCCTCCCTGTGGCAGTTGCAGTTGTTGCAGCACCAGATGTTGTGGGCACACAGGGAGGTGTTGACATGTTGGTGCACATCTGGCGGAGGCATTGTAATATGTCCCTATGCACCGCAGTCTGTTATTGCAATATGTCCCACTTGGACTCCATGCGGGACATGTGTAAGTCCAAGCGGGCATGATGGGCAGCCTGCTGCTGTTGAATGTCCCTGAGGATTCCCACTACCTGGCTGAACTCTCCGGTGCTAGTCTGGTACGCATCAGCTATGCGTACCAGTTGTGGGTCATCATGCAGTCCAGACCCCTCTGCAAGCAGCGACCTATGTCTACCACCCCTCCCACCACCCCTGGCGGCACGTGAAGGACCTGCGTTGGTACGCACAGGTGACCCTGGGCCCCCTTGGGGGTTGTTGCTGGTGTTGGTGTCCGTAGCTCACAATGGTGACACAAGACCTTGTGAATCCTGGGCAAGTTATACTTGGTGAGATGTACCAAGTGACCAATGCTAGCAATGTCAGAACAGACCATACTCTGGCAGTTGTTAACTTCTCCTGGGGAGGGGTAACTGGCCTTAAGAAGGTTGTGGTGAGTGCAAACCTACCAGTCGAATGCTTGCTTGGCAATGACTTAGAGACTTCTGCTTGGGCAGAAGTGGAGCTCAGGACCCATGCAGAAATGCTGGGGATCCCTGCAGATGTGTTTGCTGTGACCAGGTCACAAGCCAAAATGTCTAGCACTGAACAGGCCTTGGATTCTGGAAGAATGGACCAAGTGCCTTCCAAGAGGAGTAGTAGTAGGGTTAAGGCAGTGCCTTCCCCTTGGCTCAGGAGGAAGATCAGTCCCTTGAGGGGGATGATCTCAGCCCTGAAGAAGGAACTGTCCCAGAGGAACTTGAACCTGACCAGGTTGAGTTCTTGGGGACAGGGGGACCTTCTAGGGCAGATCTGAGCCAGGAGCAGCAGAGCTGCCCCTCCCTTGAACCTCTCAGACAGCAAGCTGCTGCTGAGGCTGCTGGGAAAGCTAGTGGTCCCCATACAGTGTATTGGGATGATGGACTCCTGTACTCAGAGAGTAGAGACCCCAAGCCTGGTGCTACCAGGAGGTTGGTTATACCTCTGAAGTTCAGGGGCTTCCTATTGACCCTAGCCCATGATATTCCCTTAGCAGGTCACCTGGGCCAGAACAAGACTTGGGACAGAATTGCCCCTCACTTTCACTGGCCCCACATGACTGAAGACACCAAGGAGTTTTGTCGCTCCTGTGTAACCTGCCAGGCCAGTGGCAAGGCAGGTGGCACTACAAAGGCCCCCTGATACCACTACCTGTGGTGGGGGTGCCCTTTGAAAGGGTAGGGATTGACATTGTTGGTCCCATGGATCCCCAAACAGCCTCTGGGCACAGGTTTATCCTGGTGGTAGTGGATCATGCCACCAGGTACCCAGAAGCTATTCCCCTCAGGACCACTACAGCACCTGTGGTGGCAAGGGCCCTCCTGGAAATCTTCTCAAGAGTGGGCTTTCCTAAGGAGGTAGTATCAGACAGGGGTGCTAACTTCATGTCTGGGTACTTAAAAGCAATGTGGAAGGAGTGTGGAGTGACTTATAAGTTCACCACACCCTATCACCCACAATGCAATGGTTTAGTTGAGAGATTCAACAAAACCTTGAAGGGCATGATTAAAGGGCTCCCAGAAAAGCTTAGGCGTAGATGGGACATACTCTTGCCCTGCCTTTTATTCGCATATAGGGAGGTACCTCAGAAGGGGGTTGGTTACAGCCCTTTTGAACTTCTGTTTGGCCACCCTGTGAGGGGTCCACTGTGCTTGGTGAAGGAAGGATGGGAGTTACCTCTCAAGCCCCCAAAGCAAGATATAGTGGACTATGTACTTGGTCTCCGCTCCAGGATGGCTGAGTACATGAAAAAGGCAACCAAAAACCTTGAGGCTAGCCAGGAACTTCAAAAGGCCTGGCATGACCAAAGAGCTGTTCTGACTGTTTACCAGCCAGGACAGAAGGTGTGGGTGTTGGAGCCAGTGGCCCCAGCAGCTCTCCAAGACAAATGGAGTGGACCCCACACTATTGTTGAGCAGAAGGGTGAGGTTACCTACTTAGTAGACCTAGGAACACCCAGGAGTCCCCACAGGGTTCTCCATGTCAACAGGTTAAAACCATATGTGGACAGGGCAGACATGGGCTTGCTCATGGCTACTGATGAAGGGCAGGAGGAAGAGAGTGACCCACTCCTGACCTGCTCTCACAGAACCCTGACGATGGGTCAGTAGATGGTGTAGCCTTGGCAGGCAGCCTCACTACCCAGCAACAAACTGATTGTAGGCAAGTTCTCAATCAGTTTAGACATATGTTTTCACTGACACCCAGTCAGACCACCTGGTGCACTCATGAAGTGGACACTGGGGACAGTCTGCCTATTAAAAATAAGATTTATAGGCAACCTGACCATGTCAGGGACTGTATCAGGACTGAAGTCCAGAAAATGTTGGAATTGGGAGTTATTGAACCCTCAGATAGCCCTTGGGCTAGTCCAGTGGTCCTTGTACCAAAACCTCACACCAGTGGTGGAAAAAGAGAGATGAGGTTTTGTGTGGACTACAGGGGTCTCAATGCAGTCACTAGGACTGATGCCCATCCAATACCAAGGGCAGATGAGCTCATAGATACTTTGGCCTCTGCCAAATATCTCAGCACATTTGACTTGACAGCTGGCTACTGGCAGATCAGACTAGCTGATACTGCAAAGCCCAAAACAGCATTCTCAACCCCTAGTGGGCATTATCAATTTGTGGTAATGCCCTTTGGTCTGAAGATTGCACCTGCCACTTTCCAGAGGTTGGTGAATACAGTTCTCACAGGTCTGGAAGCCTATAGTGCAGCATATCTAGATGATATTGCTGTCTTTAGCTCCACCTGGGAGGATCACCTGGTCCACCTCAGGAATGTTTTACAGGCCCTGCAAAAGGCAGGCCTGACTATCAAGGCCACTAAGTGCCAGATAGGGCAGAGTCAGGTTGTGTACCTGGGCCACCTTGTGGGTGGAGGCCAGGTTCAACCTTTGCAGAGCAAGATCCAGACTATCATGGACTGGACTGCTCCCACTACCCAGACTCAGGTGAGAGCCTTCTTAGGCCTGACTGGGTACTATAGGAGATTTGTCAAGGGGTATGGATCAATAGTGACACCCCTGAATGACTTAACTTCTAAGAAAATGCCCAAAAGGTTCAGTGGACAGTTAGCTGTCAAAAGGCATTTGATGACCTGAAGCAGGCCATGTGCACTGCTCCCATTCTACAGAGTCCTGATTACTCCAATAAGTTCATTGTTCAAACTGATGCATCTGAATTGGGGGTAGGGGCTGTACTGTCACAATTGAATGAAGAAGGTCAGGATCAGCCAGTAGCTTTCATTAGCAGAAGGCTGACCCCTAGAGAGAAACGTTGGTCAGCCATAGAGAGGGAGGCCTTTGCTGTGGTCTGGGCTCTGAAGAAGTTGAGGCCATACTTGTTTGGTACACACTTCCTGGTTCAGACAGACCATAAGCCCCTCTTATGGCTAAAACAAATGAAGGGTGAAAACCCCAAACTGCTTAGGTGGTCCATTTCCCTACAGGGGATGGACTTTACAGTGGAACATAGACCTGGGAGTAACCATGCCAATGCAGATGGACTCTCTAGGTACTTCCACTTAGAACATGAAGACTTAACTGGGCAAGGTTAGTTTAATGTCCCTACGTTTGGGGGGTTGTGTAGGAGAGTAGGATCTGCTTCACATGGGTACCCCCACTTTTTGCTGATGCTTCACTGTTTTTCGACATTAGTCTGGCTGGGGCCCTGCTAATCAGAACCCCAGCCTAGCTGCTTCCTCTCTAAAATGGTTTCCATGTGCCTTAGGCACATCACTGATTGGAATCTGGAGTGCCCTTATAAGTCCCTAGTATATGGTATATTATGTACCAAGGGCATAGGTACCTCAGAGGCCTGCCAGGGGCTGCAGCATGTATTATGCCACCCCTGGAAGGCCATCCAAACTGACACCACAGGTCTGCTACTGCAGCCTGGGTAAGGTGGTGCATGCACTCCTTACTGTGATATAGGTTACCTATATCACTAAATACATACACACATATAAACCTATAAGTCACTCCTAAGGCAGGCCTTATCAATCCTAAAGGCAGAGTGCATGGTTCCTATGTGAGAGGGTGCCCCTGCATGAGCAGGGCCCCTCTGCAGCGTTCGGAGACCTTCTCTGATGCTGTTTGTAGTGCAGCCTGACCATATACTCTTAAGCGCATTATAACCTCGCGGTAAAATGCTAACTTTGGAATGGCTGCACCTAAACATGTCGTGTTTGGTGTCAAACATCTTGGAATACTACCCCCCGCCAATCCTGGCGGCGGGGGTAGCATTCCACCCTTCTAGAGGGAAAGACATGTTAACTCTGGCTAGCCCGGTAACTTCTTTCCAAAGCCCTGGCATCACAAAATGGATGCTGCTGCCACAGACACGAGTCTGGCCTCCTGCTGCTGGACGAAACTCCGGCAGGGGAGTCCTGGACAATAGGTTTCCTGTCCCAGGGAGGTGTGACCACCTCCCCAGACAGGATAATGTGTATTGGGGCTGGGCGGGAGCACTTTCGGGTGCTTTGAAGTCCTGCACTGGGGGCACATTTGGTGTCCCTGTGCATACCCCAGTTCAAACCGGATCAGGGGCTTGCAGCCCCTGCTTTGGCGTGAACTGGACAAAGGGAAAGAGGTGTAGCCACCCCTCTGCCCTGACCCACCCATAGGTGGGGCCACAGAGTAGTCCAACCCCTATCCTTAGTATAAGTATAGGAACCCAGTCCTTAGGACTTTAGATTATCCCTGGACGAAACTCTGAAACTGAATCCTGGACCTTCGACGCTCTACTCACGATTAGAGGACAGAAGAATCTCCCTTGGGGTCAAGGAGTGACTCCCCTGCTTGGCAGGCACCAAAGAAGCATCTGTCCGGTTCGCATTTCTGAAGCTCCCGTCGGACGCCGAAGTCATCGCATCACCAGAGGTGGATTCTCAGACTTCCCCGAGGCTACCCTGAGTCCCCAGCAAAGCTGAGGCCCGTGGCTATCGTGGGTGACTTGAGACCGTGACCCCTGGACACCGAGCACATTTGCAAGTGCATCCTCTTCTGGGTCTCCCAAGAAGTCGTGCTTTGGGCTCCGAGTAGCCCTAGCCTCCAGCACCAACTGCACTGAAGATCACTGGCCCCCACTGCACGAGTGTCCTGTGAGCCAGATCCACGTGCGGCATCATGAGGCTCCTTTGTGGTCGCTAGCCCGTTGGCTAGTAGCCCTTAACGAAGGCCAATCTTTTTTTAACTTGGCATCCTGGTTGCTCCAGGACTGCCCTCACTTACCCTCGCTGGGTGAGTTCCCCAGACCTTGCTGGTCTGCAGCATCGACGATCTTCCTCTGCATTGAGACTTGCCGTTGCCAAGGCTTGTTGGGTCCAATCCGGTCGCCAACACATCAGCACTCGACAGACATCGTGTACCAGCCCGAATCCTGCTCCTGGTTGCTGACAACGCCTCCTGGACCTCGTGGCTGAAGAGTCAAGACGACCGTCAACGCACCTGAAGCACTCGACATCGGTGGGCATCTGTCCATCGCCTTCCTGGTCACTGGCTAGTGACTAACCCTGGGCGAAGTGCTACGCTACGCTCGCGTAGTTTGCGAAGTTTGCGCTACTTCGCACAACGCGAATTGCACGTAGCACAGTGCAAACACGCGTAGCGTAGTGCCGCGGTCATTTTTTGCTTGCTCGCGGTCCTCAACGTCAAGTTGGCGACCGTGAGCAAGCAAAATGACATCCCGGCGAGACTTTTTCCTCGTTCGCGATCAGCAACATCAAGTTGCCGATCGCGAGCGTGGAAAATAAACCTCCCGGCGAGATTCTCAACGCGGGGAGGTCAGGTTTCTCATTGCGAGTGGTCGCGTATGCTCGCGACCGCTCGCGATGAGAAACTACCAGTCCGCGTTGAGAAAGCTGCCGCTCGAGTAAAAATCTACTCGAGCGGCAGTAAAAGACAGCTCGCACTGTGCAAGTTGCCGTTTTCAATGATTGCACAGTGCGGACAAGCATCCTGCACTGTGCAATCATTGCGAACAGTGCGCTACGCAGTTCGCGTAGTGCTACGCGAAGCTTGCGTAGTGCGAACTGCACTTTGCGTAGCTTCGCGAAGCATTACTTCGCGAACTACGCCCAGCCTTACTAGTGACCCAGACTCTGTCCCCTCTGCTTTCAGGTTCTTCAGAACTCCGATCCACTCTTGGATCCACCCGGACACTTTTCACTTGGTCGCCAGCAGCACTTTGCAGCAGATCGTCATTCAAATCGACGACGAAACCCGACCCCGAAAGGCACCTATGCACCCGGCTTCCCTGGGTGAGGTAACACGAGTACTCCAGTGCTCCCATGGGTAGAGACTCTTCAAAGTCCTAGATCTCAAAGGGTTTGGTCCAAGTCCTCTTTTAAGTGTTCCTTTTCTCTAATTTCCCGATCACGACTTTCTCCATAGAAGTCAACGGCGTATCGCCGTTGTGTATTTACATTGCACGCGTCTCCCGTGGGTCCCCTGTGTCACTACCTTGGGTGGTTCCTTGTGGTCCAAGCACTTCTAGAGGCTCTAGGCCTAGTGTCTAGTTCAGTCGTGGTTGTTAAACCACTTTATTGGTATATGGTTTGGTACGCCCCTAGGGCCCAAACGTGTATTTGTGCTATTACTGTGTTTAAATAACTTCTAACTTATGTACTTTGAACTCTAGCCTCATAAAGAGACTAGAGGGGTGTGTTTAGCAATAAATACATATATTTTGAATATATACCTGGTATGGTGCTCTTTCATTTGATCACTCAAGAGATTATAGACTGGTAAAACAAGCTGCTTTACATTCCTTCAAGACTTAGCCTGAAGGCTGCTTTCCATAGCTACCACTAGGATAGCTTTCAATAAGGTTGTCTTTAACCTATCTCCAATAAGGGGTTGTTTGGACTGGTGCAAGGTGCCCACTATAATTAGTGGACAGCATATACCAGGCCAACTTCTCACATTGGTGTTCAGCGTGTGGGATTCCAGCTTGCTATTGTTTTACCAGATAATCTCAATTGAATTGATCAACTGAAAACCACTAAAGGTACCTAAGGTACATATAATTTAAGCTTAGAATACAGTAAGTTCTACTGAACTTAGAGTTGTGTGTTAAGGGATAGCACAACCCTTTCTACAACTCAAGAGAGTTTAGTAGGCCACACTAGAGTAGGTAGTGCATACACACACCACACTAGTAATGTCTTTAAGGGTAGGATCCAGAGAATCCTTGCAGGAAGCCACTGAGCTTCCACCCTCCAAGTATGATACACTCCCATTCTTGGAATTGAGAGCTTTATGCAACTTGAGAAAAATAAGGACAGGCCAAAGCCCCACCACCCAACACCTCAAGGAGTTGTTGGTGGCTTATGACCTTAGTAAGCCCTTGGGGACTGAAGGGGTAGGAGCTGAGGGTGAGGCAGAAGATGAGGAAGGGACCAGGGGTACAAGTACCCCCAGCCCCCCCTCTGAAACTGGCCAGGAGGGCGATAATGGCCCTGACCTGGATAATCCAACCCCTCCTGAGGAAGATGAAGAGGATGATCAAGGTGATGCCCCCTTTGTCCCCCCAGGAAGGATTGTGAGTGTGCCCAGAAGGTCTAGGTCTTCTTCTCAGGAGTCTAACCACTCTGGCACCTCCATAGGGAGCTCTGTCTCATCTCATAGGAGGGAATCCTCTCATGAGAGAAGAAAGAGGCTGGTTCAATATGAGGAAGCTCAGCTTGCAATCAAAAAGAAGCAACTGGCCATAGACAGGGAGTCCCTAGATCTCTTTAGAGAGAGAAGAAAGTTGGGACTAGAGTCCCATGGTGGCAGCCATGTGCCTAGAGATAGGGAAAGGTCCTATGACCATAGGAACCTGAGCAAGATTGTCCCTCCCTATCAGAATGGGGATGACATCCACAAGTGGATAACTGCTCTAGAGAGGGCCTGTAAGGTACAGAAGGTCCCTCAGGAGCAGTGGGCAGCAATCGTGTGGCTCTCCTTTGCAGACAAAGGTAGAGATAAGCTCCTCACTGTTAGAGAGGAGGATGCTGATAATTACAAGGTCTTGAAGAGTGCTCTTATTGATGGGTTTGGCCTAACCACTGAACAGTACAGGTTGAAGTTCAGAGATACCCCAAAAGCACAGACTCAAGACTGGGTAGACTATGTGGATTGTTCTGCCAAGGCTCTGGAAGGCTGGTTGATGGGCAGTAAGGTGTGTGACTTCTCAGGATTGTACAATCTGATAATGAGGGAGCAGATTCTTAATAACTGTCAAAATCAGCTGTTGCATCAATACCTGGTAGACTCTGATCTGACCTCTCCCCAAGAATTGGGAAAGAAGGCAGACAAATGGGTCAGAACCAGGGTGAAGCAGAAGGTACAGAACCAAGGTGGGGAAACCAAGAAGCAAGATGCTAAGAACTCTGAAAAGGGTGGGGAGAAGGGTAAAGATCAAAAGTCTTCATCAGGCCCCCAAAAATCTTCTTCTGGTGGGGATTCACAGTCTACCAAAGGGAAAGGCCAAAGAAAACCATGGTGCAAGGTCTGTAAGCAAAAGACCCACTGGACCAGTGATTGCACCAAGTCCAAAGACTCCAGTCCAGCACCCACCAATGCCCCTAAGGCACCTGTTCCCCCTAGTACAGTTGGTGGGAGTGCTCCAGCCAAGGGTTTAGTAGGGTTCACCCTGGGTACTGAGTTGGGCTCTGACCTAGTCAGAGAACTGACTCAGGCTGTGTTAGTCTGTGATGGAGGCATGGATGTGACCTCCTCTGTGAGTCCCAGTAATCTGGGAAAGTACAGACAACAGCCTTTAATCAATGGACGTGAGGCTTTGGCATTTAGGGACACAGGGGCAAGTGTCACAATGGTGACACAAGACCTTGTGAATCCTGGGCAAGTTATACTTGGTGAGATGTACCAAGTGACCAATGCTAGCAATGTCAGAACAGACCATACTCTGGCAGTTGTTAACTTCTCCTGGGGAGGGGTAACTGGCCTTAAGAAGGTTGTGGTGAGTGCAAACCTACCAGTCGAATGCTTGCTTGGCAATGACTTAGAGACTTCTGCTTGGGCAGAAGTAGAGCTCAGGACCCATGCAGAAATGCTGGGGATCCCTGCAGATGTGTTTGCTGTGACCAGGTCACAAGCCAAAATGTCTAGCACTGAACAGGCCTTGGATTCTGGAAGAATGGACCAAGTGCCTTCCAAGAGGAGGAGTAGTAGGGTTAAGGCAGTGCCTTCCCCTTGGCTCAGGAGGAAGATCAGTCCCTTGAGGGGGATGATCTCAGCCCTGAAGAAGGAACTGTCCCAGAGGAACTTGAACCTGACCAGGTTGAGTTCTTGGGGACAGGGGGACCTTCTAGGGCAGATCTGAGCCAGGAGCAGCAGAGCTGCCCCTCCCTTGAACCTCTCAGACAGCAAGCTGCTGCTGAGGCTGCTGGGAAAGCTAGTGGTCCCCATACAGTGTATTGGGATGATGGACTCCTGTACTCAGAGAGTAGAGACCCCAAGCCTGGTGCTACCAGGAGGTTGGTTATACCTCTGAAGTTCAGGGGCTTCCTATTGACCCTAGCCCATGATATTCCCTTAGCAGGTCACCTGGGCCAGAACAAGACTTGGGACAGAATTGTCCCTCACTTTCACTGGCCCCACATGACTGAAGACACCAAGGAGTTTTGTCGCTCCTGTGTAACCTGCCAGGCCAGTGGCAAGGCAGGTGGCACTACAAAGGCCCCCTGATACCACTACCTGTGGTGGGGGTGCCCTTTGAAAGGGTAGGGATTGACATTGTTCGTCCCATGGATCCCCAAACAGCCTCTGGGCACAGGTTTATCCTGGTGGTAGTGGATCATGCCACCAGGTACCCAGAAGCTATTCCCCTCAGGACCACTACAGCACCTGTGGTGGCAAGGGCCCTCCTGGGAATCTTCTCAAGAGTGGGCTTTCCTAAGGAGGTAGTATCAGACAGGGGTGCTAACTTCATGTCTGGGTACTTAAAAGCAATGTGGAAGGAGTGTGGAGTGACTTATAAGTTCACCACACCCTATCACCCACAATGCAATGGTTTAGTTGAGAGATTCAACAAAACCTTGAAGGGCATGATTAAAGGGCTCCCAGAAAAGCTTAGGCGAAGATGGGACATACTCTTGCCCTGCCTTTTATTCGCATATAGGGAGGTGCCTCAGAAGGGGCTGGTTACAGCCCTTTTGAACTTCTGTTTGGCCACCCTGTGAGGGGTCCACTGTGCTTGGTGAAGGAAGGATGGGAGTTACCTCTCAAGCCCCCAAAGCAAGATATAGTGGACTATGTACTTGGTCTCCGCTCCAGGATGGCTGAGTACATGAAAAAGGCAACCAAAAACCTTGAGGCTAGCCAGGAACTTCAAAAGGCCTGGCATGACCAAAGAGCTGTTCTGACTGTTTACCAGCCAGGACAGAAGGTGTGGGTGTTGGAGCCAGTGGCCCCAGCAGCTCTCCAAGACAAATGGAGTGGACCCCACACTATTGTTGAGCAGAAGGGTGAGGTTACCTACTTAGTAGACCTAGGAACACCCAGGAGTCCCCACAGGGTTCTCCATGTCAACAGGTTAAAACCATATGTGGACAGGGCAGACATGCGCTTGCTCATGGCTACTGATGAAGGGCAGGAGGAAGAGAGTGACCCACTCCCTGACCTGCTCTCACAGAACCCTGACGATGGGTCAGTAGATGGTGTAGCCTTGGCAGGCAGCCTCACTACCCAGCAACAAACTGATTGTAGGCAAGTTCTCAATCAGTTTAGACATATGTTTTCACTGACACCCAGTCAGACCACCTGGTGCACTCATGAAGTGGACACTGGGGACAGTCTGCCTATTAAAAATAAGATTTATAGGCAACCTGACCATGTCAGGGACTGTATCAGGACTGAAGTCCAGAAAATGTTGGAATTGGGAGTTATTGAACCCTCAGATAGCCCTTGGGCTAGTCCAGTGGTCCTTGTACCAAAACCTCACACCAGTGGTGGAAAAAGAGAGATGAGGTTTTGTGTGGACTACAGGGGTCTCTCTCAATGCAGTCACTAGGACTGATGCCCATCCAATACCAAGGGCAGATGAGCTCATAGATACTTTGGCCTCTGCCAAATATCTCAGCACATTTGACTTGACAGCTGGCTACTGGCAGATCAGACTAGCTGATACTGCAAAGCCCAAAACAGCATTCTCAACCCCTAGTGGGCATTATCAATTTGTGGTAATGCCCTTTGGTCTGAAGAATGCACCTGCCACTTTCCAGAGGTTGGTGAATACAGTTCTTACAGGTCTGGAAGCCTATAGTGCAGCATATCTAGATGATATTGCTGTCTTTAGCTCCACCTGGGAGGTTCACCTGGTCCACCTCAGGAATGTTTTACAGGCCCTGCAAAAGGCAGGCCTGACTATCAAGGCCACTAAGTGCCAGATAGGGCAGAGTCAGGTTGTGTACCTGGGCCACCTTGTGGGTGGAGGCCAGGTTCAACCTTTGCAGAGCAAGATCCAGACTATCATGGACTGGACTGCTCCCACTACCCAGACTCAGGTGAGAGCCTTCTTAGGCCTGACTGGGTACTATAGGAGATTTGTCAAGGGGTATGGATCAATAGTGACACCCCTGAATGACTTAACTTCTAAGAAAATGCCCAAAAAGGTTCAGTGGACAGTTAGCTGTCAAAAGGCATTTGATGACCTGAAGCAGGCCATGTGCACTGCTCCCATTCTACAGAGTCCTGATTACTCCAAGAAGTTCATTGTTCAAACTGATGCATCTGAATTGGGGGTAGGGGCTGTACTGTCACAATTGAATGAAGAAGGTCAGGATCAGCCAGTAGCTTTCATTAGCAGAAGGCTGACCCCTAGAGAGAAACGTTGGTCAGCCATAGAGAGGGAGGCCTTTGCTGTGGTCTGGGCTCTGAAGAAGTTGAGGCCATACTTGTTTGGTACACACTTCCTGGTTCAGATAGACAATAAGCCCCTCTTATGGCTAAAACAAATGAAGGGTGAAAACCCCAAACTGCTTAGGTGGTCCATTTCCCTACAGGGGATGGACTTTACAGTGGAGTAACCATGCCAATGCAGATGGACTCTCTAGGTACTTCCACTTAGAACATGAAGACTTAACTGGGCAAGGTTAGTTTAATGTCCCTACGTTTGGGGGGGGGTTGTGTAGGAGAGTAGGATCTGCTTCACATGGGTACCCCCACTTTTTGCTGATGCTTCACTGTTTTTCGACATTAGTCTGGCTGGGGCCCTGCTAATCAGAACCCCAGCCTAGCTGCTTCCTCTCTAAAATGGTTTCCATGTGCCTTAGGCACATCACTGATTGGAATCTGGAGTGCCCTTATAAGTCCCTAGTATATGGTATACTATGTTCCAAGGGCATAGGTACCTCAGAGGCCTGCCAGGGGCTGCAGCATGTATTATTCCACCCCTGGAAGGCCATCCAAACTGACACCACAGGTCTGCTACTGCAGCCTGGGTAAGGTGGTGCATGCACCCCTTACTGTGATATAGGTTACCTATATCACTAAATACATACACACATATAAACCTATAAGTCACTCCTAAGGCAGGCCTTATCAATCCCAAAGGGAGAGTGCATGGTTCCTATGTGAGAGGGTGCCCCTGCATGAGCAGGGCCCCTCTGCAGCGTTCGGAGACCTTCTCTGATGCTGTTTGTAGTGCAGCCTGACCATATACTCTTAAGCGCATTATAACCTCGCGGTAAAATGCTAACTTTGGAATGGCTGCACCTAAACATGTCGTGTTTGGTGTCAAACATCTTGGAATACTACCCCCCGCCAATCCTGGCAGCGGGGGTAGCATTCCACCCTTCTAGAGGGAAAGACATGTTAACTCTGGCTAGCCCGGTAACTTCTTTCCAAAGCCCTGGCATCACAAAATGGATGCTGCTGCCACAGACACGAGTCTGGCCTCCTGCTGCTGGACGAAACTCCGGCAGGGGAGGCCTGGACAATAGGTTTCCTGTCCCAGGGAGGTGTGACCACCTCCCCAGACAGGATAATGTGTATTGGGGCTGGGCGGGAGCACTTTCGGGTGCTTTGAAGTCCTGCACTGGGGGCACATTTGGTGTCCCTAGTGCATACCCCAGTTCAAACCGGATCAGGGGCTTGCAGCCCCTGCTTTGGCGTGAACTGGACAAAGGGAAAGAGGTGTAGCCACCCCTCTGCCCTGACCCACCCATAGGTGGGGCCACAGAGTAGTCCAACCCCTATCCTTAGTATAAGTATAGGAACCCAGTCCTTAGGACTTTAGATTATCCCTGGACGAAACTCTGAAACTGAATCCTGGACCTTCGACGCTCTACTCACGATTAGAGGACAGAAGAATCTCCCTTGGGGTCAAGGAGTGACTCCCCTGCTTGGCAGGCACCAAAGAAGCATCTGTCCGGTTCGCATTTCTGAAGCTCCCGTCGGACGCCGAAGTCATCGCATCACCAGAGGTGGATTCTCAGACTTCCCCGAGGCTACCCTGAGTCCCCAGCAAAGCTGAGGCCCATGGCTATCGTGGGTGACTTGAGACCATGACCCCTGGACACCGAGCACATTTGCAAGTGCATCCTCTTCTGGGTCGCCCAAGAAGTTGTGCTTTGGGCTCCTAGTAGCCCTAGCCTCCAGCACCAACTGATCACTGGCCCCCACTCCACGAGTGTCCTGTGAGCTAGATCCACGTGCGGCGTCACGAGGCTCCTTCGCGGTTGCTAGCCCGTTGGCTAGTAGCCCTTAACGAAGGCCAATCTTTTTCTAACTTGGTATCCTGGTTGCTCCAGGCCTGCCCTCACTTACCTTTGCTGGGTGAGTTCCCCAGATCTTGCTGGTCTGCACCATCGACGATCTTCCTCTGCATCAAGACTTGCCGTTGCCAAGGCTTGTTGGGTCCAATCCGGTCGCCGATACCTCAGCACTCGACAGACATCGTGTACCAGCCCGAATCCTGCTCCTGGTTGCCGACAACGCCTCCTGGACCTTGTGGCTGAAGAGTCAAGACAACCATCAATGCACCTGAAGCACTCGACATCGGTGGGCATCTGTCCATCGCCTTCCTGGTCACTGGCTAGTGACCCAGACTCTGTCCCCTCTGCTTTCAGGTTCTTCAGAACTCCGATCCACTCTTGGATACACCCGGACACTTTTCACTTGGTCGCCAGCAGCACTTTGCAGCAGATCGCCATTCAAATCGACGACGAAACCCGACCCCGAAAGGCACCTATGCACCCGGCTTCCCTGGGTGAGGTAACACGAGTACTCCGGTGCTCCCGTGGGTAGAGACTCTTCAAAGTCCTAGATCTCAAAGGGTTTGGTCCAAGTCCTCTTTTAAGTGTCCCTTTTCTCTAATTTCCCGATCACGACTTTCTCCATAGAAGTTAACGGCGTATCGCGGTTGTGTATTTACACTGCACGCGTCTCCCGTGGGTGGTTCCTTGTGGTCCAAGCACTTCTAGAGGCTCTAGGCCTAGTGTCTAGTTCAGTCGTGGTTCTTATACCACTTTATTGGTATATGGTTTGGTACGCCCCTAGGGCCCAAACATGTATTTGTGCTATTACTGTGTTTAAATAACTTCTAACTTATGTACTTCGAACTCTAGCCTCATAAAGAGACTAGAGGGGTGTGTTTAGCAATAAATACATATATTTTGAATATATACCTGGTGTGGTGCTCTTTCATTTGATCACTCAAGAGATTATAGACTGGTAAAACAAGCTGCTTTACATTCCTTCAAGACTTAGCCTGAAGGCTGCTCTCCATAGCTACCACTAGGATAGCTTTCAATAAGGTTGTCTTTAACCTATCTCCAATAAGGGGTTGTTTGGACTGGTGCAAGGTGCCCACTATAATTAGTGGACAGCATATACCAGGCCAACTTCTCACACTGGTGCTGCATGATGACTCACTGCGGAGGTGCCAGGTAGGTCTTCGTCATCCGAGGTGGGCAGAGGCTGTTCCACACCAGTGAGCTCAGTGTCCCCCGGAGCCTGGGACAGGGACTCCTCAGCGTCTGCTGCTGTGTCCCCATCATCACCTGTATTTGGAAGAGACACACAATGTATGTAATGTTTCTACAGGCATCAATGGTTCAAACACCTGACAGTTGTGACTGTACCTCTGGATGCGGGCCTGTACATTGCATTGTCCTAAGTTGTCACAGTCAGCTGTTGATATTGGTGTAGCGCATTGTCCTGACAACATGAAGCATTTCAATGTGAATGTTGAGGTGTGTGCATAGCCAGCATTGGTGGTATTTGGTTGACATCCGGACATCCTTCTCCCTCCAGCCCAGTTATCCCACCAGGAAGCATGCCACCCTTGCAGTGGGTGCAGGTTGACTCTCAGGATGTCAGTCAGTGGTGTCCTGCTGTTGGTTGGTGGCCAGTTCCCAGCATGGCCTTGTGCTCCCCACAACAGAGCAGCAGTGTCAGACATCTTTGATGGGGCTTTCCACTCTCTGTGAGGTGTGCATGCTTCAGTGTGAGCTTGCTGGGCCATGTGGGGGGGGGATGTTGAGCTGTGACTACCACTCCCATCATACTTATGCCTCCATCCCCCTTCCCAGCTTGCCCATACTTCTTTCCTTCTGACTCTGCTTCCCTGTGGGGTAGTGTGCCTGTGCTGAATGGATGGCTGACAGTGTTGTCCTGGCGTTTGTTTGGCTACAAGTCCCATGTGTGTCACTGTGCTTCCCACAGCATGACCCAGGGTGGTGGTTCTTTGTGGGAAAAATATTTTTAGTGTGAGGCAATGCATTTTCCCAGGTGAGTTGTGTGTAGTTTGGGTTAGGGGTGTGTGTGGGAAGAGCTGCTGGTAACTATGGTCATAGCTGTCAGTCCTCCTTCCCACCCAGCCAGATATCCCACCACGGAACGTGCTTCCATTGCAGGGAGTGCAAGTTGTCTTTCAGGATGTCAGACAGTGGTGTCCTGCTGTTGGTTGGTGCACAGTTCCCAGCAGGGCCTTGTGCTCCCCACAGCAGTAGCCAGTGTCAGCCATCTTGTCAGTTGTTTTCCACTCCCTGTGATGTGAGCATGGTTCAGAGTGGTGTTGATGGGCGTATTGTGATGGTGGGCAATATCTGTGACTACGACTCCCATGATGCTATTGGCTACACTGACTTGACCAGCATACACAGAATTCCTTCCTTTCTGTGGGATTCCCTGTGTGGTGGTGTTGTAGGGGTGGCTACATATCTGACAGTGTTTGTTGGTTAGATTTGTGCCACTGCCTAGCTTTATTTGTTGTAGGGTTTGTGCATGTCATGACACAGTTACATATCACTATGAGATGGCATGTATTGTGTTTATCTGACTGACATACACATCTTGGGATGATTCTGGTTTTGTTGCTGTGGATTTGCTAAGGGTGCATGGTTTGACTATCCCCTTGACAGTGATGTGTGTGTATTGTCACACGATATTGGGTATATTGGTTGTGTACTCACCAGGCTCTGGGATGTCTTCTAGTCCATAGACTCTCACTGGTGGTAGGATGGCCCGCACCTTCTCCTCCCAGGGCCTGAGGTATAGTGGTTTGGCAGGAGGGCCAATACCGGTGTGTTGGCTCAAGATGTAATCCTTCTTCAGCAGGTCCCTGACCCTCCTGCGCACATCATACCACCTGTTCTGGATGTCTTCCTTTGTGCGCAAACATGGTGATTGTGCGTTCACCCTGTCAACGATCCTCGCCCACATCTTGGTTTTCTGCGACATGGGGGTCTGTTGGACCAGTGTACCAAACAGCTGTGGCTCTACCTTGAGGATCTCATCTACCAGGACTTCCAATTCACTATCTAGGAACTTTGGATTCTTCTTGGGGGGCATGGTGATGGGTGGTGGTGGTGAGTGATGTGTGTGTTGGTGTGCAAGTGAGGGTGTGTGAGTGTGTGTTTTGCTGGGTGTATGTGAGGGTGCTGTTTGTTGAGGTGCTGATGGTGTGTGGCTTGTGTGATGGATGAGCTGTGAGTGTGTGTGTGGTTGCTGTCTGTTGGTGTTCTGTGCTGGCAGGTAATTTGATTTTTTAAAGGATCATGGTAGGGATTTGTGTCCTTTATATGGGTGGAGTTGTGGGTGTGTCTTTGTTCCCTGTCCCCCCCCCCCAGTATTTATTGGCTTTGTAATTGCTTGTTTGGCCTTTTTTTGTGTTTTTCCCTTTGTACTTTTTGTGCAGGTAGGAGACGTTCTTCTGACCGAGTCGGACCCTGCAGTTGTCTCGTGCAAGCTTCTCCGAGTCGTTCACGCTGTGTTTGTGCTGTTTCCTGTGCTGCGTACACGTCGGTCGGGGTGTATTGGGTTGCTTCGGCTCGCTGTTTTGTATGCGTGTCGGTCGTACGGCTTGAGCTCCGTGCGACTCGTCGTGTTTTCCACGCGTTGCATCGTACTTGGCGGGTCGGAGTTCGCGGGTACGTTTCGATCGGGATTCTTCCTGGTGCGTGTCGGTCGGTTCGATTTGCGTGCTTTTCTGGCCGGATAGCTGTTTTCCGCGCGGTTCGGTCGTTCGGCTTGTGTTCCGTACGAGTCGATCGGATTTTGCACGCTTTTCATCGTACTTTGCGGGTCGGGCTGCACCGGTACGTGTCGGTCGGAATTAATTCCGGCTCCGAGTCGGTCGGTACGTTTTCCGGCCCGAATCGGAATCGGCCCCTAAGTGTCCGTGGAAGTACCTTGAAGTCTGTATTATAAGGCTAGTTCTACTTTAAGCAGATTGAAGTGCCATTTTTGTTAAAAAAAATGGGACAAAAGTTCAATTTTGGTAGAGTTCCAAGTTTTTGGAAAAATGAAGGCCAAATTGTCACTGCATCTCTGGAACACAGTACGCTGAATCAGAGTCAGTTTACGGGTCTGGTGTAAACATGAGATCATCTATTTCTATAGACAAAACATCGTCCACTGTAGTTGGTGTCAGTTGGAACACCTCGTGTAGCAGATTAATTGCACAGAGATGTGAAGCTTCGCTTCCAGCATAGGGTGCCGCAGCAAAGTTCGCGTCCGTTGTTACCTGTGTGCCTGTAGATCTTTCTCGTACCTCAGCAGCAGCCGGAAGCGTCTGTGAGATCTCAATGAATGCTGACATCAGGATTGGTAGCCTCTGGGGACAACAGAGAGCATGGGCCGTTATCGGGTCCAGCAGAGTATCGACATCCGTTGGCGTTGCTGATGGAAATGTTAGACAGGTGTCCAACACGCATTCTTCACTGCATAGCAGGCATTGTAGAACAGGTAAGATGCAATCTTGCCAGATTGGTCTGAATGACAGGAACCAAGTTGTATTAAGGTCCCATAGACGAGTCATGCCCAATAGCTGTACTATTCGCTCACGGCACTTTCGTTCAAGGAGAGCTTTCTCCTTTTCGCTCGGAGTGATGTCTGCGAATAGGCTGGCCATAGAGCAATAGCAGGAAGAGAAATAGTATTCCGGCAACAAGTGCTAGAATTAATGGTATGCCACAATACTAGGCCTGGGCGGAAAACTACGCTACGCTCGCGTAGTTTGCGAAGTTTGCGCTACTTCGCACTACGCGAATTGCACATAGCACAGTGCAAACACGCGTAGCGTAGCGTAGCGTAGTGCAGTGGTCATTTTTTGCTTGCTCGCGGTCCTCAACGTCAAGTTGGCGACCGCGAGCAAGCAAAATGACATCCCGGCGAGACTTTTTCCTCGTTCGCGATCAGCAGCATCAAGTTGCCGATCGCGAGCGTGGAAAATAAACCTCCCGGCGAGATTCTCAACGCGGGGAGGTCAGGTTTCTCATTGCGAGTGGTCGCGTATGCTCGCGACCGCTCGCGATGAGAAACTACCAGTCCGCGTTGAGAAAGCTGCCGCTCGAGTAAAAATCTACTCGAGTGGCAGTAAAAGACAGCTCGCACTGTGCAAGATGCCGTTTTCAATGATTGCACAGTGCGGACAAGCATCTGGCACTGTGCAATCATTGCGAACACGCACTACGCAGTTCGCGTAGTGCTACGCGTAGCTCACGTAGTGCGAACTGCACTTTGCGTAGCTTCGCGAAGCGTTGCTTCGCGAACTACGCCCAGGGTTACACAATACACCGAATGTGCAAAGTTCGGGATGATTCCGAGTATTGCATGGAAAGGTGCTAACAGACCGGAGCAGATGCTCTTAAATACATGTATAATGCCAGTTGTATCAGACATGTTGAAGATACGTGATATCATTTCTACGAAATGTATAGGGCAGTTTGTACGTATTAAAGTCTGTATCTCAGCCAAAGTCCTTGCAACTTGTAGATCATAGGTTTCTTTGGCCGAGGTCAAAGGCACTGTTTGCTGTAAAAGCATGGCTTTCATTCTGCTCAAAGTATCAAATCTTATAAAAGAGATGTTCAGCGAAGGCCATAGAGGCGACTCCCTGACTGTGTCTATTGGGGCAAACAATACTTGCATACAGCAAGTGACCCTGGAGTTGACCGTTACTAGATATGGGATGCCTGGCAGCATGCAGCAGCAACTCTGATCATTCAACATGAGGTAACTCCCATTAGAAAGTTGTCCAAACGTTGGATTAATCACAGCAGCTGGTGTACCCTGCTGATGGCAAGTCAAATTTGCCACAGAACCATTACAAGCCCCGTGTAAAGAAATGTCCTGACATATAAGCGAACCGCTCAGTGCACGTTTACAGTTTGTACCGCTCAACACTTCACGATCCCCACTCCAACATCTATATGTATACGGTAAATCCCAAGATGTCTTAATGTATTCCTTACCCAACCTTTCATATTTGCCTACTTGCATTTGTCTGAGGCAATACTGAAACTGAAAAGTACTCACAGGTAATGTTATTTTGCCATGAATAAGCCATTCTGTAGCTGGTTTTTCTGCCACTGTGAATGGTAACTTTTCCAGTTTTTCAATGCTCAGCACTGTATACCTTGCTCCTCTTTGTGCCAGTTCGATCTGTTTATCAGTTAGATTGTATTCTGCAAACAGAGCCGTTGTGTTGATGAAACGCCAAGGCACATAGCCTGCACGCAAAGATTGCAGCGTCCAGCTTAATAACACAATAGAACGTAATTGAGACTGGCCTTGCTGTAACATCGCCAAATCTTGTTCTAGTATGTCGATAGCAGAGGATACAATGCCATCCAATTAATATATTCTGGAGGACAAAGTTGTTAACCCATTGTCGACCACAGAGAGTCTTTTCTCTAAATTAATACGATCAAGTTCACGTATTCGTTCTGCGGCCTCCATCTGTGATACTTTCCATGCTTCATTATAAGCAGCATAAATGCCGGCATATATGAAACGTTTTTGACGCGGTTTTCTTGGTCCAAGCAAGAATTCCCTAAGGTCTGCGTCCTCTTTAAGTAAGGTTAAGTGTTGTTTCACATCCTGTAGTGTAGACTTATGCCCAATCGAGGCATAATTTTCCTACACTGTATGTTGTAACTACCCCCGGATGTTGTCTTTGGACGTATCTTGGGTCTGGCCTATTAATAGTAAAGCCCTGAGTTTTATTCAGGAATCTTTCATGACAGTTATTCGTGTCTGTGGGCCAGATCAACCATTTTTTCCAATCAGGATTAGATCTGTTGAGTTGTAGTATATTGTCAACTGTCACCACTGCCTTTGTATCATTATCACTGGCAGGAGTTGGTACAGAAGGTGTTTTCATCTCTTTGATCTTGGCTAATCCAAGACAAGATGTTTGTTGGATGGTTTCATTCAAAAACATTATTTGTTCAGGGATGATGCAGGCTCTAAATAAAGCTTCAATCCCCTGCACTTGCCAATCTTTAGTACCCCAGACTGTTTTGGTGTCTATAGTGTCTTTCCAAAAGTCGAAACCCTGTCTAGACAGTTGGGCATTAAATAACGCAGAGTAAATTTGTTTTGTATTTGTTAACATAATTTTTAGTCCTGTCTTGTTTACATTTTTATAGTAAAACATTTCTGGTTCAGATGTATTGTGTCCTGAAAAATATGGAAACTTACTAGCAAATGTTTTTGAACTACCTTTAGGTGGTGTAGGACAATGTTCCCATTGGTTAAACATAAACACATTTCTTGGATATGCAGATTTATGCAAATAATGATGACCATAGTGGTTAAAACAATACATTTGTTCATAGTCTGATGAACCCTCTAAATATTCATGTTTAGAAAATGCAGCAGATTTTTCTAGGTCAAACATTATATCATTGACAGTCTCAAAGTCCCAATCATCTGAATAGGTACTGGACGTAATTAGATCACTTAGTGAAATTTTAAACAAATGTGGAATGTTCAATTGTTCCGTCGGACCGAAGATTTCAAAATCTGTTTTGTCCCACACTATACCATCCTGTATAGGAACAGCTGTGATGTTCACTGATGACAAGTCTCTTGCTTCACGATGGGAAGATTTATGAGGTTTCAAAAAGTACGTTCACGTTTTTCCTTCAGTGTTCACATGGATGTATCTGCCACTTATAAGCACGCTCACAGTTGTTACCAAAGCTAGCCAGAGCAGGAAAACAAAAAGTCCAGATGTAATCCAGAGGTCAATCCATGGAGAAACCAAATAAGTCTTTTTCAGAAAGTGAAGAAAGTCTTGTACTTGCTGCTTGAATTTCAATGATGCTGGAGTCGTTTCAGGTTCACTCGGATCTTCTGAGAACGTATCAAAGTTAAAGAAATAGCCAGAAGCAGTTCTGTCAATTGTTGGAATTGCATCAGGATTTGTAGAAATCACTGGAACCAGTTCATCACCTGCCACGTTGGTGTAGACAGGTGTATTTGGACGAACTGTTACTTGGTGTTCAAGAGGGATGAGTTCCATAGCGTTGTTGCTTAGTCCTCCATCAGTTACAGCTGCGTTCTCGATGGTTATCAATCTTTCAGTCTGAACCTCTTGGATAGTAGTGAGAGGAGTGCGTCTGCTACTAGGTCAGAGTCCACGAGGCCTACTGTTTAGTATTGGCCACATACTGTGGTTTGATGAGGTCGATGGACACACATCTTTTCTCCTTTCTTCCAGCAAGGGGCGGCAGAAGTACTGTTCTTGTTCCTTGAACTGCTAGGACAGGTACTAGTTGTCTGTAAGAAGGTCCAAATTCCTTCTTGTCCGCAATCTTTTCTCTGACTAGATCCCCGACTTTTGGAATCCAGACAGGCCTTGCTGGGACAGCCGGTTGATCCCCAGTGGTGGTGGGCTGTAGGAATACGTTGCTTTGTTTCGTTCCTAACTTGTTTAGTTCCTGTAAAACAGCCAAACGATCTTTGATATCAAAGGGTTTATTTTCCACCACTGTGCCTACGTGTTCAAGGTCTGGTACCCACATTCTTGTCCCAAATAGGACCTCATATGGAGTGACCCCCCCTAGAGAACTTCTTGGCAGGTTGTTCAATGAGCGCTGAACCCCACTAAGGTGTTTGACCCACCGATCACCCGAACCTAATACCCTAGCTGTTATAGACTGCTTTATGTCCCGGTTTTTCATTTCCACAACCGAATTTCCCTCAGGATGGTATGGAGAGGAGTACCGCAATGCAACGCCCAGACTGGCCATGGCTTCTTTGTAAGCCCGAGAGCTAAACGCAGGACCCTGGTCAGAATGTAGCGTGCCTATTGCGTATATGCCGATAAAGACTCGCAAATCTTTTATAACAGTTCGAGCGTCAGCCGGCGCTGAGGCCATAACCATAGGAACCTTGATTCAGTATTTGTGGGAATGCCTTTGTCCAGTAGGACGCAGGCGCGTAGATAGTCTAATGCTGTCTAACAGTGGTGTCTGTACTGGGTTGCCGCATTCGCAGCATGGTGTCTGGTGCCTCTCTCGCTGTAATTTACAGTCTAAGCAGTTGTTGATGAATATGTGAATTTCTGTATTCATTCCAGGCCACCAGTACATCTCTTTTAACGTCAAAATTTTTTTGAGATCCCTTGATGTGACAGACCCTCCCCCAAATGTGTTTCATAAATCAAGGCTGCTCTACGTTCCATGTTTGGAATTACCCTATCCCCCACTCCAGGGATTCGAGCAAAAGGAAGGTTGTTCGCATCAATTACATAGGAGTACTTTTTCGGTAACGCTAAACTGCTGCCTTTGCTAGATGCATTGACAGCCAACATTATCTCACCGTCTATTTTTGTTTTTGAACGAGTGATCGCAGCTACGGAAGCCGTCTGAACAGCCCCCTTTGCGGCTTCGTCAGCCAATGAATTCCCTGCAACGTGAACACCATCACGTTGATGACTCAGTGTGTGGATCACGTGAGCCTTTGGTAGTTCGTTCTTCAACTGAACTACTTGTTCCCAAAGCATTTTATGCTTTATTGTGCCACCTTTCGCATCTTTGAAACCATTTTCAAGCCAGTTTCGTATGAAGTCATTATACGACTGAACACAGTAAAAGGAATCGCACACTATTAGTGTGGGGAATTCTCGATCTGTACTTTCAAGTGCCAGTTTGAATGCTTGTAGTTCAGCTCGCTGAGCTGTACAATCTCCTAGAGATTGAGTTTTTGTGACCATAGGTCTGAAGATGCCATTTCGCATGCTACCTTTAATGATTGCACACGCTGCACTGTAAGCTTGCTTACTCCCTGTTGCGGGCTGTGCGGATCCGTCAGTGTAAATTATGAATTCGTACTGATCGAGAGGCAGAATTTCAGTAGGCAGAGGACATTCATGTTCGTATTGCAGGAATGCTTGAGTTTTTAAATCTGGATCGAAAACATATTCAACATCTATTGCAGCAAGAGAATTAACCCATTGTATCCATCTTGGATGTAATGCTTTAGCATTTGGAATGCTTGCTTTTGTGACCGCTTCTAAAGCTGGTACCGGGGTTACGACTATAATGCGTTTCCCTTGGGCTAAGGCTCTTTCTTTTGCTACAGCGGTTTGAACTGCTGTCAGAATTTTTTCAGTTGAACTGAAGCGCATTTCCGCTTGTGTGTACAAATGGGATTTGTATGCGATTGGTATTTTCTCACCCTCATTGAAGGTTAAGTAGGTGAATCCACATTGACCCGAAATTATTCGGATCACCAAATTTCGTTGACTTACGCCTGTTTGTAAGTGATTTGTTGCTAACATGTTTGCCTGGAGTGAACGCAAGATTTCTGTGTGTTCCTGTGTCCAGTTTTTGATTGAAAAATCAGGGTTGATTAATGCGTAGAGAGGTTTAAGCCTTTCTGCGTAATTTAGAATGTATGTTCTTCCAAAATTTAGGAAACCCAGGATGGATTGTAAGTTTTTTTGCATTTTTGGAGGTTGGAGCAGCGCATATTTCTCTAGAAAGTTAGCTGCCAAGCTCTTGCCTTCACTTGAAAGCTCATATCCCAAAAATAGGACATTGAGATGGGCAATTCGGGACTTTTTAAAGTTGAACTTGTAGCCCTCAGAGGCGAATCCCAGTATAATGGTGCTCACCCTGTTCAAGTGTTTTTCCAAGTCATCGTCCGTCAGATAGATGTCATCGACATAGGACAATGCCTCATTGTCATAAATTTGTAGTAACTCCGTTACCCTCGCTGAGAATAAACCTGGGCTGTTCTTGAACCCTTGTGGGAGTCGACAAAAGTGACGCTGGGTCCCCATTATGGAGAATGCAGTTAAGTACCTGCTTTCAGGTGCTATGTTTTGACAAAAGAAACCATTTGAGATGTCTAATGTTGTTTTATATTTTTTACGCACAATGTTATTAATTAATGCTGTGCTATGTGCATCTTGCACTGCAAAAGTTTTAGAACAAGTGTTTAGGTGTCTGTAGTCCAAAACTAGACAATATGTATTGTCTGGTTTGGAGACAGGAAACAAAGGATTGTTCATTGAGGAGGTGCATGTTTCAATCACCCCTTGATATTCAAGTTGATCTAAGATCTCCCTGACCTGTTTTTTAGCTTCTTGCTTTATTGGATACTGCCATTGTGCAGTTGGTTCATGTTTCAGATGTATTTCATGGTGCGGTGAGTCCTCATCCCATCCTACATGATTTTTATATAATGCTGGGGCCTGGGCCACTGCCCATTTCCTGGCATATGTATATCTTAGATGCATTGGTATATGGTTGGAGAAGGCAGGCATAATTATGTCCTCGCCATGTGGGCACTCCCTGACAAATTGTGGTGGCCAGTCCTTTTCTGCTAGAAGTATGTCATAGCCCTTTGATATTCTTTCCCAAAAAAGTGCTTTCACCTGTCTAGGTTTGTCTCCCTCCATCTGGAGTGTTATGTCATATAACTTTTGTGGAGTACTAACCCTGGTGTCTACAGTCTCTACGGTGATGTACTCATTCAAGTCCACTATCTCCAGAAGTTCCTTCATGTTCTGGCGAACTATTGTGACTTCTGCTGCACTGTCCAGCATTGTCTGAGCCCATTCTCCATTCTTGAGTTGTGTTCTCAGTATTCTCGGCATGTCTGATCTTTAGACCTGCTACTTTCTTTTTAGAGAATTGAGGGTTTGCTTTAGTTTTTGGAGCGTGTTTGTCGTCTTTCGATTTCACGCGTTCTTCTCTATGTTCTGTTCATCCTCTTCTTTCCGAAGTCTGTGATGAGATCTGAAAGGGACGAGAGGAACGTGTATCAGTATCTTGATACCTATCAGGTTTTCTTAAATTATCCCTATTCCTGAGGTTATACCTCCTTTCAGAGGGCTCCTTTTGAGGAGACCTACCTCGGGATTGAGAACGTTTCTCGTTTGATTTTTGTTTAGTAGACTCCCACTTCTTTTTAGAAGATGTAGGAGTTTGTTTAATTGAGTCCTTCTCAGGACTTTCAGATAGCTTCGGCTTCACTGGTCTTCCACCCAAACTATCTCTGCCTAATTCTGCATAAGATTGTTCTATAATTCTGGGTAGCTCTTTTGATGTTCTGTAACATCAAATTCCCTTAATTTTTGGCGGATCGCCACTGCTGCTGCCTCCCCTTTAATATTAGATAATATTATTGTTGAGACCTGGTCGAAATTTTTCAGTAATTTCATACCTAAATTTAGAGCAGGCTCTGCCCCGTATTCATTTTGAATTTGTTTCAGGACATCAGGTATTACCGCAATTGACGGAATGCCGTGTGTTTTAGTATAGATGGCAGCAAAGACTGAGCCCCAAGTGGTGCAGTCTTCCAGTTGTGGTGTGATCCCATTGGTAAACTGATTGTCAGTATTCTGTGTTTCTCATATGGGCTAGTATTTGGAAATACTGCTTCGATTTGAGTAATTTTTTGAGCTATCCAGAATGGAATTTGCTCACGTTTTGTGGGCATTTTACGCATGACTGCGTATAGAGTCTGTGGTGTAATTTTTAGTGTAATCCCCTGTTGGGGAGTTGGATTTGGAAGTGTTAATGGTGGTTGGACTGTGAAAGTCCGCATGACATATTGGACCAATTGTCTGTAGATTTTTATTATTTCTTGTATTTGAACAAGTAAGTCCTCATCTGACATTATATCCACTTCAGGATGAGGTGTGTAGCCGGCTAGAATCGGCCATGTTGCTCCTGGTCTACCTAGTGGACCGAGCCTGATAATGTTTCTGTGATGTTTTAGGGCGCCTTTAAACCAGAGCTGATGCTCCTGGTATGTTAATGGAATTTCTATATCCTCGAAAGGAATCTTTGGTGGTTCATCTTCTTTGTAGAAGTGAAACATGTGTGTTACTGAATTGGATTCAGGAAATATTACCCATGAATAGAATACCTCTGTCTGAAAAGATTTGTGTGCCTCTATCACGAAAACTGCTCTACCGCCTCTTGGTGGTAGGCCATGATTTATAAGTTAATGAGTAATGGCTCTTCTTAAGTTTGGAGCGATGTTTATGACACCCTCCTCGGTTTCATTTAAACCTGTAATGTTAAAGCCTGCTGCTTGGGCTGGATCAGCTGCAGCTCCACCGTTGCCGGTGTCTTCAGTCATTTTGTTTTTTGAAAAATGTAGAACAAGTTTCAAGGAAACAAAGATAAGGTGCACAATATTTTGGAACACTGTATCCTTCAACATTGAGCAAACCAAACAGCTAATATATAGGGTACTGCCCTATGTAGCCGTGGTGGATACTAAACCCTGCCCACTCCA